>SMJT01000095.1:274981-529730 GCA_004349715.1 Crucihimalaya himalaica
TATGAATTCAAACAAGCATTAATGATCAGGTTCAATTGTTCACAAAATCCTAAACCATATTTCTTTGCGAATAGGTCTTTTGCTCATCTAACACTAGTTCAGGCAATCAATCACACTTTCGTGCCAATCAAACAACCTAAGATCAGATTCTAGGTCATGAAGCTAGAATAAGCAGTAATCACAAGTCTAGATGAAGAACTCTATTGAATCTCTCCTATCAATTCAGATCAACCTAACAATTCATCAAACACCTTTGAATAACCCTAAACCTAACAAGGAATCTACTCAGACATGCTGAATGAAACAAACATCATGAATAGAATAGATATCATAAAGTAAAATAGAAAATAGAGTAAGAAAACAAAGAGGGTTCAAGATCCTTCTCCCAAAACTCAATTGCAAGAATACTCTATCTCCCAGAATCAATGATGTCCTCTTGGAGGCTGAAAAACCTAATTTTATAACTATTACACGCTTTGGAGTTCATTGGAAAAATAAGAAAATCTTCTGTTTCTTTTTCGGGTCTTCTGAAGAATGTGCGTTCTGACTATCGGTATCGACCGACACCAATAATGGTATCGATCGATACTAGGATTCTCAGTCGTGTTTCTTCCAGATGATGGTGTCGATCGATACTAGGTTGGTATCGGTCGACACCAGGACTCTGTTCTCACCAGACTGGACTCTCTTCACGAAAACTGGCATAACCTTTGATCGCACCGTTAGAATGGCCTCAAACCACTTCCAAATGAAAGCTAATCCATTGATCTGTCTTGTATCCAAATTTGAGCTCAATCCAGCGGTGGAAATTTATTCAACGGACGCCAAAAACTCCCAAATGCTCTAATATCTCCAATTATGCTCCAAACGTGCCAAAACCTGAAAAGACTCAAAAAGACTACAAAAACACTAGAAGGACTCTATCATGACTAAAAACGGGTAAAAACCATGATATATCATTAGTTTCCTTTTCTTGCTTTATGTAAAATGATGAGCTTTGTGTTTCTTTGTTTTTCGCATTTCTTTGGACTTTTGTTGTTAGGCTTTTATTTTCTTTTTCTTTTGGGCCTTAGGGCTAGCTGATATGACTGTTTATAAAGTTTCCTTGCAGCCGTGTATCTGATTTTTACCCTACTATCAATAAAATATCGCATTTTCTTCACTAAGGCAAAAACCCTAGTTTTGTTCTTGTTCTTCGACGAGCGATTCTTCGTGGACAAGATCTGTGCTGTATCAGAGTCAATCAGAACGAGATCATGTCCGTTCCACCCACCAGTCCGGATACCCGATCTTCTGAAAGCAATTTTCTGCCAGATGACCTGTTTTGCCACAATTTACACACACAAGACGATTCTGGTTCTTGTTGGATCCAGTGGACTTGAATGAAGTTTGGACAGCAAAACTCATCTCTTCTACTCTATCTGCAAGTACCCGAATGGCCAGCTTAGCTTTTTCATCTTGTGCGAGAACATTGTATGCTTCTTTAAGAGTTGGCAGTGGATTTCGTGATACCAATGCCGATTTAACAGATCCATAAATCGTTTCATCTAAACCCATCAAAAACTGGTGGAGTTTATCTTCCTCACGTTCTTTCTCCACTTCAGTCATTGTTTTAGCTTGATTATAATCAGCCAAACCACTTCCAAATGAAAGCTAATCCATTGATCTATCTCGTGTCCAAATTTGAGCTCAATCCATCGGTGAGAACGTCTTCAACGAATGCCACAAAGCTCCAGAATGCTCTAAAAACTCCACTTAAGCTCCAAACATGCTAAAACCTGAAAAGACTCTAAAAGACTCCAAAACAATAGAAAGACTCGATAAAAATGACTTATATCATGGTCTAAAACGGGTAAAAACTATGATATATCAGCTGCTCAACCTTAGCTGTTAATTCTGTGATCTGGTTTAACTCTGAAACTCCACTGCTCTTAAGAGATCTATCGTAATCAACACAATGATTGTTGTTGCTGGCTGTAAGGTTCTCAATCAAAGTTTGAGCTTCTGCCTTAGTCTTAGTCATGAAGTCCCCATTGCTAGCTGTATCCAAGGCCATTTTGTACCTCTCATCAACTCCTCTGTAGAAAGTGTTCATGAGTGCTGCAGATGTGAATCCATGGTGAGGGCATTCCCTGTAGTAATCCTTGAACTGTTCCCAAGCCTCATGAAACGACTCCGTGCCTCCTTGCTTGAAATTGGAAATCTTGTTCCCAAGTAGGGTCGTCCTAGCCTGAGTGAAGTACTACGACAAAAATGCAGCCTTATAGTCTTGCCAAGATCGAATAGAACCAGATTCCAATGACTTCAACCAGCGGTGAGCTTTGTCACATAGAGAAAATGAGAACAACCTGCACTTGACATCATCATCAGGGATCCCATTCATCCTAGTCGTGCCACACACCTTTTCAAAGTTATCCAGATGATAAATAGGGTTCTCAGAAGGGAGACCATGAAACTGATTCTGTTTCATAAGAGCTAACAATCCTGGCTTGATCTCAAAGTCAATCTTGTTGATTGGAGGGTGCTGGGTTCCAAAACGGTACATCCTAGCATTGGGAGCATCATGATATCTCAAAGTGCGCCTAGCAGGCACATGCCTCTGATTCTCACGGTTTCCTCCAAGAAGAGGAGCCTCCAGTTCCCTCTAGTCATCATCGTTGTGATGATCACCAGCCCTGAGTCATTCGCATTGATAGTAGCCATTTTTGCTTTCTTCTTAGCAAGTGCTTCTCCCTTTCTTTCTCTTTCAAACTTTCCGAAATCTTCTTGATATTCAGTCAGATGTGCTGAGCCTTTGCTGCGGGTCATACACCTGAAAACACCAAAAAGACAACACGAGAAAGAAGATAAGTAACTAAAAATAAAAATGCCTTAGTCTAAGAACTAATCCTAAATCTATAGGTAACGCAATTGGTCCCCGACAATGGCGCCAACTTGATTGCTTGAGTAATTAACCCGAAATTATCGTAAGGGCACTATGAAGTGCGCAATAGTATATTTGGGGTCAATCCACAAGGACCAATGGTACTCTAAATTTGTGAGATTCGTAAATAGCTAAAGCGTAGAAGGTGTGGTGTGTTTTGGTTTTCAGAATTGTAAATAAAAATGCAAGTAAATAAAATGATGTAAACTATATAGAAGATTAAAAACATTGGGCCATAGGGTATTTCAGAGAAACAATGATCAATAAGATGAATGAATCAAGAAACTCAATAGATAAAACCGTTCTAGAACATGAACACTTAATTAGACTAATTCTCTTTCAAAACATTAATCCCTAAATTTGACTAATCAATTTTACAAACTGTCGTTTGAGACCTCCTAGTCAAATCAGCTTTTATCAATCGAGTTCACTAGGTACACAATACTTCCTACTATCAACTGTCGTTGGCTAAGAGCATATTGTTCAATTCACATAAATTCAGACAACCTATCAATACTTTCATGCATAAATAAACCTAGGATCTAAAACAGGGTGATCAATCCTATTCTAGCATTATAGACATATGAGTTAAAGAACCAAAGAGTTAGAGTTTCCTAGAATCAATTAAACCATCAAACCATTGAATCCCCTACTTAGAACCCTAGAACCCAACTAAGAGATCTACTCAGACATAGCAAAAGAAATAACAAAAAGAGAAAGTGATTCAGAAAACATAATGAAATTGCAATAGATTAGGGTTCAGAAATCTTCTCCAAATTGTCAGGAAGGATGAATCTCAAATCCCCGAGAGTAGCTTACAAGATGGAAGTCTCTCCCAAAAAATAGAAAAAGCGTAAAGAAAAACGTAAGAAATCAAATTAGCTCTTCGGTTATTTACCTTTTTGCAAAAAGAAATAAAAGATAAAATAAGATTAGGTTGAATCGCACTATTCGATCGATCGATCAAGTTATAGATCGATCGATCTCCTCCTCTTGAGCACATTCGGCAGCATTGATCAATCGATCCTAGTACGGATCGATCGGTCTCCTCTTGTTCAAGCTCGCTTTGTCTCGCAATCGTCCCGAAAAACATGTAAAAACGTCATATTCCCGCGTAATGTCCCATAATCTGCAAAAGATTCAAGACTCGAACAAAAAGAAACTAAAAGACACTACAAAGACACTACAAAGACATAAAATACTTAGAAAGTACTTAGAAAAACACTAAAACATAAGATGAAAGACGTCAAAAACCAAACATATCACATTACATTATTATTCGACCATATTAGATAACCAATCAGAGCACACGAGTTTATTGTTCTTGTATAAACATGAAAATTCAATCAATAGAAAACAGAAAATAAGCGATCAATGTTTCTTATTAAATATAAAAGAAACCAAAGAAACGACTTTTTAGTAATAGCAACATTGACCAAACCAAGCATGTCACAGTATTTTAAAATCCCCAATTAACAAGAAGAGATGTTTATTTCCACTTTTTCCTTCTCTAGTCCTAAAGCTTAATATATTGTTATGCCGTGAAATCAGCATATACGTTACGCAATTCTTATTCTCACTAGAGATAAGAGCAACGATCCTTTATTCTTTGATCCTTGAAGGCTCACCAACCGTGTTCTCCATTCGGGAATACCATTCGCCAATACGTGTGTTGTCCACCATATCCTTACCCGATCGAAGGTACCTTATTGGCCTCAGAACACCAAATACAGCGAGATCAGCCAAGTTTGGTTTTGACCCACCTGCTAATTAGAAATTACAATCATGGACCAATCAAGAAAGTGGGGACTAGATTCGGTATTATATTGGAAGTTGTACATACCGAGGTATGGACGCTCTTTCAAGGCATCGACCCATGTCTCAGCAGCATCATAAAGAGCCGCACGTTCATCTGTAATGTTATATTTCTTCTTCAATTTCTTTGACACAAAGTACATAGCTGTAGCTCCTGCATACTTTGCCACTAATCTTTCAGTGAAACTGAAATTTCCTGCACAGGGCATAACATTACGACTTAGACAAGATATACACTCCTCCTGAAAAAGCTTTCTCTAGACGTATAATGACATATAAAGGTTCCCAAAACTGGATACCCAAGTACTCACCTACTTAAAAAGCTAACCCATACATATTTTTCAAAAGGGTATAAAAACAAAGTGAGTATATAAAGAAGGGAAAAAGTAATAGGCAAAATCAACTCTAACCATACCATGGGTAGTGATGTAATCAAAGGACTCGAGAGCCTCTGAAGTATTCCTGTATATGTTTGGTGACAAAAGATGCACAAGGTGATTGTCCACCCACCTATAACACGTAGATACATTATCAGCCCAAGGTCCTGTAATGACACAAATTTTGAACTAGAACCAGGATGGTCACTATAATAAAAAAAATGATCATACTTGCGCCACTTAGTCTCTTCATCATCTTCAGACTTTGAAATTTCAGGGTGGATCTTCTGGAATAAGCTATCGATTATCGCTGCACCAAACAACCAAAGATTACTAAACTAAACTAATACACATTTGGTTTAGAAAGAAGAACACAGGCTAAAGACAGAACATGGAACAAACCTGAAGAATCAACCAATTGTTCACCATCTACCGTTAGAATAGGCACCTTCTTATAATCAGACCATTTGATTTCTTTCTTACTTATGGGATTCACTTCAACAATCTTGTATGGAATCTTGTTGAAATCCAAGAACGCTACAGAAATTAAACAATCACCCCAAATATCATACTAGTAAAAAGTGAGACATCTGTAAATCTTCAATGTCTTACTGAATCACAAACAACAAGAACCAACTAGTACTCAAAGCCACCACTCTGAACACGCAACAGAATCAATGATAGAATCATGAATTAGCATTGTTCAAAATCTGATCAGATCCAGCAATTTTCGAAATATCAAATATACCTTTAACCTTGTTACAAAAAGGGCAAGCCTCGTACTGATACAGAACAACTTCTTTAGGATTAAACTTCAGAGCCATTTCCTTAGCGTGAACTTCCTGACCAAGAGACGATGCAGCAGCAGCAGAGAAGAACACAATCCCAGCGACTCCGCCTGCAAAAGACGGCGTTGAAATTTCTGGAAGACAACTGAATCTTCGGGAGATAGGTTCGGATGAGGAAATCGTGGTAATCGCCATGGATTGAGCGAGCCGTGGATTGACGGCGACGGAGGAGGATGAGATTGTTCGCGCAGCAAGTCCGGTGACTCTCCTCATAGCTTGTGTGATCCGTGATGAGATCTGGATCGAGATTTTTTGATTTTTTCTCAAGGCGTTTTGTTTTGTTTATTCAACGAAAGGGTTCTTACTTCTTAGGGTTTAAGCTGTGTCCACGATTTACTTCCAGAGCCTTTTAGATTATTCGTACTTTCGTAGGGCTGTTGGCGGAAATACCCTTTTTCTTTTTTTGGTCATTGGAAAATTATATTTTACTAAAGTTAGACTGAGAAAATTCCTGCAAGAAAACTAAAATCTTATTATATAAGTATTCAGAAAAATATATAATTTTCTTAGAACTCATAAATACATAAATAATTTTTTGTTGTGAACAAAAGAGAAGAGGTATAGAGAATTGATATTTTGTTATTGATATATTCGATCAATAAAATACAAGATATATATAAGGATACAATATTAGAGTTTATGTTAGATTTTAAGTCTTGTAAGATTTACTAATAGGCCTATATTGTATTAGAACAGAAAGAGCTCTGCTCCACAGAACAGAGGAGGAGCCTGCATCAACGCTTCACAGAACAGAAGAGCCTGCATCAACAAGTAAAACAACATTGATGGGTCAAGAAAAATGCAGGCCCAAACGCTACCCAGCAAGTGAAAAAGAGAAAAGAAAGTTGGGCCAAGAAGAAGAAGAGAAGCCCACAATCAAACCAACGTCAACGGCTATACAAAACAAAAGCAGAACCGCCTCTGCAAATCTGAACAAAAGCAGAAATTGTACGACTCTGAAATTGCAGAATCGCTTCTCAGCCCTTGATTCACAAGCTGGAACTTGATCTCGACATCTGTCCTTCAGCATTAGGGTTTTATGTTTTAGAAGTCTTGTATATAAATGAAATAGAACGATTCTGTAAAGGTTAAGAAAGTAAGAAATCAAAACAAGAAACTTTTCTTCAAACTTAAGCTTTGTGCATCTGTTTCTTTCATGGTATCAGAGCCATGGAATATGGATCCATGGAGCTCTACTCTATTCCAACACTAAATATCACCAACTGTGTTACAGTTACTCTAACAGAGAGAAACTATATACTCTGGAAAACTCAATTTGAGTCATTTCTCTCTGGTCAAGGTCTTCTTAGCTTTGTCACTGGTGCTATCCCACAACCTGAAGTCAACATTGTCGTTCCTACCATCACTGGCCAGAACTCTGAAGTGGTGAATCCCGACTATCAAGCTTGGAAAAGGACATATCAGGTTGTAAGGTCGTGGCTTCTGGGTTCTTTCTCTGAGGATATTATAAGTGTGGTTGTCAACTACAATACTGCTCATGAGGTATGGGTCACGTTAGCCAACCATTTTAACAGGGTTTCTTCCTCACGTTTGTTTGAACTGCAAAGAAGACTGCAAACTGTTCAAAAGAATGAAAAACCTATGGTAGAGTATCTCAAGGAAGTGAAAGGCTTGTGTGATCAATTAGCCTCTGTTGGAAGTCCTGTCACAGAAAAGATGAAAATTTTTGCAGCACTTCATGGATTAGGCAGAGAATATGAGCCAATCAAGACAAGTATTGAGGGTTCAATGGATGTTTTTCCTCATCCTTCTTTTGATGATATTGTTCCAAGACTCACAGGCTATGATGACAGATTACAAAGCTATAATGAAACTCCAGAAGGTTCACCTCATTTGGCATTTACCATCACACGCTCAAATCAGTTCTCTGGATATAGCAACAGCCGTGGAAAGGGACAATCAAACAGAAGATTTGGAGGACCTAGAAGCAGAGGCTCTTTCTCTACAAGAGGACGTGGCTTTCATCAACAATTGTCTGCTTATCAAGGTTCATCTACATCATCTGAGACTAATGAGAGACCAACATGTCAGATTTGTGGACAACCAGGCCATCAAGCCCTCAGGTGCTGGCATCGATTTAATAATAGCTATCAAGATGAAAAGCTTCCACAAGCTTTGGCTGCTATGAGAATTATGGATGTTTCAGATCAGACCGGTCATGAGTGGTATCCGGACACAGGGGCTACTGCCCATGTTACCAACTCCCCTAAGCATCTCACTCAAGCTCAGTCTTATAGAGGAAACGATGCAGTTCTTGTTGGTGATGGAAACTTCCTTCCAATTACACATATTGGCTCAGCAGATCTTCCCTCCACCTCAGGTACACTTCCTCTTAGAGATGTTTTGGTCTGTCCGGATATTACAAAATCATTGTTATCAGTTTCAAAACTCACGACAGATTATCCTTGTTCTTTTACATTTGATTCTAATGGTGTTCGTGTGAAGGACAAGACAACAAAACAACTCCTAACTCTAGGAAGAACTCGTGATGGACTTTACATTCTTGAAGATCCAAAGTTTCAAGCCCATTATACTACTCATCAGATTGCTACCAGTGCTGAAGTGTGGCATAGGAGGCTTGGACATCCACATTCTCAAGTTCTTCAACAACTAGTTCAAAGTCAGTCTGTCATTGTTAATAAAAGTACCTCGAAGATGTGTGAATCATGTCGTCTAGAGAAGAGTAGTCGCTTACCTTTTCCAGCATCTCAGTTTGTTTCATCAAGACCCTTAGAGAGAATCCATTGTGATCTTTGGGGTCCTTCACCTGTAGTGTCTAATCAAGGCTTCCGCTACTATGTAGTCTTTATAGACAACTATTCTCGTTTCTGTTGGTTATATCCTTTGAAAGTAAAATCAGATTTCTTCTCCACATTCATTCTTTTTCAGAAGCTTGTTGAGAACTTGTTTTGCTCAAAGATTGGTGTGTTCCAATGCGATGGAGGTGGAGAATTTATAAGTCACAAGTTTTTGTCCCACTTACAAAACTCAGGTATCCAACAATATATCTCATGTCCTTATACGCCACAGCAAAACGGATTGGCCGAACGAAAGCACCGGCACATCACAGAGCTTGGTTTGACTATGATGTTTCAAAGTAAAATACCTCAAAAATATTGGGTGGAGGCATTCTATACAGCAAGTTTCCTTAGCAATCTCCTTCCCTCTTCAGTTCTTGATGATAAACGAAGTCCATATGAAGTTTTACACGGTAAAGCTCCAGATTATTCTGCTCTACGGATCTTTGGCTGCTCTTGTTTCCCGACTCTTCGAGACTACGCTGCAAACAAGTTTGATCCGCGATCTCTTCACTGTGTTTTTCTTGGTTATAATGAAAAATACAAGGGCTATAGGTGTTTATTTCCATCAACTGGGAAAGTTTACATAAGTCGACATGTGCATTTTGATGAAATGACCTTTCCTTTTGAAGGAATTTACAGAAGCTACCATCCTAGAGCTACAACTACAAGTCTTGCAGCTTGGCAGAAAACGTTTACACCAATTCCTGAACTTGTAGATCTACCATCTTCTTCTTCATCACTGATAACTTCATCTCTTAATACGCCTACAAGTCCTCAAGAATCGTCTACATCTTCAGCTCAAGATTCTTCTACACCACAACACACTTATGGGCACATGATGTGTTTGTCTACCATAGGTGAAGATGAATGTACTGGGCGTACGGCAAGCATTGATCTTGTTCCTATAGGCGACAGCGTTCACTCTCCACCTACTGAGACACGCATCATGCCTTCTCAGCCACATCATTCTTCTTTGCCAGAGTCGCCTCAACAATCCTCATTACCAGTTCAACAAACTTCAATTGTTACACCACAATCACAGCTCATGACTCCAAACGTGACCGTCACAGAATCAGGTGCGTCTTCTAATCATGATCTAAACAAAACTCACACTCAAACAGAAAGTGATGTCCGTTCAACCACAGCTAGACGTCAACTGTTTCAAACTCCAACAGAAACTGATGATACATTTGTCACAATTAACATACCATCCCTGCCTCAGAATAATTTGCATCCAATGGTTACAAGGGCAAAAGATGAAATTTCAAAACCGAATCCAAGATATGCTCTTTTAATCCATCATGCACGATATCAAGAACCAAAAACTGTAATTGCAGCCTTGAAAGATCCCGGCTGGACAAGAGCAATGGAAGATGAAATAGAAAACTGCTCTGTAACAAACACTTGGTCCCTTGTCCCATTCACTCCAGACATGCACGTATTAGGAAGTAAGAGGGTGTTTCGAACTAAGTTAAACGCTGATGGCACCTTAGCAAAGTTAAAAGCTCGCTTAGTTGCTCAAGGTTTCAATCAAGAAGAAGGCATTGACTATCTGGAAACATATAGCCCTGTGGTTCGAACTGCAACTGTCCGGATTGTTCTTCATATTGCTACGGTAATGCAATGGGAAATAAAACAAATGGACGTCAAGAACGCCTTTTTACATGGTGATTTAACTGAGACTGTGTACATGACACAACCAGCAGGATTTATTGACAAGGATAAGCCAAATCATGTGTGTCACTTACATAAATCTTTGTATGGGCTAAAACAATCACCAAGAGCTTGGTTCAATAAGTTCAGCAATTTTCTTCTTGAATTCGGATTCATATGCAGCATCAAAGACCCATCTCTCTTTGTTTTCATAAGAAATAAAGATATCTTAATACTTCTTTTGTATGTGGATGATCTAGTGATCACAGGAAACAGTTCTGATGCATTACAAAATCTATTAGCTGAGCTACACAAGCAGTTCAGAATGACTGATATGGGGAAGCTACATTACTTCTTAGGAATTCAAGTTCATCATCATGACAAAGGACTATTCCTCTCACAGCAAAAATATTCAGAGGATCTTCTCTTGGCTTCTTCTTTACTTGATTCTAATTAAGCCTGCTTCAACTCCTTTACCTTTGCAACTAAACAAAGTCTCAGGTCAAGAAGAACCTTTTTCAGATCCAAGCTACTTCCGAAGCTTGGCTGGTAAGCTTCAGTATCTCACCTTAACTCGTCCCGACATTCAGTTTGCGGTTAACTACGTGTGCCAAAAGATGCACTCTCCAAGCGTTTCAGACTTTTCTAATCTGAAAAGAATATTACGTTATGTCAAAGGCACCATCACAATGGGTATATCTTTCACCAAGGACACATATTTTACATTGCGTGCCTATAGTGATAGCGATTTTGCTGGATGCCCTGTTTTTCGAAGATCCACTGGTGGCTTTTGCACTTTCTTAGGCCAGAATATTATCTCTTGGTCCTCAAAGAAGCAGCCCACAGTTTCTAAGAGTTCAACAGAAGCTGAGAATCGATCTCTTTCAGAAACAGCTTCAGAAATCACTTGGATTAGCTCCGTACTCCGACAACTTGGTATTCCTCTTCCCGTCACACCCGAACTCTATGGTGATAATCTTTCCTCTGTTTACTTAACGGCAAATCCGGCTTTTCACAAAAGGACCAAGCATTTTGAAACATATTATCATTATGTGAGAGAACGGGTTGCATTAGGCTCTCTTGTTGTCAAACACATTCCTGCTCCTCTTCAGTTGGCAGACATATTCACTAAGTCACTCCCATACTCTGCCCACTGCGACTTAAGGTACAAACTTGGAGTGGATGTGCCCCCCACACCAAGTTTGAGAGGGGATATTAGAACAGAAAGAGCTCTGCTCCACAGAACAGAGGAGGAGCCTGCATCAACGCTTCACAGAACAGAAGAGCCTGCATCAACAAGTAAAACAACATTGATGGGTCAAGAAAAATGCAGGCCCAAACGCTACCCAGCAAGTGAAAAAGGGAAAAGAAAGTTGGGCCAAGAAGAAGAAGAGAAGCCCACAATCAAACCAACGTCAACGGCTATACAAAACAAAAGCAGAACCGCCTCTGCAAATCTGAACAAAAGCAGAAATTGTACGACTCTGAAATTGCAGAATCGCTTCTCAGCCCTTGATTCACAAGCTGGAACTTGATCTCGACATCTGTCCTTCAGCATTAGGGTTTTATGTTTTAGAAGCCTTGTATATAAATGAAATGGAACGATTCTGTAAAGGTTAAGAAAGTAAGAAATCAAAACAAGAAACTTTTCTTCAAACTTAAGCTTTGTGCATCTGTTTCTTTCATATTGGACATCTATATAATATACATATTATTCATAACACTTCCTCTTGGATGACCATTATAAAAATGTAGTCCCAAATGCGCATGTGAAAGATACTGCCTCATTAAAAACCTAATCAGGAAAACTCTATGGGAAAAGTCATGGTTAAGGGAAAAAGAGTGCAGCGCGCTTTGACTCCCCTCATGAGTACATCACTTAAAATCTTTGAGATGAGATGATCCAATATGATGAAATAACGTCTTGAAGGTAGTTGTTGGAAACGCCTTGGTAAATAAGTTCGCAAAATCTTCATTTGAATAAATCTGTAGGACACGTACATCACCATTTTTCTAAAGGTCATGTATCTCGCAAGTGACTCATCTTGATCATTCTCTTTAATTCTCATGATTTCATCAATATATGTCAAAGACTTTGAAAATGATAGTCTTTCATCATTGGAATCACAACATTTCTCTTTAAATGTTTATCATTCGCGTGTTCTATGTTGTCTCGTTAAAAACCTTTCATGGAAAAACCTATCATGATAAAAACCATGATAAGGGAAAAAGAGTACAACCACGCACATAATCATATTTCTCTCCCTGGAAACATCATCTTCAGGATATGCATTCATGAAAAGTCTTAGTTAACATACTCTTATCTCGGGTCATTAAACTTCTATTCCATAAATCTTATTTCAGAAAGAAGAATAATTCTTTAATGTATTTAGACTAATCTTATAAACATTCATCTTGTATGTAAGAGTTATTCATGCCTTTCTTATATAACATACTATTTTAGCTTTCCTTTTTATTATGATACTTCTGGATCAAACATACATGAGCATTTTCTATGTGAAATCCCGCAAGAATCTTTGAAATACATATATTTTCTTAGATGTTTCAATTTGTAATCCCACAAAATTTTACAAAAGATATAATATATACATAGTCAACCATATTTAGATCTGTGAGAATTCATGTATAATCAGATCCGTGCAAAATTCAGGTATACTAAGATCTTAGCATAATTTTGTTCTGCAAAACGGACAAAATCGGGTACCACTAGATTTCTGCAAACTGTATGGAGATTTTGCTTCATGCACAATCTGAATTTTGCATCTTTCAAAAGAATGCTTTCATCTCAAATCATTTCTCCAAAAGTATTGTATGTGAAATCTCTACATGAGATCCGATAATATTTAAATTTTCAACATACTTTGCTTTTATTCTTATACCCTTCTTTTAGAAAATATCGATTAAGACGATTATCTTACATTCACCCATTGTATTATTCAAAACTATATCGATATAGTAATGTTCTCGAGAACTATAATTTATTGCTTCTGGCAATAAAATCCTTCAGAGTTGTTTCTAATAGTTTAAGACCGTTTAGGTATACTGAATCAAGTCTTTGTCTCATTGTCAAACTTATAAAGGATCTAATAGTTGCATCCACCACAGGAGAGTATATCTCCTCATAATCAATCTTAAATATTTGCTACTATACGTGCTTTGTATCTCATAAAGATCCACTTATGTCCCAATAGTTTTACACCATCAAGTGTATGGACTTTTAGTCCAAATGCTTTCTCTTCAAGAGATCTAATTGTTCTTTCCATGATTGGCCAATCATCACTTTGTGTACACCTTTTATATTTAATCTTATTTTATTAACCACGGTTTCTGATCCTCAATATTTATCCATAACATCATCAACTGCAACACTGCATGCAAAAATATTTACGACATCGATTTGCTTTTTGGTTCCCTTTTATTCTAGACATGACTCAACTTGTTGATATTTACTTTTCATTATCAGGCATGATCTCTTTATTTATCATGTCTTATCTTCTAGAGATATTCTTTAGCTTCTTCGGTGCCATATTAATTCCTACTTCTTTTCTTTTTCGAGAATACTAATCTTTGGAACCAATAAGTCTATCACACTTCAGGTGATCTTTAGACTTATAACAGTTGATCTTATCCTTTAAAGACATTAATTTTAATTGGAGCACAGATGGTATACATGATTTTTTCACTCAGGGTGAGTGAATGTTTCTGGCATCTAATTTGCTAACTTTTGCAAATGAATTATCTTTCAAAATTCTAGTGCACATTCTTTAGTACGAGGATCATGATAATTCCTTCAATATATTTCTTAACAGCTGTTTATTTTCTCCTCCTAATGTTGAAAAAACTGACTCACTAGAACAACAATCTACATCTTGAGCCTTACATAAATTCTTACGTGATTGTTCAAGATAGTCAATCATCAAGAGAGACTCATATCCAACATATGTCCAACATCCTTTCAAATCCCATCTTATAACACTGTGGTGGAGCAACTTTACTTGTATAGCACATCTAGATGGGTAACATCTGGTGTTTGACCCAAAACCAATTGTAATGGTGAGAACTCATGATTATTCATTGGCTTGATGCGAGTTAATAGACATATAGTCATTTACTTAAGACATGGTTTCACCACCATTATCAATTAACCAAATACTCTTGCAAACTTTAGGTTGTAAGTCGGAAAACAAGAGAATAAGGTGGGTGATCAGTCCACAATATCTCATTTTATACGTACCAGAAAATTGATATTATCCAAATTAATTGGGGTAGGTGAAAGCCATATTATCAGCTTGTTTTGTGAACAAACAAAACATAACAATTCATTAGGAAAAATCTTTTGGTTCTCCAATGAATGTTCACATAAATTTCAGATTATTATTTCGCATCACTATTGAACCGGAATGGCTTAACCGATCATGCCAAACAGTGAGATTTTCAATAATTGCGGGTTTATTATAAACATTTCTCTTCTAGATAATGCATGTAATAAAATTGAACCAATTATCTCTGGTTACTAGTTTTTATATTAGTATCATTATTTAATTTAAGAAATTAAATAATTATGAATAAGCAGATATATTAAATAAGTATTAAAACGATAAAACTAAAAAAACAACTTAAAGAAATAAGTAATATGCATCAAACCTATATTTAAGTCCACAAAACATAAAACTAAAGGATCAAATAAAATCTAACTAGAGAAGACCCACTTTATGAACTATGAATTAAACATACCGTTTGATAAGCATGACTACGACCACACATATGTGTGTATGATTCAATAACACATTAAACAATAAATAATGTCATCGGTTTGAGAGACTTAACCAAACTAAATCATAAAGCAATTAAATTGTGGAGCAATAAGTGATAACAAACGCATCTTTCTTTTTATGCCATAAATAAACTAACCAATATTTAAAGCATGCAAATAATTATTAAACTATAACCAATTTTGTTTCAAGTACTTGCTACCCGGTTTGATTCGTTCAAGTAATTGATTTTCCGACTTGGACTTGACCCGCCTAAAACAAGTACTTGTCAAAACAAGTACCCGTTTGAAAAATGGATACCCGCCAAATATTTGACCCGGTTTGTTCCTTGTCCTAAATAATTGAACCTGAAATATTTGTTACTTAACTTTGAAATACTTGAACCAAATTACAATACCACATAACTACATAAGTCTTAAAACGTTACGTAAGTCTTAAAACATAAGTCTACTTGAACAAGATAGATATACGCAGCCAAGCCCCTAGTTTAGTTGCACTTGGTGGTTCCTCGCTTGGCTGTACAGCGAACAAAGGGGTCACAACAGCAACATTAGCCAAGAAAAAAGATAGAAGCTAATAATTTTTGAAACCAAACAGAAACCAAACATTTTACCTTTCATTCTTCCTCTAAAGTTAAGCTAACTCCTTGAGCCAAGTTTCCATAATCATTTGAAGTTTTAAACTCTGTAAAAACAACATCAAATTTGTTAGTTTGTAAATCCAGTCTTGTGTGCAAATTAGAGCTTCAACCATTCTTGGAGTGAGAGAACTACGAAAAGGATCAATGACACGTCCACTTGTACTAAAAGCTGACTCAGACGCAACAGTTAAAACTGGTATAGCCAAGAGATCTTTAGCCATTAAAGAAAGAGTCCTATACTTTGATCCTATATTATTCCACCAAAGTAATACATCAAACTTCGGATCTGATCTAGGCATGCATACCTCAGTCAAATAACATTCTAGTTCCGACTGGTAAGTAGTATTTTCTTCACTTTCTTCATGTATATCAATTAAAGAATCCAAATCATAAGATTGTGTAGTCTCTTCAACTACTTCTGAAGAAGTGTTTACTCCTTGAACTTGGCTACTTTGCATTGAAGAACTGCCAGCTTTATCATTGTTGTAGTTGAACATCTTCTCCACTACCTTGTTGATTCTCAAAATCAACTCTTCAGCTATGTTATCATCTCCAGAACCGTAGCTCTCACGAATTAACCAACTGACATACTTCATTTTATAGCGAGGATCAACAACACAAGCAACAAAAATCATTAAGTTCATGTTCTCAATGTCTCCCCAATATTTATCAAACTTAGCTTTCATCTTCCCAGCCATTAGCTTCTGATTTGGATCAGATTTGTTCAACCCTAACTTTCGTATCATAAGACCTACCCCAAATATCTCCTTTAGATACGAATTTCCAGCAACATATCGAGTTGCTAAAACTTTCAAAGTAGCATCATAAAAGAACTTGAGAATAGGTAGATAAGCCTTTGCATAATCCCAATCTGAATTAGTAGGTGCACCTCCCAATTTTCCAAGTTCTACTATATACTTCTCATCCTCTAACTCGAGCATATCAAAACCTCTCTTTAATTTGACGGCTGAATCTAACATCAAGTACGTCGAATTCCATCTTGTCTCGACATCAAGAGTTACTCCTACAGTAGAAGAAAGCTTTAGGTGAAGAAGACACTCTTTAAATTTGTTTAATCTTGCAGGTGAGGCCCTAACATACCTAACAGCAGAACGTATACGGCTAATAGAGGCTTTATTTTCTTCCAGTCCGTCTTTGACAACCAAATTTAAGATATGCGCACCACATCTCATGTGAAGAAATTCACCATCAAGTACACTAGTACCCCATGACTTAAGTCTTCTCTTTAAGAATCTTAGTCATACTTCATTTGAACTTGCATTGTCTACAGTGATCGTGAAAACCTTGCTGATTCCCCAAGACACCAAGCACCTCTCAACCATTTTTCCAATCAGTTCGCCTTTGTGACTCAGAATTTGACAAAAGTTGATGATTTTCTTTTGGAGATTCCAGTTCTCATCGATGAAATGTGCACTTAAGCACATATAGTTGATATTTTGAACTGATGTCAATGTATCAGTTGTAAGAGAAACACTCCCTTTTTGTTTCTGAAAGAACATCTTCAACTTTTTCTTCTCTTCAAGAAATAAAGTCATGCAATCTCTAGTGACAGTTTTGCGGGAAGGGATTTCAAACCGAGGTTGAATAATGTATATGAATTCCCGAAAACCTTCTCTCTCCACAATCCGAAAACGTAACTCATCCTTTATAATCATTCTTATTAAAGATCTGCGAGAAGCTTCTTTATCATATGGTAAGTATGATGGAACACCCCCATCATCTTTATCTTTTTTGGGTCGATGCATTAAGGTTGCTTGCTTAAATCTTTTACCAGCAATAGTTTCTACATCACGTTCAAGATGCAGCTTCTTACACCTCTCCACATGTTTCAACATTGTACTAGTGTTAACCCCCGATGCTGATCTAATGCTAACCAATGCTCCACAATGATTACACTTGGCTTTTTTCCTTGTTCCCTGTTTTCTTAAAGTGTTCCCATGCAGGAGATCTTAGCTTAGGGGTTACCTTAGATTCACCAGTTTCAACTGTTGGAGCACTATCACCACCGCATTCTGTCTCCATTTCATCTCCATCGACTTTCGAATCAACAGCATGCTCATGCTTCTCAGGTTCCATCTACATGGAAATAGTCACATCAAAACCATAACAAAGCCTACATGAATAAACAGAGAGAACATCCATGGTACAAGATGAAGGGTGAACCGGTGAAGACGAACCTGATATGTCAACAAACTTGAGCTTTGCGAGTTTAAGATGAAACACTAGAAGAAATCTAGAAATTCGAGATGAATTGGCGAGAAAAAAAAAGATTCAAGACAGACAGTTCACAATTCACAGTTGAATTGTAGGAGTGGCAGAAATGTGAAAGTGAACTGAAACCCTAAAAATCTCTAAAGGAGAAGAATCGATTCAGATTCTCCTTTATTCTTAAGACTAAACAAAACAAATATATTAAATCGGGTAATGGGTATATTTACATATTGTGTTGGGCCTCTCTTATAATTCTATGTACATATGGACGTGTTTTAATTATTGTTCATTCACTTTATTGGCTAATATTAGCTATTAAGTATATTTAGTTAATGACCATTAGCTTATATAAATTATCAAAAGAATTTGTGTCAAGTATACAAGTAACAATTACCAAGTACCAAGTAACAAGTAACGGGACAAATATTATAAACTTTTTATGATACTTGATACTTGACTTGTACTTGCAAGTAATGGAATAATCATCCTTATTACCCGACTTGACTATAGCGGGTACTTGAAATTTCAAGCCGGATACAAGTCAAGTAACGGGTACAAGCCGAGTAACGAGTAATTATGTCCAGCCCTATTTGTTTCCTAACGCATGGTATGAGCAAGATGTGATAATTATAAAGTCAGAAAAATACTTATCTTGATGGAGAAAATTGAAATCGTGGGCTACAATGCTTTTGGAGACAGAGACAAAAACATTAAGAATACGGAGACGCTATAAATTGGAGATGACATCGTAGAAAATCTTAAATGGAGATGATGTCTCCAAACATCTAAAACAAAACAAAATTCAAAGGTGAGTATGATTCTAAACCAAGATGCATAACTATAAAGCAATTGAGATCGAACATGAATGATAAAGTATGTGTCAATTAAAACTTGAACCAGTTATTTAATAAATCAACTTAAACCAGCGATTCTTCAAATCAAACAATAACACATTAAGAAATTTAACAAATATAAATATGCGATCTCGACTATAGTAAAGGGTACTAATCGATAATCAAATATGACTATCAAATACTCGAATTATGTTTAGGCATATAAGTCAACAATGAAACAATATAAAATATTATATCAACTTGACGTGATTGAACAATAAAATTGCGATTTAACATATTTGACTAATAAGAGATAGCTATTAAAAATTGAGATGATAAACGGTAAATATTTATTCTAAGATCACGATTTAACACAACTTCCATGATTTATTTAAATCAATTGTAACCAATAATTAATATAAAAATTACTAAACATTCACAGCACACACAGGGCCGGTCCGGCATTTTCGAATGCCCTACGCAAAAAAGAAAATTATGCCTATAAATATTTTTTCAAAATAAAAAATAATAGTAATTTAAAAATCATACTAAAACTTCGTAAAACAGTTTTAATTCCATAAATATTTTGTAAAAAATGAAAAATAGCAAAAATAAAATTATATTGTTTAAATATAGTATTATTTACATTTTTGTCTGCAAAATCATTAATCAAATTTATGTAGTCGAGCTTTTCAACTATAGTTGTCTCAATAAATTGCAAAATTAACTCATTAAATCTCTCTTGTGACATGGTAGACCGCATATGATTTTTTACCGATGGTTTTTTTAATTCCAAATAGTTTCTTTTCTTAATTTTAGATAGTTTGTTTTTTTGTTTAACTTGGATGGTGACATATTTCTATTATTACACAAAAAAAAAGAGATGAATTATACACAAATTCAAATCAAACATGAAACATGTATACACATTCAAAACTTTTCAACATAACAAAAGGCTTACGGATCAAAATTAACAAATAACAACAATCTAAATCAAATTTGAATTCTACACTTTGTTACTTTTTATTTTATTTTATTCTAATTCAAAAATCACAAAACAAATATAATAATAAATTAACAATCATAATCCAACTCAAGTATCTAACAAAGCCATGAATTCTTGTTGAACGTGTAAAATCCATTAGCAAACATCAAAACATGTTGATGTTGTAATAATCATAATTGTCGTTTTATAAACAGGCAAAAAAATCAACCCATGAACATATGACACAACCTTCGACTCTTTGATTTATAAGCAAGCAAAATAAAATCATATGTAATTACGAGTTTTACCAAATTAATACCAAACTAGCTTAGATTTTTTAAAATCACGTACATTAGCAATTAACAAGTTACAAGCAAAGCAAATAGAAGAGAAATATGAATTGATCAATATAAATTAGAAAGATGAAAAAGTTTATTTCGTTTAGGATTTTACTTATAACATTACACATTAATTTAATATTTTATTAATTCTAAAAGCTTAAAGCCCACAAAATATGATGAAAGAAAAGCCGATCTAAAAATAAATTTATGAAAAATTTATGATATTTTTTCTAACATAAAAGAACTAAACAAAAAAAATTCTTGAAAATATGCCCTTCTTATTTTAATGCCCTAAGCCATCGCTTCACTAGATTGTGTCCTGGACCGGGCCTGAGCACACATACATGTTTATATATATATATATATATATGAACAATGAGATGAATAAATAAAAATAATCACTAAGCATGAGAAAATGACCATTTAATTCCCCAAGTATTTGCAATTAGCAAATTTATTCTCCAACTATGATTAGCCTAAATTAAACCTTAATTTTGCGTTGACTTTGCCAATTAAGACTAATAATTTGTCAACGTTTGATTAAGTTAACATACGTTAACTGTGTCGATTAAAACATAAATCGAAAATGCTCATTTAATTCTAGAAGTATTCGTAATCGACGATTTCATTCCCCAACTATAACTCGCACACATTATTCCTCAATTTGTTGTTGACTTATCAATTTTGGACGGAAAATTATGTATTACTCGATTCAATCCCACCCAGAATCGAATACAATCAATGGATAAGATGAATTTTCTTTTTAAATTCATTATGTATTAATTGATGGGTAAGATGAATACAATCGATGGACAAGACGAACCCTAAATTTTCTTTCTAATTTTTGGTCTTAAATGAACGAAAACAGGTCATTCGCCACCCGGATTACGACTATCGCAGGTCAATCACGAGAATGCTTTGTGTCTCTGAATCAATTTTTTTTTTTTTTGTAATCGAATCATGCCTGTATTATATAATTGTAAATGAGTTTTAATTCTCACTATCTTTGGTTTTTATTTAGAACGATTAATGTTACTTTTTGTATACTTTTTTATCTAATTATTTAATCTTTCTAGAATTCTTTTTTTATTTTTTTCTAGGGTTTTATGGTTTGAATTTGGGAAAAAATAGGGATTTTGTGGGTTCGATTTGTTTTTAATCGACCACTTAACAAATCTGTTAATTCAACAAATGTTGAGTAATTTTTTGTCCAAAATTAATAAGTCAACAACAAATTAAGGAATAATGTGTGCGAGTTATAGTTGGGGAATAAAATCGTTGATTACGAATACTTTTATAATTAAATGAGCATTTTTGATTTTTGTTTTAATTGACACAGTTAACGTCTGTTAACTTAATCAAACGTTGACAAATTATTAGGCTTAATTGACGAAGTCAACGCAAAATTGAGGTTTAATTTAGGCTAGTCATAGTTGGAGAATAAATTTGCTAATTGCAAATACTTGGGGAATTAAATGGTCATTTTCCCTACTGTATTCGTAATCGACGATTTTATTCCCCAACTATAACTCGCACACATTATTCCTCAATTTGTTGTTGACTTATCAATTTTGGACGGAAAATTATGTATTAATCGATTCAATCCCACCCAGAATCGAATACAATCAATGGATAAGATGAATTTTCTTTCTAAATTCATTATGTATTAATTGATAGGTAAGACGAATACAATCAATGGACAAGATGAACCCTAAATTTCCTTTCTAATTTTTGGTCTTAAATGAACGAAAACAGGTAATTCGCCACCGCCGGATTACGACTATCGCAAGTCAATCACGAGAATGCTCTGTGTCTCTGAATCAATTTTTTTTTTGTAATCGAATCATGCATGTATTATATAATTGTAAATGAGTTTTAATTCTCACTATCTTTGGTTTTTATTTAGAACGATTAATGTTACTTTTTGTATGCTTTTTTTATCTAGTTATTAAATCTTTTTAGAATTCTTTTGGCCTTCTTGCTAAACTAGACCCTTATTTGAAGTCAATTCCAAAACTAGACCCCTCTTCCTTTTCTTTTCAAAATGCCTTAAAATACCCCTCATCGCTTCTTTTTTCACAAAAATACCTAGCGCAGACTTCTCCTGTGAAGTCTGGTAGCTGGGTTTGAAAAACAATAACCCAAAGATTCTCACGTAATAACGAAAATGCCATCGTCTTCAATAGTTNTCAAAAGAAGTATGCTCAAGAAGTGCTAGAGAAGTTTAAAATGGCGGACTGTAATCCAGTCAAGAATCCCATTGTGCCAGGAACTAGACTTTCAAAAGAAGGGGTGGGGGAAGAAGTTGATGCTACTGTGTTCAAGCAATTGGTTGGATGTCTTATGTATCTCACTGTTACAAGACCTGATATGATGTATGTGGTGTGTTTGATATCTCGTTTCATGGCAAAACCAAGAGAAGAACATATGCAGGCTGCAAAGAGAGCATTGAGGTACTTAAAAGGTACGTTAGATTTTGGTATCTTTTACAAGAAGGAAACTGAACTGAAGGTGAAAGTATATACCGATAGTGATTATGCGGGAGACGTCGATGATCGAAAGAGCACTTCAGGCTATGTTTTCTTATTAAGTGGAGCGGCGATATGCTGGAGTTCAAGGAAACAAGATGTGGTCACTTTGTCATCAACCGAAGCAGAGTATGTGGCAGCAACATCATGTGCGTGTCATGGTGTTTGGGTGAAAGGGGTTTTGGAGCAGAGTTTTCTTGAGCAGTGTGAGTGTTTGGAGATTTTTTGTGACAACACATCTTCAATTAAGCTTTCGAAGAATCCAGTGATGCATAGACGGACAAAACACATTGATGTAAGATACCATTACTTACGTGATCTTGCAAATCAAGAAGTTGTGAAGCTAGTGTTTTGTGGAACGGAAGAGCAAGTTGCAGATATCATGACAAAGCCGGTGAAGCTGGAGACATTCAACAAGTTACGAAGCTTACTTAGAATGAAGGCACAAGGAGATTAAACTGGATGCTTCACTAGCATTTTTAGTTTAAGGGAGGGATTTGTTGGAGTTGTCGAATAAAAGTCTTTGTGAGACTAAGTCTTTGAGTCGTTGCTTGTTGGAGTTGTTGAGTAAAATTCTTTGTGAAACTACGTCTTTGAGTCGTTGTTTAAGTATTTTAATCGTTGTTGATTTGGTCAATAAGGCTAGCTTTTAGGAGTTAGCTAGTAGTGTAGTAGCAGTCGTGATCAAGTACTAATCCGAGTTTTTTTTTATTTCTTATTTTGGTTGTAAGCTATTTAAGAGCCATTTCATTTACAGTTTAAGGGTGTGTGTGTGAAAGAGTATTTTCAGAAACCTGAATCTTGAGTTTAACAAATGCAACTACGATAGGAGCTTACCTCTCAAGATTCATCTTCTACTGCATTTTGGGTTATACAGGATGAAACAGGTGTGTTTAGGGGTGTCGGGCAAGCAAAGTCTTCTCGTTCGATCGATCCATTGAAGTAGAATGCCAAGTCTCTTAATGGCTTTGGTCACTGTAAGGTGGTGTTTGAAGGGGACTGCAAGAATTTGATTAATCTATTTTTATAGAGATGAAAAGGTACTTCCGGATTTTGCGGTCGTAGAGGTGAAAAGTCGCTCCTACTTTTGCTACAAGTGCGACGAGCCGGGCTTTATTGTTTTCTCATTCTTGTGCTGAACTCGAGTTGAACCTTAAAAGTGGGGAGCAAAGCCCATAACCAACATGAATAATATTCATTTCTTGTGTTCTGGCTTCCTTGTCAAGACGAAGAATTGACTAAACTCTTCTAAATCTCTAATCCAACAAACCCCTTTAAATACTTGTATCATTTTAAAGAATATCATTTGAAATATTGATAGTTGCATATTTTACATAGTTTTATAAGTCACATTATTTAGTTTTTACTTCACTTATCGCATTTAGTTAGCATTTATGCATCGATTTTAGGATTTTTTCTTCATGACATGCATCTAGGGACTTTAGGTTTGTTTCCATGCATTCGCATCGCATTTTGTTTGTTTTTGTAGGTTTTGTGGAATGTGGGCACTTAAGCAACTAAGTAGAGAAGAAACCAAGAAGAGAAGGAGAGTTTTCAACACCTTACAGCGGTCACATCTAGCGGGTACTCCATGCCGATCCTCACCAGCGGCCATGCCAACCGGTCTCCTCTGGCCGGTTTGGATTCGACATCTGAAACTTCAGTCACAGCCAACACCTTCCAGCGGCCACATCCAGCGTGATCATGTGGCCGATCATCACCAGCGGCCATTCCTACCGGGCACGCCTGACCGCTGCCGAGCAGACACAACCCAACTTTGTCGGGTCAGTACCCGGTTTGTTCCGGGTTGAACCGGTTCGTCCACCCTAGACATAAATACTAACTTTTCCTAATTACCAGGCATAGAGAGCTGGGCATGTTTCTTTTCTCTTCTTCTCTAGTTCTAAACTAAAAACTTGTATAGATCTTTGAATTTAATGCATTTTTCTTGGATTTTCTTCTAAATTATGCTTAGTTTCATCTTTAGCTTCATTTCTATGGTTTTATTTTTGGATTTGAGTTAATATTGTTGAGTTGACTTTTTTTATGTTCTTGATAAAATTCTGGATTTTCATGTTTGTGTTGTTTTTCTTAGCTTGAATCATCTTGTTTTCATCTTGTAAGCATGTTTAATTCTAGACTTTTTATGTGTTTAAGTGTAAAAATTATGGTTAGTGAGTAGTCTTTTAAGAATTCTTGGGTATGGTAGATTAGGATGGTTCTTGACTTGTTCTTGATGTTTAGAAGCTAGATTCTTTGTATTCTTTACTCATTGAGTGTTCTTAATGCTAAAATAGCCTTGATCAAGTTAGTTTTGATACTTAGAAGTTTTAACCATTGGGAAATGTTGTTAGAATTTTGGAATGAATTCAATGAGTGCTTTCCATACCTTAGCCAATGGGAATTGATGTTTAAGATGAATTGTGGCTATTTAGACTTGAGTTTAATGCTTCATTGTCTTTGAATTACGAACGGGAGTTCTTGTTAATTGATAGACATTGAAAGGGATCTTTACCACGGGAGTGAATTGATCTTTAGTAGTGCTCTTAGGCTAAAAGAATGCATTTTGTTGAATGTTTGAACATCTTGAACAAGTTAGGAGTCATCCGAAGTCGATAACCTTACCCAAGGATTCGTTTGTGTAATATTGTGTTAAATCGAAAACCATCATTTGTACTTGTTTGACTATTTGAACTTTAAATCTTGCCGTTAAATTTTTGTCATTTGCCTATCACCATATGTTTTAGTCTCGCCCTGTTTTAGCTTATTTCTATCCTTGCATTTAAATTTCCGTCTTTACTTATTATTAGGTAGTTAAACAATTCACTACACACAAAAACCCCTATCCGGCTAGATTAAACGAAATTCTGTATTCTTGGTGTGTTATTCTTGTTTCCCTGTGGATCGATACCCTAAGTGCTATAACGATACACCATTATTGTGGTGTTAGCACATCGGGTTAATTGGTGTGCTAGAGCCTAAGAACTCTGCTATCAAATATATATATATTTTTTGTGTAAATACTCAGTTTTCTATTCAACCGATGATCAAAGGGATTACAAAGCTTAAGAGTTCATCCAACACATGGACTAGTACAACAAGATTTCAATTAACGATAAAAACAAAAGATACATAGATAGGATTAAACGAAATAATATCAATTATCAAAGATTGATTAAATTGATATTCTTACTAGCCTTGTAACAATTATTTATTTAAGAAAGAAAGAAATGAAACGAGGCACGTGTAGGGTCTCGCACGCAACATATCAAATAATTGAGCAGCAAAAATAATAAAATTCTCTACTAACTCTCTCTTTTGAAAACCTAAAAGGAACCTAATCTGTTCCCCCATAAATAATGAATGCTTACTTATAATAAACCCTAAATTTAATAATAAAATGTTCCAGATCAAACGGCTGAACAAGACTAATTTGAATACGCAACCCCTAGATCTCTCTCTCTTCTTTTTTCAGTGTTGTATATAAATTGAACTCCACTCGCTGACTTAGTGCAGTAACAAGACTTTGTCTGAAATCAATTTTTGTCTCTCCTCTTCCAATTTCTTTGAACCATGTCAGAGTCAGACGAGGAGCACCTGATAGGTCCCTCTTCAAAGCCAAGAGTATTGTTCTAAGAACAACATGATCGATATGTTTTTGTGTAGATAAATTCCTCCTCTCTCTTTTGCTTTCATTGATATATATAGGAGAATTACAAATTACAAATTACAAATGGAGCTTCCACTCCTTAAAACACGTTAATGTGCTTCTGCTTTACAAATGGAGTCTCCACTCCTTCCTCTTTGAGAGTGAGTCGTATGACTCTTATTATCACTCATAATATTTTACATAAATAATGAGTCGTATGACTCTTAGTAGCACTCATAATATTTAACACAATATTTAACATAGATAATTGTTGCCTTACTTGATTATCTTGTGTGTCAAGTAACGTACTTTCGGTTTGGTATTTTTGTTAGCTTTGACGTTCTCCTTATCACGTGCTTTGTTCCATGTTCTGTTTCGTGTTGCTCCGTATCAATACCTTCCCCTTCGGAAAGAACCTTGTCCTCAAGGTTTAAGTGAGGAAAACTCAACTCGATCTGTTTTGTATCTTCCCAAGTAGCTTCTTCTATGGGCAGCCCACGCCATTGAATAAGAGACTCCAAGATCGTAGTTTGTCCTTGCTTTGTTTGGCGATGGTCTAGAATAGCTTCTGGTTGGAGACGGAGTTCACCATTGTCACGCAGGGGCGGAAGTGTTCCAGAAGATGGTGTATCCGATCCTATTCTTAGTTTTAGCTTAGAGATATGGAAGACGGGATGCACACGACTTCCCTCCGGCAATTTGAGACGATATGCTACCTGTCCCACTTTTTCTGTAATTTCAAACGGTCCATAGTAACGATTAGACAGCTTTTGTGACGTCCTTTTGAAGATTGATTGTTGTCGGTATGGTTGGAGTCGAAGATAAACCCAATCACCCACCGTGAACTGCACATCACGTCTCTTAGCATCTGTGTGCTGTTTCATACGGTTATTAGCTTGCTCTAAGTGTTCTTTAAGCTCCCGTAACACCTCGTCTCTTGATATAAGTTGCTCGTCTAACTCATTGATAAGTGTTGATCCTACCTCATAAGCTGGAAGTGGGGGAGGAGGTCGTCCGTACAAAGCCTCAAATGGAGACATGCCCGTAGAAGCATGGAAGGTGGTGTTGTACCAATACTCAGCCCATGGTAAGAATCCATTCCATTGTGACGGTCTGTTGTGGACAAAGCAGCGGAGAAATTGTTCGATACATCGGTTAACTACTTCTGTCTGTCCGTCGGTTTGTGGATGATATGCTGAGGACATACGGAGTTGTGTGCCAGATTGTTTCCAGAATTCACGCCAAAAAGCACTGATAAACACCGGATCACGATCACTAAGAAGGGAACGAGGAATACCGTGTAACTTTATAACATTGCTGATGAACTTTGCAGCAACAGTGCGGGCCGTGTAGGGATGAGTAAGTGCAATTAGGTGTGCTGCCTTGCTTAGGCGATCAACAACCACCATGATTGTGGTAAACCCATCAGATTTGGGCAAGCCATCAACAAAATCAAGTGACACATCTTCCCAGAGCCGTTCCGGAACTGGTAAAGGTTGCAACAAACCGGCCGGTGCGAAATTTTCTGATTTTGCCTTCTGACAAACATCACAGGCTGTGATGTATTTTTGTACTGTCTTGTGCATAGACGGCCAATAAAATTGTTGGGCTAACCTTTTGAACGTGCGTAGGATTCCGGAGTGACCGCCAAGAGGTGTGTCATGGTATTCATAGAGCAGTTGTGCTATCACTTCCGAGTTTGGTGGAATCACTATTCGATTGTTGTAGTAGAGCAAACCATTTCGTCGGCTATAAGGTAGGCCTGGTGATGCGTCTGCCAATTTTCCTACCTTGAGCATATAGTTTTCAGTGCTAACCAAATGTCGTAGTTCATTCCATAAACCCGAGTTTTACACAAAGACCGCATTCAAAACAGGACTATCGAGACGACGTGAGAGCGCATCCGCGGCTGCATTTGATGCCCCTGGTCGGTAAACAATTTCGTAGTCATAACCCAAGAGCTTACCCATCCATTTCTGTTGTTCTGGCGTGAGGATGCGTTGTCCAAGGATGAAACGCAGGCTTTGTTGATCCGTTTGAATTATGAAGCGTCGGCCCATCAAGTATGGCCTCCATGTGCGAACGGCGATGACAATAGCCAACATTTCTCTTGCGTATGTAGACCAGGTTCGTTTAGTAGCTCCTAGTGTTCTGCTCATATAGGCAATTGGTCTTCCCAGCTGAGTTAACACGGCACCAATTCCTTCTCCTGAAGCGTCTGTTTGAATGATAAAGTCAATCATGAAGTTTGGTAAGGCTAACATCGGTGTGGTAGTCATTGCCATTTTTAAATCAGAGAATGCTTTCTCAGCTTCTTCTGACCATTCGAACCTTCCTTTCTTCAAGAGATTTGTCAATGGCCGAGCGATAAGGCCGTAATTCTTGACAAATTTTCTATAGTAGCCGGTGAGGCCCAAAAATCCGCGTAACTCCGTGATTGTTGATGCTGATGGCCAGACCAACATGGCCTGTATCTTAGTTTGATCAACTTTGACCCCCTCACTAGATATGATGTGTCCCAAATATTTCAATTCTCGATGCCCAAACTCACATTTCTTTTTCTTCACGTAAAGTTGGTGTTGTTGAAGAATTTTGAAAATGATGCGAACATGCTCGAAATGCTCATTCCATGTCTTGCTGTAAATCAATATATCGTCAAAGAAGACAAGAACGAATTTTCGAAGGTAGTTACGAAATACCGAATTCATGAGGGACTGAAATGTTGATGGCGCATTGCAGAGAACAAATGGCATAACCAAGTATTCGTAATGGCCATTGTGCGTGCGAAACGCTGTCTTGTGAATGTCCGGGGGATGTACTCGAACCTGATGATACCCAGCTGTGAGGTCGAGTTTTGTGAAGAGCTCGGCTCCGTGTAGCTCGTCCAACATATCGTCCACTGTTGGAATCGGGAACCAATCCTTCACCGTAGCATTGTTGAGAGCTCGATAGTCAGTACAGAACCGCCAAGACCCATCTTTTTCTTTACCAACAATACCGGAGATGAGAAAGGGCTAACGCTTGGTCGGATTATTCCCGCTAACATCATCTCATGAACTTGTCTTTCGATTTCTTCCTTCTGAAAGTAAGCGTAACGATATGGTCGTACATTAACCGGATCAGACCCCTCTTTAAGAACAATTTGATGTTCGATTTCTCGGCGAGGTGGTAGTGTAGTTGGTGTTTGGAAAATGTCTTCAAACTCGTGGATAAGACGACTCAGCTCGTCCCTTAGTAGTGAAACGTCTTTCCTTTCTTTTTCTTCATGTATTGTGAGTGCAAAAATTGTTTGGCCCATTTGTATTTCTTTATTGACTTCCTCCGGTTGGGCTTGTTGAATCTTTTTATTGGTAAGCCCATTAATAACTCTTTGCTTTCCAGCCCACATGAACATCAATGTTTGAGTTCGCCAATTACACAAAGTAGAGCCTAACGTCTCAAGCCACTGTATCCCGAGCACAACGTCCAGCCCACTCAACGGCAAGGTGAACAAGTCGATGGTGAAAGTAGTATCTCCGACCTCCATGGCTACTTTCCGATATGCTCCTTTACAACTCAAAGGAAACCCATCGGCTACAAGGACTTGGAATGGCTTGGTCGTCGTGATTTTTAGATTCAGTTTGTTTGCCGTTCGTTCGTTAATGAAGTTATGAGTTGAGCCACTGTCGATGAGGGCCACTACTTGTTGCCGATTGATGACTGTTTTAACTCTCATCGTTTTAGATGATCCCCACCCATTCAACGCATGTAATGTGATTTCAGGTTCCGCCACCGTGTCTTCTACTTCGGTGTTGGCTTCCTCCTCATCGTCAGCCCCTTCCATAAGTAATAGTTGTGGTTTGTGGCAACGATGTCCCGGTGTATACTTATCATCACAACTGAAGCATAGACCGAGGCTCCTCTTCCGCTTCAACTCGTCCCATGATAGTTTCTTTGGAGATTGCGTGGTCGTATCGTTACTACGAACTTCCGGTGTTGAGATAGAACTCGTGCCAAGTGATCTCGTGAAAGAAGGTGGTCTCCGTGACTCTTTCTTTTGTCTCTGTAGTTGAACGTCCCGTAGTCTAGCGTAGTTAATCACCTCTCGTAATGATTTTGGTTGGAACATTCTAATCCCTTCCGAGATTGAGTGATGTAACCCATTCATGAATGCCGCTACTAATGCTTCTTGTGACCAGCCAAAAACCTTCAACTGTAGCTTCTCGAACTCTTCTTGATAAGCCTCCAGTGTACCGGTTTGACGTAGTTGCATTAGAGCCTCATGGAAATTTTCTCCATCATTAGGTCCGAACCTTGACCACAGTTCTTGTTCGAAAACCTCCCAAGTGATAGGAACACGATCATGTCGAAATGCCTTTAACGTTGCTTGCCACCACCCATTAGCCACTCCATCGAGGTGGTACGAAGTAAAGCTCACCATCTGTTCCAATGGTACCTCTTGATACTCAAAATATTGCTTTACTTTGCTCATCCACTCCGTGGGATCTCCTCCATGGAACCTCGGAAACTTCAGCTTAACGTGACGATTTTGTGCCGTGTTGGTGGTGTTCATCATCGCAGCAACTGGTTTGTCATATTCACCAAGGTACTCTGCTCCATGAGTTTGAGAACCTTCTACTCGTCTTTGTGTACGAGATGTTGTTGATCCCCCACCGTCACGGCTGCCTACCGTCTCCACCAAACGGTTAACAGATTCTTCTATCCTCCGTTGTTTATCCTCGATATCCCCTCTCATATCCACCATGGCCACACTCATCTTTTGAAACTCATCTTGTAGTAAGCCATAGCTTGCCTCCAAACCCTCCAAACGCTCTTTGTTGGTAGCCATCGGCTCGATGGATGTCTCCGGAGACACGACTTGCTTACCCTTTCGTTGAGATCGTCGAAGAGTAATTTTGTTGATTTAGAAAGAAATCTTGTAACAATAAAAATGCTCTGATACCAATGATAGGTCCCTCTTCAAAGCCAAGAGTATTGTTCTAAGAACAACATGATCGATATGTTTTTGTGTAGATAAATTCTTCCTCTCTCTTTTGCTTTCATTGATATATATAGGAGAATTACAAATTACAAATTACAAATGGAGCTTCCACTCCTTAAAACACGTTAATGTGCTTCTGCTTTACAAATGGAGTCTCCACTCCTTCCTCTTTGAGAGTGAGTCGTATGACTCTTATTATCACTCATAATATTTTACATAAACAAAGCACTCATAATATTTAACATAGATAATGAGTCGTATGACTCTTAGTAGCACTCATAATATTTAACATAGATAATGAGTCGTATGACTCTTAGTAGCACTCATAATATTTAACACAATATTTAACATACCTTACTTGATTATCTTGTGTGTCAAGTAAAGTACTTTCGGTTTGGTATTTTTGTTTACTTTGACGTTCTCTTTATCACGTGCTCTGTTCCATGTTCTGTTTCGTGTTGCTCCGTATCAGCACCCCTTTGAATCCACCAGCGACGCCAGAACTTCCAAGACTTATCCTCAACAAGCCAGTAACATCCGTCAAAATGGTCACATCGTCATCAAGGGACGTCCCTGCAAGGCCTCTTTTTTGCTTCCTCGCTTCGTTTTGATTAATTTTATTTCTAGATGAATCATCTTCCTGGATTTTATTAGGCAGTGTTAGGTCACATGATCATTGTAATTTTGAGGTTTAGTGATCTGGATTGTGTTATGGTTTTTAATGCTTAGAGAAATCTCTAATTTGGGTAATTATGGCTTATACAGCCCGTCTTACCTATTTTGACAATACTTTAGGCAAAACAAAAAATTTTGAACATTTTCTATTAATACTTATCTAAAAATTGGCCCTTTTGTTACATTTTTAAAAAACTTTTTGGACCTTTCTCATAATATTTTCTTTCAAAATGGACATCATATTTCTTTTATTTTTGTTTTTTTTTTCAAAATTTACAACAGAAAAAAACTTTTAGGCTTCTTTTATTGGATAATTCTCCTAAATACCACAAAAATAAAAATTTAATTTCAAAATTAACATTCTTACTTTTATTTTCCAAAAACATACACAGAACTTATATGTTTATAGAAGTACCACAAAATTAAAATCAAACTTTAAACCTTCAAAACTAAATCATAAACTACTCAAAAATAAACCTTAAACCCAAAATATTAAATCCAAAATACTAAACCCAAACCCAAATATTTAAATAATAACCATTATAATTCTTTTTTTTTGGTATTTTTGCAAACAAAATAATTTTTGATATTTTTGAAAAATAAAATTAATAATTGTATTTTCAGAAAATAAACCTATTTTAGTGATATTTAAGAAATTTCTCTTTTTTTATTTTGGATGCTAGGCATGCCTATGCTGCCATGTGTTAGAGACGTCGCTGGGCTTATAGGCAGAAAAGAATCATGGGGTCATATGACACCCATAAAATTAAAAGTTCACTTTAGCTTTCATTAAAATAATATAATTTAACACATGTCAAGAACAACAAATGACACCCCTCACATGTCAAGAATAGCAAATGACACCTTTTACAATTTTTTCTAGCTCCAGCACTCTTATAGGGTTTTGTAAATCTAGTTATGTAAATTTTTAATTACTTAATTTCAATTGGTATTTATACTTGAAACATTTCTTTGTTGGTTATTACATGTTTCTAGTGCTGAGGACTGTTTTTGAAGTTATGACTTGTAGGTTTTCTAATCTAGTTTATGCGTATTTTGGATTTGCTTAAATGAATTGGTGCTTTGTTGGGTTTATAATAGGTGCTTGGGGTATCAACTTCAAAGACCGGGAAGCATGGTGGCGCCAAATGTCTCTTTGTTGGCATTGACATCTTCACTTCTAGGAAGCTCGAAGATCTTGTTCCCTCTTCCCACTATTGTGAAGTGCGTCCTGTGATGATCTTCCGATGAAACATGTGTAAAGTCTGTAATTTTGTCTCGAATTCTGTTTCTTTATTATTTTATTATTTTTGGCAGGTTCCATATGTGAATCGTGTTGAATACCAATTGATTGATATCTTTGAAGATGGCTTTGTATGTGACCTCATTCTTATTACTTCAGCTTGTGTTTTGCTTGCGTATATACGCTTTTATTATAAGGTTTTTTTTTTTTTTTTTTTGCTTCTTGGATTATATTACAGATTAGTCTTCTTACTGATGATGGTAGCATTAAAGATGGTCTGAAGCTGCCAACAAATGAAGCTCTGCTCACACCGCTCAAGGATGGATTTGCGGAGGGCAAGGATATTATTGTGACTGTAATGTCTGCGATGGGAGAGGAGCAGATTTGTGCTCTCAAGGAAGGTGGTCTCATGTAATAAGTAAGCATTTGCATTGCCTCTCTTTTATGTATCATCAGTTTGACACTGGTCCTTTTTTCTTGGGTCATGTTAGTAATTTAAGCCCATGTGTTACCTGTACGACACTTATATATATCCATCTTACTATTGGTTTTGTGTTGGAGAAGTTAGTGTTGTAAGTTCCAAACCAACTATTATACTCCCTATGTGCAATGTCATATGTTTAGATCCTAAAGGGCCAAGTCATTTTTGATTGTGGGTATGTCAATACTTTGTGATCCCTCTCTTTGAGCAAGTTGTCACTAACTGTTCAAATGCTAATGGAGGAGGTTGTTCATTACTTGTTAGTGACAAATTCCAAAGAGTGAACTCGTGCTCGAACTGAAATTTCAATATTCTTCAAAAGAAATTAAATATATGTTTGAAAACAAACTTTTCCTTGTGGTAAGAATACCATGGCATTTCGATCTTAAAACCATGTATGCACATTTGCCATAGTGGATTATGCCTTAACCGATATTGTCAACCGTTTAGCATTCAACTAAATCTTCACTTACACATACGTAGACTCAAAACAAAATCGTTTCGATTACGATGAATATTTATTTTTAGAAAAAAATATTAAAATTTAATCTAAAAATAAATGAAAATTTATGAAAAGATAATATTTTTTTTTCTTTTCCCTTTCTAACTAAATAAAAGAAAATTAAATCGATTATAACTTTGAAATCCAACCTCTCAACTGATCAGACCAGATTATCACTACCTCTTCGACTCGTTTCTCCAAGCACTTACCTACAACTCTCAAAAACCAAAGCCGCTAGCTACGATCCGGCTAGAAATAAACAAGTAAAAAAAAGTCACCACCACTAGGCTAAACAAGATCTGACTTTAAAATTATTATTATAACTGAAATAGATTTTAACAATTTTAGTAATTGTTTTCTAAGCATAAAATGTTCCACATTCGTAAAGATATCTCTTGAAAATGCCTCGGTTCCTGTTATTTCTCTTTTTTCCCCCTCGATTTTGAGCTTAATAACGATAATGCAATTGACATTAAGAAGTATACTTCATCATTTCAATCTGTTTTATTGGGCCAACGTTTAGTGCCCAATGAAATTTTTCGATTAACGTGGAGAATTAGCTCTTATGAATGTATATACGATTGAAAATGTTTTATTTCAATCCTTGTGTTTTCTTTTTCACCAAGTTTAACCTAGCATATCTTCTATTATGTGACATTGCCACAACACGTATTTGACTGATTTAAAACTTAAAACCAATCATAGTGATATTTTGTGAATCGGTCTCGATAATAATTATGCTTAACTTTTATGATATTTATAAAAAAAAAAAAAATTATTGACTACTAGGAGTTTCGTTCAAACATGTTTATGGGTCATGGTTTGTGTGATTGAATGCAAGGGTTTTTTAAATGTAAAAAAGGTATACAAATAGCAGACCCAAATCGGTTTGGATCGGGTTACAATATATAGTTTGGGTAAAGTTGTATCACCATATTTTTTATGCTAATGTTGGTTGTTGATCGTATGTCCACTATATAACCTCATCGTGTTTTTCACAGTGTACATGTCATGATAAGACAGTTGTCTATTGTTTTTGTCCCCATTTTAAATTCCAAACGGAAATATTATGCACTTATTCTGAATATGTATGTCTATGTATAGATATGATTACTTTTATATTAAAAAAAATTGTTATACTTATATGTTTTAACATTTCAGTGCGGGAATTTGAAGTGATTGATTTGATTACCTATGTTGCTTGTAATTGTTGGCTTCAACATTGTTCCAAGTGAGACAAGATTTTGAGAGACTTTACTTGAAATAGAAAATCTCCCCATGCTTAAATATCAAATACTATCAGTTGAGAAAATAATCTTACACTATTGGCATGGAAAATGGCGTTTCCTATGTGCATTGGCTGGTTAGTTTATTACAAGTTGTAGTTCAGATATTGACAAAAGGAAAATATATGAAAATATTCAGAAAGAATCAATGGTGGTAGTAGTAAGGATTAACTTCATAGATGTTACCAACGTGGATATACGAGGACATAAATTATGATTATACCGTGAAGATGATTTCGTAGTGGTCACTCATCAGGATAAAAGTGAAATTCACAAGTTACAAACGTAGTGGTTTACTTTGCATCAATTCTATCATATAACTCAAAGGTTAGAATATTTTATATATATATATTCTCGATCATTAAACGATATGCTTTTCTTTAATAAAGATATGATTAGGATAATATTTGACGAATTAAGTATACAATTAAGCTTTGACCACCTCATTGGTAATTTAGTTGCATTGCACTTTCATAACCCCTTTACCTAATTTTCTCAAAAATATTATATATTGACAAATAATAGGTGTCCATTATCACATTTATGGGTATTCTAATGCATCACGATAACATATGCAATAATATTTTACTTTATATTCGTATATTAATTTATACAATAAATTTAAAAATTTAGACCGATCAAGATCTCCAAACACACCTAGGCTTTTATAAATATATTAGTTAGACGCTTAGATTTAACAATTCTACTAAAATCAACTATGAAATAAATCCCATATATAGTAAAATTGATGTTTCATAACTAAAAACTAATCTTAGGTAAAACTTAAACTAATTTCTATCACGTATATTTGCTACATAAAATATTCAAAATAAATGAGTTAAGTTCATGGATGAAAGGAATTTATGGAATGAAATCTATTACAAAAGATTGAAAGATAGCTAAATTATTTTATTGATCAAAGTTCGAATATGAAATTTTCCCTGTATTGACGAAAGGGTGGAGAAAACTAAAAATAGTAAGTTACTATTCTGAGAAAAAGTTCCAAAGATTCAGGAACTATTACTTTAATGTATCAGGTGGTAGAACGAATATAAGTACAACAACTTGTAGGAACACAAAAGAAGTTTCCATATTATTACATTCCAATTCCAACTCAACCAAATGTTTTTGCTTACTATACGTGTGTTTTTTATTGTTCACCCGCACTAGGTATTTTCTTACGATATACATTTATAGACTTATATATAGTGTTGCCGTGTTGGCTAATTTAGTTTGCCTTTTCAATATATCTAAATTAACATAAAACAGTTTGATTTTATTTATATGAATTTTGTTTTCTTACACTTTAGGAGATTCTTCCACCACTTCAAAATCTTTTGAGAAGATATAGTGGATGTGTGTTACTTGAACTATTTTACAGTTTTTAGAATTTTAAAGAAATTATGTGTGTGTGTTTTTAAAAAAAAACAACAAAACAAAAGCAAAAAAAAGCTATCGTAAGTACCGTTAAATATTTCGTTAACACATTAATCATCGTTAACATTTGTAATGATTCATTTACAATGTAAGAATTACGTCTACTTTTTGTTGCTGCATATTTCACTAAGATCAAAGAAATTCGAGTGTTACAAGTTCTCTCAATTTCGATACCCTTTTCTATCTCTGATATATCATAAGAGACGACTACAAATAAAATACATATAAAATAAAACCCTAAGACAAACGAGCATAGGCATAAAACACCCTAAATACCCTCAATAAAACATCCTTCATATATTATGTGTTCAGGCAGAGTGACCACTCCTGTTGAACACATTTCTATTTTCTGACTTCAAAACGAGTGACTAATCAAAACATACTCAGAAAAGTCAACTTTAAGATTTGTCTTCACAACTCAACAATCTCCCACTTGGAGACTAATCACGACCTTCAGTCTCCAACGCTAGTTTTTTTTTTTTTTTCTTATTTATTCTTGTTCATCCATTGAAATCAGAATTAATTGATAGTAGAATTTAAAGAAAGGATAAGATCTAGAAGATACTTATATCATCAATATATTTTATATGTCAGATTAGTTTCTGAAAAGAAATCCAAAGTTGAAAATATATTATAATAACTTTCTGATAAATTCGATACTAAGGAATAGTCTTCGTGCAAAAATTTCTAATAGAAATAAAACAGATGCTTAAACTATGTGATGATTATATCTGAAAATAGAAAATGGACCATCAAATAAAAATAGTACACGCAAGTCAAAAGATTGAATATCAATGTCTACGTGACTACGTATATGAAAGTCATATTAATAAAAAAAAATTTAACGAATGTTAAATTTATTCAACTAAAAAATCTTTTTTTTATATTATATGCATTCATTGCTAAAATAATTTTAGAAAATTGGAACTATTGTCTAACTTCTAAGGGCATTTTCAGTTAAAACTTTAATAGTATTTTACAATTAAATAATAATATTTTAAATAAAACTTAATTATCTAATTAAATTGAAATATGTTTAAGAAAAACAAACCAATAATTAGAAGACACATAGACACATGGAATTTGAGTTTCTTACTTAGAGCATCTCTATTGGGTTGTATCTCAGTGAAAAACCCTCTATTAAAATATTTTAAAAAATGAAAAGTGATGAATAGAAGAAGAAGCTTTTCTTGCGTGAGATACCCATGGATTCCAAATGTCACATTTTTATTGGATAAAACTTAAAAAAGATAATAAAATAATAAATATTTTTATTTTTTGAGAAACCCATCTCGGGTTCTATCTGATGTTGGTGCTCTTAGATACCATAGGTTCATGTTTAAGAACTCCACAACTTTTTCTCACGTAATTTATCAAAATTTATTATTATTTTAACAAGAAACTTTCAACGGAGATACCCTAATAGAACAATTAAATGTTGGAGAACCATATCCTGAGGCCATCTTCAAATTTGGAAAGACCCTGTAATATCTAATACCAGAAGTGTGGGTACGTGTGGCAACGGTACATAGGACATACGTGGATGTACAGGGCCATAGTTGACATACGGCCAAAACTCGACGAAAAATTAAGGTAGCTCGATGGAACTTCCTTAAAATACAATTAAAGGACATGTGTCGAGAGAAATACCAAAACTAACATCAAATGTTCGATGGAGTTAGAGGAGGTTCATTGATCGTCGTTCGGATCGATGTTGAGATAAACGACCAAGGAGGAAACTGTAGTTTGGTACAAGTATGGAGTAAAGACAGAGTTATGACACTTGTAAACAAGTGTGGATGACGCCAAGAAGTCAATGGGGTGGACATGTCTGAACGAAGACATGTGATCGGATCGTGAACAGTGGCGATGCATGGACGACCAACGACCAAAACAGTAATGATGTGGCCGGAACAATAAGTCCGATACCCGCAATAGTAAATCCGGTGATCAGAACAATGAAGCCGACGACCGGAGGAATCGCCGAGACAACGACGAAGTAATGCCGATAAGATGCCGAAATATAATCACGGCCATGAACAGTAATTACGGGTGATTAGAATGATCGTACATACAGTAGTAGTACGACCGTACAGAAAACAGCGGTACAACCATACGGACGACAACAGTACGACCGTACGGACGGCAGCGATATGACCGTACGGGCGGTAGCGGTACAGACCGTACAGATGAGAAAATTTAAAAGTTGTGGGGCTATTTCATAAGAATGTGGGAAATTGGAAGATTGATATGTGATTGAAGTCCCATCACATATGTTGAGAGATCCGAGAGTTGATCGGAAACCATGGCCGCTCCGATAAGAACTCCGTGGAGGAAAGAATCGAGTGTTCGCCGGAGGTTTGATCCAAACTGAAGATGATCTGTGAATTTTGAAGAGATGTTCGAGAGTGAGCACAATCCGTGAAGAAGATCCGTTACGCCGTCCGTTGTACGAGTGCATCGTCGGAGCAAGCAGCGGTACAATCGGAAGAAGCCGAGGAGGAGATCCGCCGCGTACACACCATCGCACAACTGTCCGGCAATATACAAGGTGAGTTCTCGAAGTATGTGAATTAAGGTGGCACATAATAGGATAAATTGAGGTAATTAGTGTAAATTAATTTTTGAAATTAATTAAATAATTGCATGATTAGGATGCATAAAATAATTAATCAAATTGATTAGGATTCATGATTAGGATTAATTAATCATAATTAATCAAAGTGATTAGTATGCATGATTATGATTAATTAAATATCATGTGATTAGTATGCATAATTAAGATTAATTAAAGATAATTAATCAATGTGGTTAGTGTGCATATTTAGGATTAATTAAGAGTAATTAATCAATGTGTTTAGAATGCATAAGTAAGGATTACTTAATGATAATTAATCATAAGTTGCTAGAAATGTATGATTGCTTGTTAGTATTGTTGTGTTTAAATTCAATGTTGATAGAATTACAATACTGGTAGTTCTTAGTGTAGAACTTGATTGATGTATGTATCGACCGTGAGGAGTTGCGATTATGTTTGAGTGCCAACCGTGAGCAAGACTGTTCGGTTAAATGTGTGGACCATTTGTAGTGAAATCGAATGGTAATAAATGACCAGTTTTGTGTGATCACTCCGGGTGGGAAACAAACTGTAAGAGAGGCGGTGGGTGACTCACGAGATGGCTCTTAGGAACGTGCCGTTTTTCAGAGGGTTAAGTAGGCCACTTAAGTAGGCCACGTGTCTTTGAAGAGCTGGACCCCGTAAGATCGGAGAAAACAGTGAGATCACAGCTACTGGATCCATAGCATAGAAAATGTGAGACAAGGCAAAGAGGCCAGAGGCAATCCTGAAATACGAGAAGGTATGTTCCGAGGCTAAGGAAATGCAAGAAGGCATATTCGGAAGGCTGAAAGGGAATGCGGAGTGGCATGTCCCGAGAGAGTGCTAGGCAAAGAGGTTGAAGAAAGTGTACTGAGGCATGTACCCGAAGTAAAAAGGAATGTGTGGAGGCATATCCTGGATGGTTGGGGAAGAAACGGACCAAGGCACGTATTTAAGGCATTTCAGAATTCTCATAATTCTATTAAGCGAAGTAGTAGACTTCCCACTTAGCATGGCAACATTTTATCGTGCCATTAGTATTGTGTAGTACTGTAGAAGAGATGCGACGGAGGCATATTCTTAGTAGATCGCATGCTAGTGTAGATAACATTGATTGTTTGATTGTTTAGTATAGTTGGGGTGGGAATTGGGGTTAGATTAATGTTGTCTTCTGCAGGACCGGTTCCACTAAGTAACATAACACAAAGTTACTTATGATTTCACCATTTTGCTGCAGGTAGCCCTAGGTAAATATAGGTGGAAGTTGGGACATTAGAAAATTGGTGTAGATTGGTCGGGTAGAAGTGAAATGGGGAATAATGTGTATTATGTATTATTTGGAATAGGCGCCACTGCGTATATGTATTTTGATGTGTTTTCTGCTATAAGTATATAGTGTATGGAAAGTGGATTTTTGGTAAAGACGGGTGAGTGTCAGTGATATATCGGTTTGGTCTGGGCCGACACAATCCTCTCATATAATAAAGGGTTGAAAAGCCTAATATCATGTGAGAGAGGAGGTGATACTAAGAATGATTCGACTAGGATGTCGGCTTACGAGCTAGAACCCGGTTGAATTATTCTTAGTGCACGCCCTCTTGTGTATCCTCCTTCACTCTTAGTTTTAAAGTGGTACAAGGTTGTTACAAACCCGATTTCTTCAAAGTGGTTAATCTATTCCGGACCACCCGATCAATACTTTTGATGAAAGTTTCAGGAGCGTTTGGAGCCTCTCCGTGACGTCGCCGATTTCGTTCACTCCAAATGGAGTGGATTGAAGCTTGAAACAAATATCTCAAGATAAATCGAGTCGTTCCTTTGAATGTCGGGCCTGAGATAAGGAATAGAGCATCATGAAAAACAGAGGTTGTGCTGGAGTAGACCCATGGCGAGCTTTCCCCAGCTCTGGGAAGAGAAAGGGTCTCCAGCGTCTCCAGCTGCGTATGACAGAAGACACACGAAGAAGAAATTTTCGTTTTCCATGAGAGCATTCGATCGTTTGTAGTCAGTTTATTTGAAACCGCTAACCATGCCATAAAAATTTTAGAGTAACCTGAGAAAACCAAATTCCTTTAGACCAGTCTCGCTTAACCCCGCAATTTGGTGCCACGTTTCTTTAGATATGAATCTCAGCTTAAACTGTCCATTTAATTGCGCCAAAGAGGTTATTCATCTTCAAGACTAATCTCCCCAGTTCTGAACCGATCTATCTCATCTTCAAGCTAATTTAGCACAACATTTCGGTGATGTCTGCGTGTATGTGTTGCCAGCACTTCACCAAAATTCGCAGAAAACTTTATTCCCATGTCTATGAATCCTCGATCACCAAGCAGAGTATGTAGTTGTCCTAGCCTGCTCCGATCATCATACAAATTTACAATCATCAAACAGGCTGTGTTTTTACACAATAAGTTATATTCATTAGTGGTGTTACTTTTGTCTAAAACAGCTTATTTATGCTTAAACATGATTTCATAGATTGGCACAAAGATATATCTAGGGAATTTGGCATTTAATGAGTTGATTAGAGTGACACTAGCAGCCTCACTAACCACCTAGAGTTTTCCATAATTTGTTTATGCTTTTCTAGTGCTACCTATAAACATGGGTCTAACGATTTGGCTGCGACTGTATGTGGATCACGACGTTCTTTTTTGGTTGATGGATTCAAATTTTTATGTAATGTTTGGCCAGTGTTCTATTTTGAAAAACTTGTTAGTTAGTCTTTCATATCACTACAAATTTTTTCTTTCCGGTATTTGGTTCTCATGTATACTATTAACTTTTATGATTAACCAATTGCTAGTTAGTGAAATGGTTCATATTTATAAATATTTCAGTTTTAATTTTACTTATGATGTGAAAAATTTAATAAGCATCTTCAAGACGATGGTTTTCCCAATTTATTTCAAACCGATTTCCACTATATAATCATCAAATTATCGTTTATGGGCTATTTTATGTGAATCATCTTGGATTTTGATACTATATTAAATTATATGAACTTCAGAATTAAAATCAACCGGTAATGAGCGAACGCACTCATTTCTTTCGTATATTATTTTACATCTCATTTCACTTCAATATAGGATTCCTAACATATACGATTACTATATACTATTCTACATATCGTCTCACTTCCGATATATAATTCCTAACATATACGGTATCAAAAAGTAAAAATTATTTTCTACTATACATCATTCGTTCTGTTGAATTTCTCCAAGTTTCTCATTTTAAATTATAGAATTCTCTTATAATAAGTTGCGGTAGAAATAATCAAATTAGTTATTTTGATTTCTCTATATCCACCAACATATTCTTATAACTAGAACGATTAAACGATCTCCAATTGATTAATCCAATTGGTTAGAAAAAAATCACATTTTATAAAATTGCCGCATATATTATCATCAAATACAGATATCAAACCAACAAAGACTATGAAAAAACTATTTTATTATATATATATTAAAGAAAAAAGAACTCTTAGGTTGATAGCTATGAGCCTTTTTTTTGTTTGTGCAAATACTTAGTTTTCCATTCAACCAAATAAAGGGATTACATAGACGAGTTCATCCAAACCAAAGCTTAGTACAACAAGATTGAAAATAAAGATAAAAACGAACGAACGATAGATAGGATATTTCGACGGAAGATGCATAACTCGGAGACATGAGCGATCGAGCATCTTGCCACAAACGAGTAGATGGTGAGTCGAAACCACGTCCACAAACGATTCGGGAAGTTGGTGAAGTCATAGTCGCCTGACATTCTGACTTTAAAAATGAGGCCACGACCTCGAGTCTTGCCGGCACAAGACGCAAAAATTCTTCCACAAAATATAGCAAAAAGGTTATGATAGATGGGCGGTTTTACGGTTTAAATACCGATTAGAAAAACCGATTATTTACCATAAATTTTGATGTTTTCCATAGCTCATCCGTAATATAATAATAATAATAGGTTGCGGTACAAATAATTAAATTAGTTATTTTGATTTCTCTATACCCACCAACATATTCTTATAACTAGAAAGACTAAACGATCTCCAATAGATCAATCCATTTGGTTAGAAAGAATTCACATTCTATAAAACTGCCGCAATTGTTATCATTAAAAACAGATATCAAACCAAGAAAGACTATGAGACAAATCTATTTTATATATATAGAGAAAAAAAAACTCTTATTAGGTGATTGCTATGAGCCTATATACTCTATTATATTCACCATAATTTTCGAATGTTTAATTTTTCATAGCTCATCCGTAATATCATAAAGTGCATGATCTAAAACTTTTTGTCATTAACTTAATTTAATAATGTATGATTTGAGCCGTATACGTCTTTACTCTAACTGTTTCTCCAAGCATAGCTTATATTATGCAACCATGTGAAATTTTATTAGAAAGTATAAAAGATATAGATAGATATTAAAAGATAAGCTACGAAAGTAGACGACAATTGGTGCGTTGCGTCAAAAGAATGTGTAGTTAATTATTTAGAATGATAAAACTAAGAAAATCGTACCAAAAATAATAATAAAGAAAGCAATGAAATGAGGAATCACACATGGATTCCATTTTGTGACATTCCACTTTTGGGGGTTTCCACTAAAAGTTTGGTAACTTATTAGAATTCGTGTCTCTCACTCACGAGATAAATTCCCCCTTTGATCAATTTTTCGTCCAAATTATAATAGAATATAAATAATGATTATTAATAATATTTCCAATTCTTAGATATGTACCATAATAATGTGCCTAAACTCGTGACGTATCGGACCACTTTTAGTCCCCCTCCCCCTACTTACAAATTAAAAGGATTTAGGAGGTGTATAGGACTTAGTACATTAGAAGATTTAGTGAAATTCGAATATTTAAAATATTTAAGAAATTTGAATAAGTTTTTAAAAGATTTGATTAATTATTTGAAATTTTATATATAAAAATAGGAAAAATAATCGGTGATTTGGTGAGGTTTTATTATTAAATTTTGAGTGATTTTGAGTTTTGCAGCTTTAGTTCTTTTCACACAACGACCAAACAACCCAACAAATGAATACTTACGAGCAGGGTCGTCGCTGGCATGGTGCAAGAAGTACATTTGCACCGGATCTAGCCAGAATTCAAAATTTTATCTATTTTTTCTAGTTCTCTCTATTTTTTTTTAATTTAATAAAATCTGAACGAATAAAACGTGTGTATTAATTTATAATTTCTCTTCAAAAAATGTAAAAAAATGATATTATTCACTTGGATAAATGTGTCTTTGTTTTTATTTAGGAATTTATTATCATTACTGCATCGGGTTTAACTAATGACTGAGACGGTCGTGCTTACGAGAGCTTAGAATGACAATGATACATATTCAGCAAACCTGTTTTCCATCAACGAAAACTTGCAATTAGAGTAGATAAAGAAATAAGAGAAGACGAATCTATTTTGTCCTTTATACTTTATCTCTTACATGAACACGTGAAATTTTTGAAATCCAAGAAATATAGTCTATATAAGTTGCTATAATTACTCTTGGAGCTGCTATAATTACTCTTGGAGCTGCTATAAAAAGTAAGAAAAGAGATAGAAAAGTATCGAGCCAATGGCTGAGATACTCTAACCTATATGCTTTCACATCTACTCTACTCTAAATCGATCCATTTTACTTATTCCTCTTAATTCTTCATTCTTCCCCCAATTTACTCTTACTCGTCAACTAATCAAAACTCTCCAATTCTCGTCCATTAAAATCACGTCACACGACACTCAAATCACGCCCAAATTCAAAACCTTTGTACGCTACGCTCGAGTGTGTTCCCAGGAGCGATCTCGATTCGAGGTTTCGATTCTTCAATTCTTAAATTCTTCCATTCCCAGCCATAGCCATTGATAATCCTCTTGAAGCTCGCTAGCTATTGTCCCTATCGTACCTCTCGATCCCGATTTGAGCTTGAGAGGTGATTTAGCTTTGCGTCCACTGCAACTCGAATTTAAGCTTGAATGGTAAGTAGTCGAATTTGAGTTTCTCACTGGGAAATTAAGGTGTATAAAGTTTAATTGAGTGTGAGTCTAATTGATTTGGATAATTGTGAATCGATTTGAATCGAGTTTGTAGAACATGAAGACAGTAATACATTGTCATGGAGGGCATTACGAGTATATGGAAGATGGGGTGTTGATGGGTGTCTAATAAACCTAAATTGGTAGCATTAACGTTTACGGATAAGAATGAGATAAATTATGTTGTTTTGATTAATAGAATTCGATGGATAAGAATGAGATAAGAATGGTAGCATTGGTATAGAGTTTGCTACTGAAAATCTGAGGTTGAGTTACATTTCAGTGACAGTGAAACCTCTAACTGCTTCATATATCTTCAATGATGATGACGTTGATGGTTTTCTATCGACAATGGATAATAAGCAACGTAGAGGTCCTTTGTACGTGGAATTAAGTGAGTGCGTTTAGCAAGTATTAAGAAGCAAAGTTAGGAGTTCAGTTGGTGTGAATTATGAGAATAATGAGTCAAATCCCACAATTGATGATGGAGTGATAACGCTTTATGGCACGGAGGAAGTTGATGAGGGAATGAATGTAGAGGATATTGATAATGGGTATGGTAACGATGTTGGTGTGCATGCAATTTTAGAGCTACCATGTAATGAAGAAGGAAGTAAGTCTCTAGAGATGTGGGAAGATGGCACATGTTTGGAAATAGGACAAGAGTGTGTGAAAAAGGAACAAGTGCAAGAGTTAGTGGAGAGAGCGTCACATAAGGAATATTTTGAGTTCATACTCGTAAACTCTGATACTTGGAGATATGTGGCAAAATGCCGTGCAAAATTCTAAGAAAGTTAAATGTTCAGTTAAAGTATACAAGAAGATGTATTCATGCTCTCGTGATACTGCCAGCACAAGTACTAATAGAAGGAGAGGTACACCACAATTAGTTGCATATGTTTTTCATGAAGATTATCCAGGAGTATTGGAGACCCCAAATGCCAAAGGTCTCATTAGTCTTGTTCAGGGAAAACTGAATGTGATAGTGTCATACTCAACTGCTTTGAGAGGCAAAAAAATTAGATGCAGCTCGTGTGCGTGGTAATCCAGAAGAGTGTTACAAGTTGTTGCCTTTATCTGTTCATGTTAGAAAAGATGAATGAATGTACTAAAACAAGTTACCAATTGGATGAAGAATAAACATTCGAGTATGTATTCATTGCGTTGGGAGCTTGCATTGAAGGGTTTAGGTGTATGTGGAAAGTTCTTTCTCTAGATGCAACTTTTCTCACAAATGGTGGTGTGCTACTATTTGCTACAGCCCATGACCCCAAACATCACCATTACCCAATTGCATTTGGTGTAGTTGATGGTGAGAAGGAGTGTAGTTGGAATCGGTTTTTTCACTCAGCTGAGAACTGTTGTACCAGATCATCCAGAAATTGGTTTTTATTACCGATAGAAATAAAGGTCTCATCAATGCTAATGCTGATGTGTATCCAAGTTGTGAACATGGGTTTTTTGTATACCATATATTACAGAATGTGAAAGGAAAGGCTTGTAGCACCAACAAAAAAATAGTTGCAACGAAATTTAGAGAAATGGCTCAAATTTATACACAGACTGAATTTGATAAAGTGTATGAGGAATTCAAGATTAGGTATCCAAAAGTAGGTGCGTATTTGACAGGGAGTGTGAAAATCGAAAAGTGGGCAAGGCGTTATTTTGCAAGAGCTAGGTACAACATGGACACAACAAATACTATAGAATCCTTGAATAGTGTATTTAAGAACGCAAGGGAGTACTCTTTACTCTTTATGATTGATGCCATTTTTACAAAGATTGGGGAGTGGTTTAACAGACACAGGCAGGAAGCAGTCAGTGGGTCAGACACAAGGAAAATTGTACCTTTTGTGGAGAACGAATTGCACACTAACTGTAAGGATGGTGCAAGCTTAAGAGTGAATACGTTGAACACCTTCTTGAGAGAATTCAGTGTCATTGGACGTGATGGGAAACCATATTTGGTGGACTTGAGGAGAAAAACTTGTTCTTGCAAATTTTTTGATCTAGACATGTATCCTTGTGTCCATGCAGTTGCCGTTGTGCTTGAATACATGAAGTTGGGTACACGAACGATGGATCTACATGCATACGGTTTGTACTCGAAATATTATACGTTAGAACAATAGACATTGGCATATTACCGAACGATTTATCCAGTCTCGCATGTGAGTGATTGGGTAGTTCTCGATATTATACAAGCAATGTATGCTTTACCTCCAAATTACCCGAAGCGAAAGAGTGGGAGACAACAAGAGAAGTGATATTTTTCTGCTTGAGAAGGTCGGAAGAGGAAAAATAAGAGTAATAGGGTAGTTCCAGGCCAAAACTTGGGTAAATGGTTTTTATGATATTGTAAAACTGGGACAACAAATTTGTGATAATTTTGTGATAATCTGTTTTAGTGATACTATGTTTTATGTAAAATTAGGATAACAATTTTGTGATACTCTATTTTTAACCATGTCACCTAGAGATTGTTGAGATACTATTAACAAAATAGTGGTTAGCAGATCATGTGGAAGATCTAAGAGTGTGCGTTCTGAAGAGAAATTGTGGTTAACCATCTTGGATGAAGAAAAGAAGAAGACTCGCCCTCCTCAAATATTTTCATTGTATCTTCTGGTTTGGTAAAACTGTGATTGTTTTCCTTATCTATCTTCTATTTTATAACATCGTGAAGTGAAAGGTTTTCATCAAAAGACGTAACTTGTAAGAGTGAAGTGAAAGGTATTTGGCGCGTGATGTAAACTGTGCAGTCGTCATTGATTATGAAGGGACACAACTGTTATAATGCAAGACTGGGTTAACAAATATGTAAATTTCAAAATCAATGAAAAAACCATATTTAATAAAACTCTAATGAAAATTATTAAAAAACCATATTAGGTCATTATATAAACACTACAATGTTATTGCTAGCGAACAAAACAATATAAAATTCAAATTATACTTGATTGCTTCTAACAACAACACATCCATACATAACATCCCTTATATTTTTTAGATGACTTTCATAATGTTAATAAGTTTTGATCCATCAAAATGAAATTATGTTTAACTTTACATATTAACCATGAAACTATTTGCGCTATATTTATAAATCATTTGGTTTCTGGTAAAACTAAAAAAAATTAGTTTAAAGATGGTAAAACTCACAAAAACTTTAAAAAAAAAGCAAAAGTGAAACTGTGTTTTTTGGTAAAAAAGTTCGATTGGCAAAACTATCTACTTGTTGTGGTCCCCACAACACTCAATAACTTACTGCGATAGATAAATAAGCAAGCATTTGTGGTCCCCACAACACTCCAGCGGTGCATCTCGACTGGTCAATTAGTCAAACAAGTGCACATGTGGTCCCACTGAATTCATAAGCCGAGAATTCAGTTTTTTTTTTGTTTTCCCGCTTCTCCCAAAACTCAAAAATTTAATATTCCCCTATATTTCTCAACGACCACTCATTTTTCAACCAATATTTCTGATATTTCCTCTTCAAAATCGAGAGAAGCCAAATGTTTGTTTTTTTGATCAATTTAGATAAATCATTTGTAATTTATCAATTTCAATTTCAGTTCAACTTTGTCTTTCAATTTGGGTTCGTAAACTGTGAAGTGTATATTTATGGATCTAACTTGTGCTCTTGTGTTCTTCTGCTAGTAATAATGCATATCAGTCCAGTAACCAGCTCCGAGTCAGAAGCAAGTTTGGATCTGTGTTGTTATGCGGACGGCGATTACGGTGTCTCCAGAAGATGTTTTTGTGGCCAGCGTATTAAGCTATTAGTGTCTACCATTCCGGAGAATCGAGGAAGAAGATACTACTAATGCCTTATGAATGAGGTAATTGTTTGAATTTGTGAAGTGTTAGTAATATAATTTTGTTTGAGTTTGTGAAGTGTGTGTCAAATAATTTTCTTACGCCATATGCATAGGATGGTGATTGGCACCACATATCTAAGTCGTGGGATGTTGCAGTTGATGAGGAGTTAACACTATTGAACATCCGCATAAAAGATGGGCTTGAAAGATTGTCCATCCGCCCTGACGAGCACAAATAAGTGATTACCATTTCTAATATTGAATTGGAGGCAGTTCAAGTGTCCATCCTACAAATGCGTGATGAAACTAGTGAAATTAAGAAGCGTTTGGCAAATGCAGAAAACGAAATTCGTAGGTTAATGAACATAAGGGTCACCCCATAAGGACTGCTTGGCTCGGCTATGCATGTGTAAGATATGATATTATATTTGTGTTTCACAAGTTTTGTCTGACATTATGTTTGTGTTTCACAAGTTTCGTCTGACATTATGTTTGTGTTTAACAAGTTTCTTATGACATTATGTTTGTTTGAGTATCATATCATAGTCATTCACTCGCTTTGTATGACATTATGTTTGTGTAAAATGGTTTCCAATCCGTTTCGTGACACATTATGTTTGTGAACTTAGCAAAACTGTGATGGTTTCGATTTGTAAAATAGTAAAACTCTGATGGTTGTACATCTGGTAAAATTGTTCGTTCGACTTTGTAAACTTAGTTAAACTGTGATGGTTCCGCTATTCGAACGGAAATGAACTGAAATTTTCAGCATCTTACATGTCCAAAATAAGCATCATACATGTCCAAAATAAGCATCCTACATGTCCAAAATAAGCATGAAACATGTCCAAAAGAAGCATTAAACCTACATGTCCAAGATAAATATAATAAAATCGTCCATGTATTAAAAATGCATAAGCAAGAACAGGTTCGTAAACATCATTTAGATAAGACAATTCCTCAAGTTATACCCTCTTGCTCTTCCTAGTGACTGAAGGGTTGAATGGTTCTTTTCTTCGTCTGTTTCTCTTTTTCAATCATAGTTTCACCTTCACTTTCAATCAGAATTTCACATGCAGCCACTCCACCACTATATCTACCATTTTCCTCAGTTTCACCCGCATCCACTCAATCTCTTTCTATATCATTACAACCAGCAACCACTCCGTCAACCTTCACCAATTTTGTTTCAACAGTTTTAATCCTCTTTTCTAACTTTTCAATCTTCCCAGTCAGTTTTACCTCCATTTCTGAAAGCATATCAACTAACACTTTGAATCTTTTTTCAACGATCTTCTTAATACCTTCTATTTGTTTCTGTTGGGCATATTTCTCCACTTTCTCCTCAGCCTCTTTCACCTGAGCCTCATCGACAATCCCTTTTCTTCCCTCCACATCTTGTTTGTAGAGGTCTTTAAAACATAGCTCACGAGGTGAATGAAGTATAATCTTCATCCAACCATCAACAACAGCATCGTGACAATTTTTTTCATCATCCGAGTCGTCTATGTTGTGCGCCAAAAGAGTGATCTCATCATCTGTTGGTACAAAGATACTTTCAATCTCCTGTGATTGAAAATATAAACAAATGTTACTACTAAATAATCCAGTTCATTTACTAACCATCATGTTACTATTACAATATCAACGAACCTTTGTTGTCCCAAGTGCATCATTTATTTCAGAAAGAGAGAATCCTCTCATAGTACTTTCGATGAACTTGGACTTGCACATCCGAGGACACCTAATGTCTGGAACTATAACATCTTCTCGGAATCTCTTTCTCAAATCTGAGATTGGCTTGAATGCCAAAAGCTATAAATTATACATATTATAATTTACATAAACAAAACCAACCAAAAATAACAATCTATCCACAAAACTTGGATATGTATTAGATGATGATTTGGCACGACCCTTTCAACTCGTCATACATTGTTTAATTTCTTTAAGATTGTCTTCAAATGACAGCTTTCCCCATGAAAACGTCAAACACCAATCAAGATCACTAACAACATTTATAAAAAGATTGTCTACAGCGGATGCACATGGGTCTTTCTTCCCTTTTCCTTTTATAACACTAGCTAGGAAATACAACACTGCCATCCTTAGTCTATCGCCTCCCCAAACCTTCATTGTCTTAAACTTCCTTTTCAAGGCAGCATAGGTAACCTTCTCCTTCTTGAAATACTTGCCAACTAACTTGGAATTCCCAAAACTCTTATATCCTTCTGGATATGCATGACAATGTATCCCGACAAGAGTGTGTGTTCCTTTAGAGAATACCTAATAGGAACACCGTTCACCACAAACTAAGCTTCTCTTTTCTTCTCTACACACCGTGCAGAGGAGAAACATCCACATGCCCATGGTCTTGTGAGTTCTCTCTCTTGGCATGTGAAAGAAGTGGCGAAATTGAGGGTGGTCAAGAAACCAACTCAACTCATCCGGCTTAAGTACTTCCGCTAATGTATCTACACACTCTTTTATATAACAACGGGTTATGATCTTCAATTGCTTCACATACTCACTGTTAGGGAAGTACATCTTCAAAGGTTACATTGGTTCGAATTCACCCTTATCACCTACCTAAAACACACAATTTTGCCTAGATTAACTTTGTAAACAGAGAAGCAAATTGGACATGCAATTGGACAAAAGATTAAGATTCGATGTGCATATCGTATTATCTTCTTCATTGCGACCTTCTTCTTCATCATCTTTGTCATTTCCTTCTTCTTCATATCCCTTCTCATCCTCTTTTTCCTCCATCGGTACTTCTACATGGTACGGTACTACTTCTTCCATCGGTACTTCTTCATCTTCGTGTTCTATCACTGGAACAATAGCTAACGCCTGTGAAACCTCTTCTATCACTGAAACAATAGCTAACGCCTGTGAAATTTCTTCTATCACTGGTGAAACTTCTTCTACCACCGGAGGCGCCATCTTCTTATGCTTCAGAGGCGCCGACTTCTTTTGCTTCAGAGAACCCAAATTTTATATCTTCAGAGAAGCCAATTTCTTTTGCTTCTGAGGTCCCTTCCGTCTGTACCATGTTTTGGCTGCATATCTACAATCTTTCTTCGTAGTCTTCCTAGTTTTACCTAATTTGAGAATTTGAAACAACGAGAAAATCTAGGATAAATGAATTTGAGGGAGAGCTTCTTCTTTTTACTGAACTGTGAAATTGGACCGTCAAATTAGGGCTTGATTTTCAAGCTTTTAGATCATTTCTAAGGATGAGAAAGGGGAAAATTCGGTCTAACAAACCGATTTAATTACACATAAACCGACTAGATTTTCCGGTTTTGAGGTCTGTTTTTTTTGTATTTTCAACCAGGATGAATCCGAATGGGTTGCATAATGGATAGATACTAGGCTGCTTGGTCTGTAGATTTTTGTAAAGGAACTGGGTTTTAGGTAATTTACAAGTTTTAAGAATTAAAAATAATTCTTAAAGAAATTCGAAAAATCACGAGAGTAGATCAACACATTTTCGTATAATGAGGAGTATTTGAGCCATTGACTCAAAAAGTATCACCATTAGAAGTGTCAATAGATTTAAGAGAAACAATCTTTATGCCAATTAATTCAATTGCAAATTCTTTTTTTCTATATGATTCAAAGTTACACATCTAGAGGTGTGATTTTTCAATCAAAATTTTCAACTAAAAAAATATAGAAAATCTGCTAGATTCAGTTGTAATAGTTTTAAAAAAATTATGAAGTTTTGAATAACATTAGATTTTATATAACTTTTACAAATTGTTGATTGAATAACAAAATATTGTTTATTATTTTGAATGATTTTTCATAAATTATATCAAGTCCAATACACCTCTTTTCGAATATGTAGTTGGTTTGTTCAAACTCTAATCATCTCCCTTGACGATACTTGGTTTCAAGACTAAATGGGTGTTATTGGATGTGAACTTTAAAAGAGTTTTGATGACTTAAAATATATATAGAAAGCAGATAAATGAAAGATTTCAAATGATTACTAGAGAGTTTTGTATAAACTATTTGATTAGCTTTTCTAGAATCATAAATGATTTTGAGAATACTTGAAGTACAATACTTTGAATGATTAGTTTTTGTAAAGGAAAATGTGTAAAATCCATAAACTAATAACATAATATTTTAATTCAATGACAAAATGAGATTTTTTTCATAAAAGTTGAATAACATCAGACTTTTGTTGACTTTATAAATCCATGAATCTAATAACACTAAGCTTATAAAGATTTTAGAATACTTTTTATAAATAACACTAAACTTTAATGGAATTTTAGAAAATCTTAATTGAATAACACTAAAATCTTAACAATATCTAAATTTTTATAACTCTCTCTAAATACACGAACCAATAACACTTCCTAACTAATATCGAGTTTGCCGAATCAAAGTCATATTTATGCGCAAGCATTGATTTTCTTATTAAGAATGTTTATATTTATGAGTTACGACAATTTACGAAAATGATTTCTAAGATTGTCGATTCAAATTTTAAGAAGTTTAGTAGTATAGTATAATATATTAATGGATCATCGATCTTTAATATTTTTAGAGTTAGACTACTATATATATAATCCATTATTGAGAATAAATAATTATCATAAAATAATATTGAACATAAGAACAGTGTTAAAATTAGCTTTTAACAAAGGAACCGGCCTGGAAATTAGGAAGGATGTATAGGAATTGAAAAAAAAAACGAAAAATAGCTTAGGATAAGTTGAGGTTTAAGAAAGGTTTTTAAAAACATAGTAATGATTCTTAAATTATTCATGACCTCTTCTTAACTTTTTCTAATAACACCATTTATACAGCTAAAAATTGTGGTATATTTGATAATTTTGAATTTCCGTGGTAATTTTGGAAAACAAAACATGAAATTTGGAACGATTGAAATTACTCCTAGAATAGAGTTATATATAATTCATTATCCATGAATATATTAATACAAAATCTGATAGTTTCAAAAAATGCTAAAGAAAACCACCAACCAATCAACTTTGAGCTAAGATTCTTACTTGTCTGCCTATATAAGCAACTACCATTTCTAGATCTCTTCACCTCAAATCTTCTTCTCTACGTTCTCTCTCTCTCAACCTTTACAATAATACCTAATCTGATAGAACCAAACCGAACCAAACTAAACCGGTCTTCGTCTCGGCTTCATTCGCTTCTTTGATACTAGCTTGAATCTCTTCCCCGGTACATTGTTCTCTTCTTAATTCACACATTATAATTGATCTAAAACAAAACGCTCTTCTTCTCTTGCATTTGTTATTGAAACTTTTCTTTTTTGGAACTGAATTAGGTGTAACGAGAGAGTGATGATTTTTCATCCTGATCAAGACTTTGTTTAATTTTGTATTTTTTTCTTCTTAAAAGTAAACATTTTCAATAAGAAAAAACAAGACCCATATCCAAAGTTTCATCCTTTAAAAAAAAAGCTATTTCATGAAAATGATATCTCAAATCTTCTAATTGACATTTCAGCTACATCCCCGCTTAAAGTTTTTGCTTTCTTCTTTTTTTCCTCCTCAAAAACAGTCGAAAAGTAACCAATAAGCCTATAAATCAATATAATACGTTGTTTTGATTTACGTTTTAGAGAAATGGCATCACAAAACAAAGAAGAAGAGAAAAAGAAAGTGAAAAATAAGTTGCAAAAGAGTTACTTCGATGTTCTTGGAATCTGTTGTACCTCAGAGATTCCTATTATCGAAAACATTCTCAAGTCACTTGACGGCGTTAAAGAATATTCCGTCATCGTTCCGTCCAGAACCGTGATCGTTGTTCACGACAGCCTTCTCATCTCTCCGTTCCAAATTGGTAAAGCTTTAATTATAAATAATCACTTTATTATTCTCTTATACGTATTATTTTTATTTTACCTAGTCATAATTAAATAATAATAAATCACTTCGTTTTCACACGAAAATCTCACTTCATTTGTTATTTAATTTCTTTTACTTAAACTAGTGGTTTCACGTCATGGTTTCATACGCAAACCCCATTTTTGGCCACTAGTTAATATGTTAACCAAAAGTTGAAATATTCTACCACTAAATTCTAACTCTCCTTTCTAAATAATTTTTTCTTAAGAAAATTAGTTTAGAGTTCAATTTTTTTAAACCAAAATACCTTTTTTTAAGGCTTTACTTTGATATTTGTGTTAAGTTGAAGTTGAGTAAATGGTTGTGTTTTTAACCTAGAAGGTTGCCTAGGTTGAAGCTAAAGTCAATTTAAAATTAATAGGTTTTTCTTTCCAACAACAAAATAGAATAAACCGTTACTAATTTTTTAATTCATTCCTTGAAACTCGTTCAGTTTGCATAACCAAAGATTGTGAATAAGATTCGCCTAGACTATTTTCAAACGGTATTTAGGAAACTAAAAAATTATAACCATTACAAAAACGCATAAGGACATAATAACGGCAATAATACAAAACGACTGTACATGTTTATATATGTATAATCTAAATTTTTACCAAAAAAATGTGTTTCGCATATTATAACTCACCTAATACATGCATACATAACGCATGTTACGAGTGTAAACAATATATCTAACTGACATCATAATTTCCAAAAACTTATTGTATAGAAAAAGTTGTTAGAAAAAGCCTGTCTAGATACTTACCAAATCTTTTGATATGAATACGTAATAGGTGGTGGATCATACTTAAGTTAGTGGATCATACTCGTTACGTAACTATATTCTATTGTTTTTAATTATTTGACGTCAGAAAACATATTTCCATATTCCATATATGACATTAAACGTATAATAATCAAATAAAATAAAATACTATATTCAAAACTATTTCCAGGTTTATGATTTAGCTTTCAAGGTTTTAACTTTAAAATTAGGCTAATTAATTATATGTCTTTTTCCGTCATTTAAAGTGTTTATTTTTAAATAAATCTTCTTCCACCTTTGTTAATAGTGAGAACATTTGTATTGCAGCTAAGGCACTGAACCAAGCTAGGTTAGAAGCAAACGTGAAAGTGAACGGAGAAACAAACTTCAAGAACAAATGGCCAAGCCCCTTCGCGGTGGTTTCCGGCATACTTCTCCTTCTCTCCTTCTTAAAATTCGTCTACTCGCCTTTACGTTGGGTCGCCGTGGCAGCTGTTGCCGCCGGTATATATCCGATTCTTGCCAAAGCCTTTGCTTCCATTGGAAGGCTTAGGGTCGACATCAACATTTTGGTCATTATAACCGGTAATACCACTTTTTTCCCTTTCTTTTTGTTGTCGTTATACCACTTTTTTTATAATATTTCATTATTAGCACCTAATATTATTTCTCTATATTTATATTTACTCCGTGACTTAAGAGTGATGTGTAATATAATAATTTGCTTGTTTATAGTTATTCCGTGATCGATTTAACAACTATATATATAGTATTAGTTATCTAATAAGAACGAAAACTTAGCGAATTGTGGTAAAGTAAACCTATTGATACATATAAATATAATTTCTTAAAACTTGTGATGGAGTCTTTTACTTTGCATTTAGCCCTTTTATGGTACTTTAAAAAAGCTTACATATATACTGCTTTCCCTGCGAACCCAACACTCCACGAAACCTTTTTAGAAAAGTTTCCTTTACTTTTTCTTAATATTTTTTTTTAATAGTTAAATTCATATGGGAAATACCATAACACATATATATATATATATATATATATGTTATTATGTCCAATTTGAACATAAAAATTAAATACGCGTAGCAATTTGAATATTTTTGTTGTAGAGTAGAGTTTCTTTGAAAAATTAGGTTACAAGAAATTAAAACGACTTTACATATTTGCTGTATGTAATGTAAATTTGAATTACTGTTTATAGGTATTGGAAAAAATCAAAATGTTTTATGGGTATAGGAAAAGTGAACATGTGATAAAACTTGAAAGTTGGTGTGGAAGATAATGCAAAAAAACAAAAGGTACACTCAAAATATGGAAAAAGATGAAGACGCCTTTCTCTTTTCTGTTTACAAAAATATGCAGTTTCGTTCATTTCTATTAGTACAATTTTTTTAATAGATTATCTGAATACATATATTTTCAAATCAAAACTTTCTATGAGGATAATTGTCCTCGAATTTTCTTTGACGATTCAGAAATTGTAAGAATTACTTATTGTAGAGAAACAAATCAAAGATTAGAGGGGAAAAAAGTTATCAATTTTTGTTAAAGGAAAATAATTATACTCCCTAGCTCTGTTCCTAATTAATCCATGTTTTACACACAAAAAAACAATTGCTTAAAAAAGAATAAAATTTTAAGTTTTCTATGCATTTGTATTAGTTAATGATTATGAATTGTAAACTTCATGAAAATGATTGAAATTGGTTTAGAGTTATAGAAATTTGTTAATCACAAAAAGTAATGCATTTTTAATCAGATTTTATTTGTTTTCTTGATATGTTAAAAGCTTAAAATGGATTAATTAGGAATAGAGGGAGTATTTTCTATGTTACACCCATGGAAAATACAAAATAATTCTATTTTCCTCGAGTACAATTAAGATATCATTCCTTTTCCAAGCTACAGACATTTCATACTGCATATCCAGACTAATTTTCGAATTTTTAGAAAATCTCGAAAAATAAAAGTGATATCTTTCTCTAATCATTTTTAGATAAATTGCAATTACGTGCCATAGAAGGAAACACGTTTAGTTGGTTTTGATTGGCTTATCTTCTACAACTCAAAATGGAAAAAGCATGTTTAAGTGTTTATACTCATTAAAAGAAAACAACAAAAGTGCATAAAATAATTGAAGAAAAAGGATTATCAAAACTCAAAAGTGAAGAAATTAATTCAGAGCTTGGAACTGTATTAAAGTAGCTGATTATGGAACTAAATAGTTAATTTTATTTGTAATTTCCGTTTAAGAGACATGATTAACAAGAAAATCATATATAAATTGTTGATAAAAAATAATTTTTACTTTTGTGAATATTTTGTTTCATTTGGAAAATGTTAGTTACTTCAAGCTTGATTCTATTGAAACAAATATTGTACTCTGAGAGGTGATGAATGTTTTAGGTTTTAATTGATAATGATCCAATTTCATCAACACAGTGATTGCAACACTTGCAATGCAAGATTTCATGGAGGCTGCAGCAGTTGTGTTCTTATTCACCATCGCTGACTGGCTCGAAACAAGAGCTAGCTACAAGGTTTGTTGACTAGTAACTGTGAAATTTCTTGCTATCTTTATAAAAATGACTTGAAGTTGAAGTAATGATTATGGCAAGTGTAAAATCTCAGGCGAACGCGGTGATGCAGTCTCTGATGAGCTTAGCTCCGCAGAAGGCAATAATAGCAGAGACTGGAGAAGAAGTTGAAGTAGATGAGGTTAAGGTTAGCACAGTTGTAGCAGTTAAAGCAGGCGAAACCATACCAATTGATGGAGTTGTGGTGGATGGAAACTGTGAAGTAGACGAGAAAACCTTAACGGGCGAAGCCTTTCCTGTGCCTAAACAGAGAGATTCTATGGTTTGGGCTGGAACCATCAATCTAAATGGTACGTAATCCCTCTTTAAAGAAGCTTGAAGCTTTGTATCTTTCACTCTTTTGATCTTTCTCCATGTGTTTTTTGCAGGTTATATAACTGTGAAAACAACTTCTTTAGCTGGTGATTGCGTGGTTGCGAAGATGGCTAAGCTAGTAGAAGAAGCTCAGAGCAGTAAAACCAAATCTCAGAGACTAATAGACAAATGTTCTCAGTACTATACTCCAGGTAAGCAAAAACATAGCCAGAACTTGTTTGTTGGGTTTTCTTTATGTTCTTGAACCAGGTGATATGATATCTCTATGTTTCTGTTTTTTTTTTGTTTCAGCAATCATCATAGTATCAGCTTGCTTTGCGGTTATCCCGGTTATAATGAAGGTTCACAACCTCAAGCATTGGTTCCACTTAGCACTAGTTGTTCTAGTCAGTGCTTGTCCCTGTGGGCTTATACTCTCTACACCAGTTGCTACCTTCTGTGCACTTACTAAAGCGGCTACTTCAGGGCTTCTGATCAAAAGTGCTGATTATCTTGACGTTCTCTCAAAGATCAAGATCGCTGCTTTCGATAAAACCGGGACTATTACAAGAGGAGAGTTCATTGTTATAGATATCAAATCACTCTCTAGAGATATAAGCCTACGTAGCTTGCTTTACTGGTAAAAACAAACTTGTGTTTTAACCAAAACCAGTTTGCTGAGATAACTTATGACTGAGATTTTCTGGTTACACAATGTTTCAGGGTATCAAGTGTTGAAAGCAAATCAAGTCATCCAATGGCTGCAACAATCGTGGACTATGCGAAATCCGTTTCTGTTGAGCCTAGACCTGAAGAGGTTGAGGACTACCAGAATTTTCCAGGTGAAGGAATCTACGGGAAGATTGATGGGAACGATATCTACATCGGGAACAAAAGGATTGCTTCTCGAGCTGGTTGTTCAACAGGTACTTGTAATAAATAAATAAAAACTTCATGCTTTGGCTACATTAACTCAATGTAACTTCTGAGGTTTTGTTATTCTTTAAGTCTGATCACTTGACTATTGCTTCTTGACAGTTCCAGAGACTGAAGTTGATATCAAAGGTGGAAAGACTGTGGGATACGTTTATGTAGGTGAAAGACTAGCTGGAGTTTTCAATCTTTCTGATGCTTGTAGATCCGGTGTATCTCAAGCAATGATGGAACTGAAATCTCTGGGAATCAAAACCGCAATGCTAACGGGAGATAATCAAGCCGCGGCAATGCATGTTCAGGAACAGGTGAGACTAAAAACAAGAATTTTATTACTCTCTTAATCCAAGAGGTTATTTAAAGCCTTGAAATGTTCTATGAAACAGCTAGGGAATGTTTTGGATGTTGTACATGGAGAACTTCTTCCAGAAGATAAGTCCAAAATCATACAAGAATTTAAGAAAGAAGGACCAACCGCAATGGTAGGGGACGGTGTGAATGATGCACCTGCTTTAGCTATAGCTGATATTGGTATCTCTATGGGGATTTCTGGCTCTGCGCTTGCAACGCAGACTGGTCATATTATTCTGATGTCAAATGACATAAGAAGGATACCACAGGCAATAAAGCTAGCGAGAAGAGCTCGACGCAAAGTTGTTGAAAACGTGTTTATTTCCATCACTTTCAAAGCAGGAATACTGGCTTTGGCATTTGCTGGCCATCCTTTGATTTGGGCAGCGGTACTTGTTGATGTAGGGACTTGTCTGCTTGTGATTCTCAATAGTATGTTGTTGCTGCGAGAGAAGAAAAAGACTGGGAACAAAAAGTGTTACAGGGCTTCTACATCTTTGTTGAATGGTAGGAAACTTGAAGGCGATGATGACGATGTCGTGGACTTAGAAGCAGGGTTGTTGACAAAGAGCGGGAATGATCAATGCAACTCGGGATGTTGTGGTGACAAGAAAAATCAAGAGAAGCTGATGATGAGACCAAGTAGTATAACCAGTTCTGACCATTCTCACTCAGGTTCTTGTGGCGATAAGAATCAAGACAATGTAAAGCTCCTTGTGAGAGATAGCTGTTGTGGTGAGCAAACTATGAAATTAGAGGGAGATATGGATTCATTGAGATCATGCAAGAAGACTACTCATGTCAAACATGACCTGAAAAACAAAGGTGGTCCAGGTTGTTGTGCGAATAAAAATGAGAAGGTGAAGGAAGTAGTGGCAAAAAGCTGTTGTGAGAAACCAAAACAGCAAATGGAGAGTGATGGAGACTGCAGGTCTGGCCATTGCGAGAAGAAGAACCAAGCTGAGGAAATTGTCCCAATAGAGATTCTTGGTAAGGAGTTAAATGTTTTGGAAATAGAGTTGCAGACAAAGGATGGTGAAACCTGCAAATCAAGCTGTTGTGAGAATAAAGAGAAGGTTAAGGAAACAGGTTTGCTGCTTTCTACGGAGGACACATCTTACCTGGAAAAGAAAGTGCTGATTAAAAATGAAGGAAACTGCAAGTCTGGTTGCTGCAACGGTGAAAATCAAACTGCTGAAGTTATAATTCTGGATTGCAACTCAGGATGCTGCGAGAACACGGGGACCGTGAAACAAAGCTGCCATGAGAAGGAACCTCTGGACATAGAAACTGGTGTAAGTTGTGATCTCAAGTTGGTTTGTTGTGGAAATACAGAAGGGGAAGTGGGAGAACAATTTGATCTGGAGATAAAGATTGAAGGACACTGCAAGTCTGGTTGCTGCAGTGATGAAAAACAAACCGGGGAAATAACCCTGGCTTCTGAGGAAGAAACAGACAATCAGAATTGCTCCTCGGGATGTTGTGTGGACAAAGAAAAAGTGACACAAAGCTTCCATGAGAAGAAGCATGTTGTGTTGGTGGAGGAGGAAGGTTTGGACATGGAAACTGGTGTATGTTGTGATCCCAAGTTGGTTTGTTGTGGCAACACAGAAGGGGAAGTGGAGGATAAATGTGATATGGAGATAAAGAATGATGGTCACTGCAAATCTAGTTGCTGCAACGATGAAAAACAAACCGGAGAAATCACTCTGGCTTCAGAGGAAGAGAAAGACAGCACAGATTGTTCCTCGGGATGTTGTGTAGACAAAGAAGAAGTGACACAAATCTTTCATGAGAAGCCTGTTAGCTTGGTGGAAACTGAACGTGGTGGTGATTGCAACTCACATTGTTGTAGAACTGGTTTGATACAAGAAGGGTCTTCTAATTTGGTCAATGTGGAGAGTGCTCAATCCAGAGGCTGTGTAACAGGAAAAGTTTCTAGCCAAACCTGTTGCAGCGAGCGAGAGACAGTGAAAGTGTCTAGTCAAAGCTGTTGCAAAAGTCCTACTGATCTGGTGTTATCTGACTTGCAAGTGAAGAAGGATGAGCATTGCGAGAGCTCAAACAGAGCCGTCAAGGTAGAGACCTGTTGCAAAGTGAAGACTCCGAAGGCTTGCGCATCAAAATGTAGGGAAAGAGAGAAGCGTCACAGTGGTAAAAGCTGTTGCAGGAGTTATGCAAAAGAGTTTTGCAGCCACCGCCACCATCATCATCACCACCACCACCACCATCACCATGTGAGTGCTTGACGGAGATTGTGATTGAGTAGCTTAAACTCTTGACGCATCCATCTATTCACAAACGTTTCGTCTTGCATTCCATTAATGCCGAAATATATGTTCCAGCAAAGCAATAGTATAGATTAAGCAACTGTATATTTTCTTAAGACAATGCCAGTGATCCTCGTGGTTCTTTATCTATGCCAAAACAGTTTCCTTTTTTACTCTCTTCTTGAAAATGCAGATAATATTGCCAAACAGGTTTAATTAAACTTTGATCTTAGTCTCCTTAAACAGAAGAAGCAGTTGAAAGATATCTCAGATCAAAGTGAACGTTGCCATTCATAAGTCTTTATTTATGTTTTCCAAGTAGCCAGCGTAGTAGAAACCAGAGTAGGACATCACCTAATCAATCTGTGAATGGGAAGGGAGCAAATGATGCTTAAAGAATATGATTATTCATTGATCGATGATTAAACGCAAAGGGAAAAAAAATAAAAAAAAATACAAATGAACTGAGTTTTTAATAATAAAGGAGATGTAGATACTAAAAGATGGTGCGACTATATACAAGATGCTACCACAGTGACTTGTGTTTGTATATGATGATACTATATGGAATTGTGAAGACTAACAAAATCCTTCAAAATCTGTTTCCATCTATGCACTAAGTTTGAATTCCTTTCTCCAACACATTGCTGTTCATCTTCTTCTCCTTCGTGACAAAAAAAGTGGAAGAGAGAAGCTACCCATGAACCAAACTCCTAGCTACAGTCTTTTGTAGTTCTGCTGACCCAAGCCACAGTCAAAATCCAGTGCATGTCCTGGGACAATTGTTTCTGTCAGGACTGTCCTGTAATAAAACTGTCTTTAGAGAGTCTTCCCACAGAGGGTAATTATCAACAAGTTCCATGGTCGTTGAAACACAATGCAGCTTCAACGTAATTCGCTGTGCAGGCATATGAACTGGATGTCTGAAGGGTACAGCTTCGATGTTATTAACCCAGTACTGTCACTTTGAAGAATTATCATGAACCAGTTTCTGATCAGGTGAGCAATATCGTTACCTTGTAGCAGACACCAACATGTCATGATTTCATGTTATCCTGACATGGCGCATACCATGAGGGATTGTCCCGCTATGTCTTGTGTCCCAATAGCTCAAGCATTGTCTAGCTCCTCCATACATCCGATCAAATCTAAGTTGAGGATAACTATTCTCTTTCCGCCAAAGCCCATCCAAAATTTTGCTTCCTCTGATTTTCAAGCTGCCAGGTTTCCCTATGTCTATCCCTAGACATAAGAAAATCAGAATCATCCTGTGATTTGTCCCTTTGCAAATGATCATTTTTTGCAAATGTCAATGTGTTCAACTTCTCATCGTCTTCTGGTGGTGTTGTCCCTGATCTGGATTCGGTTTGCATATCAAAAGATCCAATTCTTCGCCCACCTGATCTGAAACTTCTCGCACTAGGGGCCATGGGATTATAATTAGGTACTTTAGGAATTGGGAAATCCTGGGGAAGAGAGTCCATTTCCATAAAACAGTTTCTGGCTTTCGCGTCAGTGATTAACGCTGCCCAATCCTCAGACTTCATCAGAGCAGATGCATTTCCCATCACCTATTTAAGAAAAAAGTTGTTAAGAAAAACATAGCATATTATCAAACTAAATTTTTGCGAGCAGAGAGATAGAGAGAAGCCATACCCACAGAGCTCTTCTCGCACGGGTAAGAGCAACGTTCATCCGTCGGATATCTGAAACAAAGCCAACCCCGTGACCAGAAGCACGCACACATGACATGATTATGACATCACGTTCTTGACCCTGAAACGCGTCTATTGTATTAATATAAATCTCTTTCAGTTCATCTTGGCCCAAAGCTGTGCCAAATTCGTGCTTCAGGCATTTCAACTGCAGTTTGTACGGGGTTATTACTCCCACAGAGACTTTACCCGTACTCAATGACTTCAGAGTTTTCTGAAGATGCATGTACACCCCAACACAGAATCGAGCTTCATCAACATTCTCGTAAGATACAGATCCACCTCTATGAGACTCCCGCCCATGGCTGATATTGAAGAAAAGGTAAGGCCTAAGAACAGGATCTTTATAGTATATCTCATCAGGAGCACTGGATATACTTTCACTGTCTTTAAGGCGTCCTTGGTAGAAGTACCTTGAAGGAAAATCTCGAATTTGAGGATGCATTCTGTATTGAACAGTTAACAACAAAGTCGGACAACCTGCTAGCTGAAACCTTTCAAAGAGACTTCTACTATATAAGAGAGTTCCAGCAGCCTTGCTAATCACTGTCGCAGGAAGCTGTTGAGGATCACCAACAAGTACACATCGCGCAGCACCAAGAGCAAGAGGAGGAAGAACTCCAACCTCACTAGCTTGGGCAGCTTCGTCAATGACAACCATATCAAAACCATGGGTAAGACGAGAAAACAATTTACGACCACTACTTGATACGGTGGTAAAAACAATTTCAGCCTCGTTTGCAAAACTTGCCTCCAGACTCGCTCGAGCTTCTTCAAGATTAAAATTGTTACCAGCACGAAACTTTCCCTCCACAATAAGAAGGCGAGAAATTTCAACAAGGACTTTATCTCTAGCTTCAACCACAGCAGAAAGGTGCTGTAGCAATGCATCTCTTTTCTGGTCTCTTGAAATAAGGACTTCAGGGTCAACTCCAACAGATCCCTGAGAACGTGTAGTAAACGCTGCAGCACTAAGTTCCCGTTTAAGTCCAGCTATATCTTGAGAAATCTGTGTTTCTTGTAGTCTGAGGTTATGCATGTGTCGTAGAAACTCGTCGCGAGATATAGCTAATAGCTGATCACTTCTTCGCTCCACAGAAACTGCTTGAGCAGCTCGCGTTTGAGAATCAACACCGACTCTAGCAACATCGGGGCGATATAACTTCATCTCCCCATCAATGAAACCACGGTCGAGGACACGTGAAAGAAGTTCATCAGTTGCAGCATTCGAAGGAGCACAAACGAGCATCCTTGGTTTAGCACAGAGTTTGGGCAGGGTGCGGAACAGATTCTGGTCCATGTTTTGTAGGACTTCATCAATAGATCCTGACAAAATTTTATCTGAACTGCACTCATTAGCTTGATTATAGGTCTCAGGTGCTAATTTCTTCAGCAATGAAGTATAATATTGTTGATACTGAACCAAATGGATAACATTCAACATTCCCCAAACAGTGTGTGTCTTGCCTGTTCCTGGAGGGCCCTGAACAAGAGTGAATGGCCATGGTTCTTGCTTCTTCACCCCACTACTAGTACCAGCTGCAGTATGCATGGCAGCCCAGTGGATTGCAGCCAGCTGTGGAGCATTAAAGCTCCTATGTAAATGGTCAACAAAGCTAGTAGTGAAACAATCAGGCATTGCAGGGGTTTGCTCCTCATAACTAGGAAACTGCTCCGGACTGGGATTGAGAATGGCATTTTGCATCTAACAAATATTTTTAAGTTTCACTAACATCAGCATATTTATAAGCATCTATAGGAGATTTGTTTGAGGATAAACAAAAACCAACCTGTGTGTTAAGTCGAGAAAACGCATGAAGTGCAATGTATTCCCTCTGTGTGGTTGCAAGTGAACCAAGCACTGTTAGATGCCAGATATCCTTAGGTTTAAGCTTCCGTAAAATATGACCATCATCAATCTTGCTGTGAAAATAAATTTTCCATGCATATACATGGAGAAGAGATGAGAGACTGTAAATATTTGCTTTCATTTTCTGATAGTTCATGATATATAGAAGAAAGGATAGACACTCAGATAGAGTTACAACACACAGAGAATAAACATACAACATATGAGCCTACCTGCCAGTGCCACCAGAATCTCCAACATAGAAATGAAGAGTAGCTCCAAGAGGATCACGGGTATCAACTGGTATATGTCTCCTAACTGTACCAGCTACACGTCCAGCATCCTCATGGTCTTCATCTTAACATAAAGAAAAGAAAAAATTACAAAATGCACAGAAGCTAGCAATATAGAAACAATCAGACATCAACGATCGCCAAACACACCTGATTCAGGCAGTGGAGTTGAAAGAACTGCAACATCTCCCTCCTTGAAGGCCCATTTACAGCCGTTTAAAAAGACAAGTATTACATCATACCATCCTAAACACATAAACAAATACTAGCAGTTAAGTAACTTAACAGAAACTTGACAGTGTTTCCCAGACGGCCAGACATAAAAGGGTATAGAATAAGGTTGTCAATCCAAGAGGTATAAGAGACCAGTCTCCACAGCTCAAACCTACTAGAGAACGTAATGCACAAGCAAAATGAGAACCCCAATCAAGAGACTTTCTAAACTGCATAAGTTATAAGATAGTGAATCAAGGGCAGTATCATTGTCCTAGATAAACTGTGAGCTTACATGAAAACTTTATGAGACAAGGAGAAGAAAAAAAGTCCAAGAAATTGTTTAACAATGAATAAAGTGTCACATTATTCATGCTTACACATGTGAACATCATATAGGGCCAGTTACCTCTCTCTCTTCTTTCGATGGATTTTATTCGAACTTTCACATATGCATTTGCCTCAGCCAGTTCTTCCCATGTACTGTAAAGTTGTGCGCGGCATTCCTCAAAAAGTAAGGGTTCAAAGACTCTGACATACTCCTCCATAGATTCAAACCGCTTAGGTACACTTCGGAGTTTGGTATTCTCTAATACACAAGAAAAATTATGCAACATGTAAATCAAACTAAATGGGGGAAAGAATACACAATGAGCTAAAAATGAAGAAAAATTATGTTTGGAAGAATCAGCCGTCATCTTCAATGCATGCTAAACATCTCCACTATAAAGTCTAAAGAAAGATGGAAAACATATAAACAAAAAAAGTGAACTAATATTTAATATTCACTTTCTCTTATATACCATTCAGCTTTGAGATATAGCATCTTCTCAGCTAAGGAGATTTTTTTCCCCAATCTAGATTCGACCAAAGTACCAGCCTGATAAATAATTACCACCAGGAGTTGGCCTAGTTGCAAAGCTAGACTTTATGTTCAGTGCCGTAATAGGAAAGCAACAATAACAATGGCGGAAATAGATAGGGACGTATCTGCCACACACTAATGAACTTTCTATCAAAATCTAGCTGTGATCTTTCTCACTAGAGAAGCTAGAAATAAAACAAAAACAAGTCGATCACCAAAGTCACTACTCACTAGAATTACTCAGGGGGTGATCGGTAAGTACTTTTAAAATATTGGCTTCACACTTTTACTTTAAAAAAATGGCTGTAAAGAATTTTATTTTAAGTGACTTTTAAAAAATTTTAAGTCAAGAATTATTGGCTTCAGAAGCAGTAAATTTTACTCACATCTCTACCGTAAATCAAGATTCAGTTACTTCTAGGAAAATAAGGCATATTCAAGAACATGTTCCATGGTAGAAAAGTAAAATTTAACATACCAGGATGACGCCAGAACTTTTCGTTGGTCACCTCTCGTATAAGACGTTCCACTGTCGTATCCTGATATTGGGTACTAGTTGTGGCTGGCTTCCTGAAAGAATTGTGTCTGTAAGAGACTTTTCTACTAGATGAATGACCGCTCTTGGGCTGCCGTAAATTTGTCGGCTGTTTCCAAGAAGCCTGCCTTGACACAGATGTTCCCATCCCATCAGCAGAAGGTCCTTCATCCCTCTTCAGCCTCCTAGGTTTACCAAGTAAATCCGAATCTGATTCACCATTACTTTCGAACTTCTGTTCAGCTGGTTCAGGATGTATACCGCCATTAGAAGGAAAATCAATTGATTTTTTATCTCTATATAAACCATGGCTTTGAATATCTCCTCCATGCTCAGCAGGTGCAGTGACTTCACGGGAGCGTGTAATGACAGGTTGTGCCAAGTTCTGTCTCCTCGGTGTTGATGTCATAATAGTACTTGCTTGCTTAACATCTTCCAGATTAAGAAACATGGTCCGTCTATTGCGTTTCTTTCCCAACATTGCCTCTTTATGTTGATCAGTCTTTCTCTTCACAGTGGTATAAGCACACTTAATCGCATGATTTGCTTCAACTCCTTTAACCTCTCTCTGCTTCACCGTCAAACCTTGTTCTTGTAGATCATCGCTAGCACTGCCTTCACCACCAGTGTCTATCATCCCCTGCTCTTGCGGCAATAAACCCTCGTTCTTGGCACAAGCATCAAACTCCATCAATTCCTCTTCTTCCCTGCCATAGTCTCCAGGAGTATTAGCGTTTGAAGATACAATAACAATCTTTGGTTGATTGAAATTTACATTATCATTTCCATTAGCTTCAATAGGAACTTCATCAAGATCAAATAACAATTTTTTTTTCTGGTGAACCCATCTCTTATATACGTATAGAATGCCACAATAAAAGAATCAAAAGACCTATCTCCTCTTACCACACCAGTTTATGCAGAGAAAGGTCTAAAACCCAAATTAGAAACTAAGCATAGTGATTAACCAAAGGTGCAAACCATCGATTCAGCGAACAAAGTACATAGAACAGATGATTATTAATGGAGCAAACAAGCATTGTTTTATCAAGCGAAGATCAAGATTGAACAAACGAACCAATGACAAAGTCGACGGCGGCAGCGGAAACTCTAATTAGATCCTAACCTCACTCTCCTCCGGCAGGGAATGTACTGTGTCGAGCACGAATATACGGTTCAGTGATACTAATTTCAGTTTGTCTTCCGATATTACCGGCGACGGAGACCTGAGGTTTTATAATTTGCTTCTCTCTTTTTAGCTATCGGAGGGGAGAGGAATCTGATGGTTTAGAGACTACGAGACTTTGTATGAGATTGGATTTGGATCGTTGGATTAAGGGCTTAGTATATAATCTGACAGTATCAGAACGAGTTTAGCTTAATAACCTGCTTGTGAACCTCTTTGACAGTTGACGCTTATTTATAGGGGAGGAAGAGCATAACATAGAGCAAGTTTGGGTTATTTTAAGGGATCCCTTATTTTAATAATTCGTATTTTAAGATTCTTTTTGTCAATATCATTTTAGGTAATCAAGGGTTTTGTAATAAAAATATGTAGTTTGCATTTTTTTCTGGCAGTAATGATATAATTTTATTTTTTTTGTGGTTGAAGATGTTTATATCATTTTATTGAGGTACAAGTTAACATTTCTTTAGTGTCCAAAACGTATTTTAGAAATTGGTTAGAGCGGTGCTAATAACGCTAAGGTTACGTTCGTTTCCTGTATAAGTCACCAAGTTTTTTTTATTTTAAAAATTATATTTCGAATGGTGAAAGCATATCGAATTTTGATCTCCACCGAACATATTTTTCAAAAATCATTTATATTTTATTTAACAAAAATGTATTTGGAAAATATATAAGTATTTCTTGATTTAAAAGAGAAGAAAAGAATTTGGGAACTAGTGTGTTTAAAAAAAAAAATAATAATAAATTGGGAACTAGTTAAACTACTATTAAAATCATTTACCTATTGTAAAACAGAAGCTGGTCCGTTTCAGAATTTGGGTACTAAACTATTAATCAAGTATTCAAGTTAGCTTTGGACCTAAACCAAATGTTTTTCCTATGACTTATTTCCAATTGTGTAATCATCATCTTTCGTTCCACAACCCAGTCAAGACGTTAATACTTCAATCATAGTGCGATTTGGCTGTTCGTTTGGTTGAATTCAACTACGCATTTATTCACTACACAACGTCAAAAAGACGGCAAAATCTACTACGCTACTACTAATAATATCTTGAGTTTTTGACGAGGTCAAGAGAAGACTCACAGTACCATAATTTTGTAACTTGTTTGACTTTTCCCCGATAAACAAACCAACCAACCAATCATACGACATATCTCTTCAGTTGTGATCATCTTATTCGCCATTGACAAACCAAACCTCACGGAGTCTTTAAAGATTTGTCTACTTTTTAAAAGCAGAGGCTCTCTCTTCATAAATCATATGATCTCACTTCATCACTCTCTTTCCTCTAAGCTTTTCTCATGGTTTCGTTCTTCTTGACCCTCTCTTCCCTCTTCTTCCTCTGCTTCTTCATTCATGGCTCTTCCGCCGCCGATACAATCTCCGGAGACTTTACTCTCTCCGGTGACCAGACAATTGTCTCCTCCGGTGGAACTTTCGAAATGGGTTTCTTTAAACCAGGTGCTTCTTCAAACTTTTACATAGGTATGTGGTATAAGCAACTCTCTCAAACCATAATCTGGGTAGCTAATCGAGACAAACCAGTCTCCGACAAGAACTCATCTGTTCTCAAAATTTCCAACGGAAATTTAATCCTACTCGACGGTAATAACCAGACTCCGGTTTGGTCCACCGGTCTCAATTCTACCTCCTCTGTTTCTGCTCTTGAAGCGGTTTTGCTAGACGACGGCAATCTTGTTCTCAGAACCGGCGGCTCCGGCTCATCAGCCAACGTGTTGTGGCAAAGCTTTGATCACCCGGGAAACACGTGGCTTCCCGGAGTCAAGATTCGGTTGGACAAACGAACCGGTAAGAGTCAACGACTCACTTCATGGAAGAGTTCTGAAGATCCATCACCAGGTTTGTTCTCTCTCGAGCTAGACAAGTCCACAGCTTACAAAATCCTCTGGAACGGATCAAATGAGTACTGGTCAAGTGGGCCTTGGAACCAACAGAGCAGGATCTTCGATTGGGTCCCCGAAATGAGACTCAATTACATTTTCAACTTCAGCTTTTTCTCCAACTCCACGGAGTCATACTTCACTTACTCGATCTATAACAACTTGAACGTGTCTCGTTTCGTCATGGACGTGTCTGGACAGATCAAACAGTTCACTTGGTTAGACAACAGCAAGGCATGGAACTTGTTCTGGTCTCAACCTCGGCAACAATGTCAGGTCTACAGATATTGTGGCTCCTTTGGGATTTGCAGCGAAAAGTCTCAGCTTATTTGTCGATGCCCACAAGGGTTTAGGCCCGAGTCGCAGAAAGATTGGGACTTGACGGATTACTCTGCAGGCTGCGTTAGAAATACTGAGTTACAATGCTCTCGTGGAGACGTTAACCAGTTTTTTCCTCTTCAAAACATGAAACTAGCTGATAATTCAGAGGTATTGACGAGAACGAGTCTTAGTATTTGTGCCTCTGCTTGCCAAGGGAATTGTTCTTGTAAGGCTTATGCACATGATGAAGGCTCAAACCAATGCTTGGTTTGGACTAAAGATGTCTTGAATCTTCAGCAACTCGAAGAAGATAACAGTGAGGGGAAAACGTTTTATCTTAGACTCGCTCCTTCAGACATTCCAAATGGTTCTTCCGGTAAGAGTAACAAAGTGACGATATTTGGGGCGGTTCTAGGCTCGTTAGGAGTAATAGTCCTTGTTCTTTTTGTGGTAATCTTAATCTTAAGGTACCAGAGGAGGAAGAGAATGAGAGGAGAGAAGGGTGATGGTACATTGGCTGCGTTTAGCTATAGAGAACTACAGAATGCGACAAAGAATTTCTCAGAGAAGTTAGGAGGAGGAGGTTTTGGTTCGGTGTTCAAAGGGGTTTTACCGGATTCTAGTGACATAGCGGTGAAGAGGCTTGAGAGTATTAGCCAAGGGGAGAAGCAGTTTAGGACGGAAGTAGTGACAATAGGAACGATCCAACACGTAAATCTAGTGAGGCTTCGCGGGTTTTGCTCGGAAGGAAACAAGAAACTGCTGGTTTATGATTACATGCCTAACGGTTCTTTGGATTCTCATCTCTTCTTTAATCAAGTTGAAGAAAAGATCGTCCTCGGGTGGAAGTTGCGGTTCCAAATCGCTCTAGGGACAGCCAGAGGATTAGCTTATCTACACGATGAATGCAGAGACTGTATCATTCACTGCGATATAAAACCCGAAAACATTTTGTTAGATTCACAATGTTGTCCCAAAGTTGCTGATTTCGGTTTAGCCAAGCTTGTTGGTCGAGATTTTAGCAGGGTTTTGACGACAATGAGAGGCACAAGAGGCTATCTTGCACCGGAATGGATCTCAGGAGTTGCGATAACAGCTAAAGCCGATGTTTACAGCTACGGGATGATGCTATTTGAGCTTGTTTCCGGGAGAAGAAACACGGAGCAATCAGAGAACGAGAAAGTCAGATTTTTTCCAAGTTGGGCCGCGACCATACTCACCAAAGATGGAGACATCCGCTCGCTGCTTGACCCTAGGCTAGAGGACGATGCCGTGGATATAGAAGAGCTCACAAGAGCTTGTAAAGTGGCTTGTTGGTGCATACAAGACGAAGAGAGTCATAGGCCAGCGATGAGCCAAGTTGTTCAGATTCTTGAAGGTGTCTTGGAAGTGAATCCGCCACCATTTCCAAGATCAATTCAAGCTTTAGTCGATACCGATGAAGCTGTGGTCTTCTTTACTGAGTCGTCATCTTCGTCAAGCCATAATTCTTCACAGAAACACAGCCATTCTTCTTCTTCTTCCAAGAAATCAACCAACAATAACTCTTCGGCTTAGTTTATAATGTAAACTTATGTTGATCAATGTGAAAGTTCATATAGTAAATTAGTTGTAAAATTCCATTGTATAATTATTTATTTGTTATAAGAATGTAACAAACTTGTGTAAACTTGTTTGTGTTAGAAGAGTTCTACAAATTTGTCGAAACAGAGCCATTCTTCTTTTTCTTCTTCTAAGAAAACGACCAACAATAACTCTTCCCACCAACAATATAAAATAACTTAAATGATACATTTGGATTTTTCTTCCATTGTATAATTGTTTATTTATTACAAGAATGCGACACTACAAACTTGTGTAAAGTTTGATTATTTTATTATATATATATATGCTACGAGAATTTTACAATTTGTGTAAAGTTTGATCATTTCAAACTCATCATTTCGGTTTTCAAAACACATTGATAAGTATAAGAGGAAGGAACAGAGGGGATATCTAAGGATAAGTATATTTTTAACAAAATAAAATGTTCCTAATCAAAGTTCTGTTTTTTCATATAAAAATTTCCTAACTTGTATACGAAATAGTTACTCTATTTCTTAGAATGAGTGTCCTCTTTACTTATCCATTGAAGTAATTTTGTGCCACTTGTTTCTTTTTTTTTCAACTTACCTGTCGGAGCCACTAGCTAGGTGTTAATACTTAGGGTCATCTTTTATATATTGATGTCAACATCAATTATAGTGTCCACATTTCCATTACTTTCAGATTTCTTTGCACGTCACAAAAACAAATGCCAAGATATGGTCTCATCATCCAATGACACAATATGAGCCATTGTCTTTTCTCATTCTTATAGGTTTAGAAGTTGTAGCTATATTTCTTAAACCAAGCTTTAGATTATTGAGAAACTTGATCCGTCTGGAAACTGTTAGTATTTTGGTTGAAATTCAGTTCAGGTATAATGCCTCTCCGTAGAGATTTGAACCCGAAGCACAAGAGAACCAACCATTTTATACTACCACTAGGCCACCACCCATTTTTTTGCACTTGAATTTGTTGATGAATGGTTTTATCACTTTATGTTTTTCAACATAAACAAAACACTTCTCTAGTCATTATACACAGTACTTGCCTATACAGTATGACTTGTTTCTTAAGTGACTAATTTATATCTTTTTCTTTTTTGATAACTTGGAAAAATTCTTCTAAAACCTTTTAAGTAAACTAACCATTTCATGTCTAGTTTTTTTCCATTACTCTTTTTTCTTATATAACATGAATAATACATCGAACGAAAACATCTTTTATGCATTATTATTTGTTTGTTGTCATTTTATTTTATCTTATGAGTTATACACATTTTTAAAGGACTGAATGGTGAAAATATACAAAATGGTGTTTTTCTTTGGGCGTGTTCGGCTCGCAGTCGCCAGCCGACTGCGACTTGGAAATCGCAGGTCGTTGTTCGTTTATCAATCGCGTGACTGGTCGCGCGACCAGTCGCTATGTTGTTCGTTTAGTAATCGCGCGACTGGTCGCTGCGACTAGTCGCTGTGTTGTTCGTTTAGCAATCGCTGCGACTGATTTTTAAACTTTTTTTTTAAATAAAGAAATTTGATTTATAATTAGTTTTCAATAAAAAATTTTATCATTTACTACTACAGTAAAATCTCTATAAATTAATACTCTATAAATTAATAATTATTATAAATTAATAAATTTTGCATGTCCCAAGTCAGACAGTGTAAAATTTAACACAATTCGATAAGATAAAAAAAAAACATAAAATAAATTTATTTTGGCAGTCGCTGTGTTGTTCGTTTGACAGTCGCAAGATCCCGCGACTGGTCGCAGCGACCAGTCGCTGAAAAAATCAGCGACTCGAATTTATACACAGTACTTGAATTTATGTTCTTCAACATAAACAAAACACTTCTCTAGTCATTATACAGAGTACTTGCCTATACAGTAAGACTTGTTTCTTGAGTGACTGATTTATATCTTTTTTTTTTTTCGATAACTTGGAAAAATTCTTCTAAATCCTTTTAAGTAAACTAACCATTTCATAAAACCTTAAGTAAACCTTTTAAATAAAAATGGTGTCTTTCTTTATCTTTTAGTTAGATACTAACCCGTACTACATCAAAAGCTGTTATTTTAATGCTAAAATTGTATCATAAGTTCTTCAATAGAAAAGTTTTCAATTTAAATTTATCACAATAATATTTTTCTAAATTTTATTAATATTGTAATTGATTTCCAAATAATATGTTTTGTCATCAACTAATATAAAGGTTTGCATATATTATTTCCTTTAAGTTTATATTGACTTAATGTAATATAATTTCCAAATATTGAAAGTTAACTTGTATAGTGTACATCAAAGTGGATATTTATATAAGCTTCGTTTTAAAAAATTTAAATACAATTTTTTGTCCCAAATATAAATTTGATTGGTCGGTAAGTCTGATTCAGAAATTTTGATTGTTTTCTAAAAAAATGTTTTATTATATATATATATATATATATAATATATGAAATATCCGGAGTTTACTAGGTTATTTTATATATTACCAAAACAAGTGTTTACACTTGCGTAAAAATAAGCTTCTGAGTAAGCTTCAATCTATAACACTGGATAAGCTTCTGAGTCACATGGTTAGCTAATAGGCAACATGTTAAATCAAACAATTGGATCTCGTTTAAATTTTAAACATGATTAAGAGAGATGAACATATCGTTATGCCACATGGACAGGTGTGAGTTGTGATTATAAACATCGCAATCATAGTAACTTCACTATTAATAATTTATAAATTTAATTATACATGCTGTTACCATTTTATTAATTATATGATTAAATAAGCAAAATCTTACAATTACGAAAGTGCTTGAATCTTGTCTGAAAACAGAAATCACTTAACCCATAAGTACTTCAATAATTTACGATGTACATATTATATCTATCCATATACATAAACATAAATCATACTACATATTAGTTTTAATAATTTAGTATATGCACGTCACTTTCATAAAATGAATACGTTAAAAATCGAATATAGACCCATATTAATATTGGGAATTGCTAAAACTATACAAAAAATTGAGTTTGAATACAGAAGTAGACCCCAAAATTGAGTTTGAATACAGAAGTAGACCCTAAAATTGAGTTTGAAAATAGAAGTTTCAATTAACATTTTATAAAACTAAGCCATTTGATGTAAATCATGAGATACATAATAGGTTTAGGGGTTGCCAATGAGTAAGAATCCATGTATATATTTTAGAGTTAGACTTAGTTTGATATGTTTTTGATATAAAATGTTGATCCTTCATATAGTTGGTAAATTTTGGATATATTATAGTATTATGATGTCAAATGTTAGTATTTGTTAACAGAAAGTGAAAAAACATTCGAATTTTAGAGTTTAAGACTTACAGACTTCTCGGATCTCGGGTAAAATCTCACAATAGACTTCGTGTATGAAGTTTGTAACATTTTGTAAGCGTAGACTTCTTTGTAGAAGTCTAAAATTCAATTAAATCTAAAAAAAATTAAAATAATTGAAACTTAGGTTCTTAAACAGAGATTTAGATATATAAATTCTCTATCTAGGGACAACTGCCCTGTCTTGCAGCGTACATATCAAACACCTGTCGTCCCTGAAATCTTCAACCTCTTCCATCGATGGATTAAATAAAATGTCCAATAAATCTTCTTCAGTTTCCAGCCAAGTGTCATCATCACCACCTGTGTGAATTAGATTAGTATTGTCGAAATCAATTATGATATGTTCAACTAATTGTAGTGAATAACACACTTACGCACCCACAGATTGATCCTCCATAATTTAAGTACCACGATCACACCTCCACTCCTCCTGTTCCTAAAGCCATTCCAGAGTTATAAGCGTGTTCGCCGATTGCCACACACTTTAGCATATTGTCCCTATTATGATTAATAAAAGGTGGTTGTAAATTACAATAATGTGAGTTTCGTCATGGTGTTATTATTGTTTGGTTTAAACTTACATGTCATATTTGATGTGAAACTCACTCTTTGTATGTGCACGGCCATGTGGATTCTCTTGAAGGGGGCTGGTGCTACATATCATGCCCATAGTATCTACATCATAAATGCTCTCCTTCAGTTAAATATAGTTATATGCATATAAATTATGCTTTAAAAAATTAGCATGCATACCTATAGCAACGTTTGTTTTGGTTTTGAAGTCATGAATTTGGGTAAAACTTAAAAATTCCAAGTAGTATTTGTCGTTCAAAGGATCAATTTTTTGGATTTCAGTCTTTGTAGACAGAATTGTAAGTACGAAGCAAGAGTTTGTTGACAGAACCCTGCAAATCCTGGTCGTACTACTACTTTGTGTATTTCAATCTAGTTCCCTTCACACTTCTCCAATCCAGAGAATGTTGGCACATGTACTGGAGTAATCATTAACTTCATCTTAGTACCCTGCATAAGAAAAAGCATCACCAAAGTATTGTATTGTCAGATCAATGTGACTGCATGTTTGCATGTAAAAACATAAAACTTAAGTGAATATCTCTTACTGCTTAAACTACTATTACGTAGGACCAGTAAGGACCTTCATTGAGAATGGAGTAAGAGTAGGCGCGGAGAATCTTGACATTAAAACGCCAATCTTTTTTGCTTCTATTAGCTCTTTCATTGGCTGCGGCTAGAAGGTTGTAAGCATACATTGGAGTTTTTGATTTGTTGTGAGTTTTGTGTGGTTTTTATTTTTGATATCTTTTTTTGTGTTGCAGAGATAAAAGTAGTGAAGAAATGACTTCGTCTACGGAGGTGGAGTGATTAATAGATGAGAAACGGAAAAGACGGGAAACGGATAAGACGAAGTCATTAAGACTGGACATGACTTTTCAAAAGAAAAAGTGGTTCAGCGTATCTGGTTACTTAATGTTTTGTTTTTAAGGTTTTCAGACTTCTTTAGTGAAGTCTGTAGGCGAAGTCTGTACGCGAAGTCTCCAAATGAAGTCTTAAAATGATACTATAGACTTCATGCACAGACTTCACACGAAGACTTCAACCAGAGACTTCATGCTCATGCTCAATCATTATGTCTGTTCAATAATGGCTTTGGAACATCGGAAAGGGCAAAGACGAAGTAATTATAAATGGACTCAAAACCCAAGGTGATTCAGTGTATCTCGTGAGTAACTTAATGTTTTGTTAATCATTAGAATAAATTTAGGGTTTACAAACTTCTCTAGTGAAGTCTGTTAAGAAACTTCATCTTTGAAGGCTGACAAACCGACTTATCAGACTTCGCTGTAGAAGTCTAATTTCAAAAACTTTCAAAAAATTTCGTAAAATTTTGAAATAGTTCAAATTCTTTTGGGTTAAAAATTTTTGGAAAAAAATTACAGTTACTAAACAAGAGATAAACCAATATTACAAAAGTTAATTTGGGTTAAAGAAAAATCTCCATCTCTCTCTTTTTTCTCTAAATCACCAACCGTCACCGGTAATCTCTAAACGCCGACACTCTCTCTCGTTCTCCTCCGATCGTCGCTATTGTAGGTAATCGATATTCTTCCCAGCGAAAAAACACAAAACAAAGTATGTTAGGATTTGCTCGTCTCGCCATCGCCGTCGACAAAACGCCAACTCTCTCTCCCGACCCTATCCGAGCCATCGCCGTCAACTAGGGTTGCTATTCATCACAAGATGATGACTCCCTCTCCACACTCTTTCACCTAACCGTTGTCGTGGACTAGAAATTCTCGCCGGAAAATCACCATACGACGACACCCTCTTTACAATGACACCCTCTCTTTACACTTTCTCTGAACCATTTTTTTTTGTATCTACTTTCATCTTTATTTGATTCACAGATCTGGGAATCGCACATCTTCAATCTCTATTCATCTTCATATTCTATTTCAATTTAGTCTCTTCATCTGTCCTTTTCCTGATTTCCGATTTATAGTTACTAGAGTGTACAAAACTTCATAAGGAAAGTCTGCAACACAGACTTCTCCATTAAGGTCTCAAGAACAGACTTCACCATCAAAGCCTCGTACACTTCACATTTATCTAACTTCCCATTTTGTTTTGTTGTGACATAGGTTTGTAATATGGCTACATCGCGCAAAATAATTGAATATGAACCAAAGCTAGATTTTCACTCGAAGCCAGAGTTTCCACTAAGGCAATTCACCAAAGACGCTGAGCCGGAGCCTGATAAAAGTATAGGCTACAACAGCGGAACACTTAAGCTACTTGAAGCTGTCAAGCGTGCACTAACTCAATACAAATGGGATAGGGTTTGAACTTCTTCTCTCGGTGTCTTCCTAATGTACCACGAGCAACATATCGCATGGGCATCGAGGCTGGTCCATTTTATGCTCAGTTTCCAACTTGTATGCTTCAAGAAGCATGATATTTGGATTCTAGTTGGGGAAGTCCCAGTCAGATTCTCTATTCACGATTTTGAACACATCATCGGGCTCAACTGCGAATATGTGGAAGATCTTACGACTCCGGAGCCTAAGGCTGAGGTCACGGATGAGATAAGAGAGTTTTGGGTAAAGCTTGGAGTCGTTGTGGAGGGTGGACCAAGCTATGAAGACTTGGTTTCAGCGTGTAGACGCTGTTCTGAGTGGGTTCCGGATGATCATGTGAGGTTGGGCTATTTAGCCATCCTTGCTAGATGCATTGATGCACACCCTCACCATCAGGACATCAATGTAAATCTTGCTAGACTGGTGACGGATCTGGACAACTTTGCTACATACTCTTGGGGAAGAGTATCTTTTAAGATTTTGATTTCTTCAGTGAATGCTACAGATATCACCAGGACTTATCACATCAACGCGTTTATCTAAGCGTTGCAATCTTGGGTTTTCTTTGCGCTACCGGACATTGGAACAAAGATGGGAAAGCCGTTCCCCGGTAAACCAACGACACTTCTACTAGCTTACAAAGGATCAAAGGGGAGGAAAAATCTCAAAAATGGCAACCTCAAACAGTATATTATCTGATCTCCACACATGAAGTCTTATCTGAGACTTTACACATGAAGTCTGTTTTATTATCTGATCTCCATCTATTCATTTTTATGTTTGTAGATCATCATCTGCAGCTTTGTCCAGAAAGACTTCGAGGAGATGTTCCCACAGTGGAATGATGATGTGGAGGATGAGAGAATTGACAACATTGTGAAAGCAATCTTTGGAGGATTGTCAAGGAATCCTTGGAGGTGGCAAAAAGAACACTGTCCATCTTTACGTGGGTTACCCTCAAACTACAAGGAAAACAAGGTGAAGGTGAAGGTGAAGGTGAATGATGAACCGTATCAGGGCATTAAAAGAGAGCTAGAAGCTCCTGATGTGGGTAGTTTGAAGAAAGCTTGCATATCCTCTTCTGCTAATGAATTTGAGAAGCGCTTATGTGATGTGTTGAAGGATGCAGTGGATGCTCGACTCAACATGTTTGAGGCTGAGTTGAAGGGGCAGTTGTTTGAATTCAGTATGAAGATTGTCTTACTCACTGACAAAGTAGACGATCTGGCATCTGTTTTTGATAAGTTCACCAGCGGAGCTATAAAGAGATTGACTGAGCCAGAGTTGTTGACTGAGCCAGAGTTGGGTGAAAAAGATTCGTTTGTGGAATCTATTGCTCAAGTCTACATCACCGATAGAGACCGTTTCAATGAAAAGGCACGAGATATGACCCGATCTTATGTCGGAGGTTCAAAAAGCACATGATCCTTTAATTTCTGTGAAACCGTTTTTTTAATCATAATTATGTTTATGTTTTGAACTTGGTCTGTTTTTAATCATAATTATGTTTTGGACCTTGGTATTATTATAATTATGCTTTGCACTTTGTTTAATTTGAAGGTCTTATTTTATTTTTTAATTTTTCATCCAAACTCTGACCTCCAAACCCTAAACTATTATTTATGATTGGAACCTTGATTTTGGTAAATGAAATGCAAAGTTATAAAACCACAAAAATTGAATTGCAAAGTTGTAAATTGAAAACCACAAAGAACTGGTCATAATTATATAAATTATAAATTGCAAAGTTTTTATGAGGCTTCGTCAAGAGACTTCATCTGAAGACTTCGAACACTAATTTTAGACTTCACTAGGAGAATTCAAAAGTAGACTTCGCGTGAAGACTTCATATGGGGACCCCATAGCTAGGTAGAGACTTTTCAAAGATAGTCAAGAGTAGACTTCGCCTGAAGACTTCATCTGCGTACTGAACACCTAATTAGAGACTTCTCCGAGAGACTTCAAGTGCATACTTCAACTGGAGACTTCATATGTGTACTAAAGACCTAATAATAGATTTCTCCGGGAGACTTCAAGAGCAGACTTCTACTTTTCTTCAACCTTGAAACTCTTAGGTAACATAAAACATAGTCCCCTCAAAAATGTCCTGAGCTATATAAATATAGATCAATAATCACAACCAAAGATTTTAACTTACACAGTTATCGCGCGTATGCCCATGTTGCCTGTATTTTGAACAAATATATTGCTTATGAGCCTTCTGCGGTTTTGGCGTAGTCTTTCTTCCAATTTCAAGCCATGTTTGTCACCTTAACTTCTTCTGCTTTCCAGGAGGACACCGGACTAGTGGAGGAAAAACCTTGACAAACTCGGATTCTTTGATATCGACATTTTTGCGTACATCGCATACAAATATTGCTTTGTGTATGATGGGCATACGAGGGCAACCACATCCATTTTAAGCTCAGGAGTAGCAGCACCGCATGCAAGCAAGGAATTTTCTCAACATCATACACACCACATCCACATGTTCGATGTTGGAAATCAACGATACAATCTCTATATCCTCCCGTCACGTTGAATTGCCAACCGTCTATGCGTTTGAGGGTCATCTTGTCAGCATAATGCTGATGAATAGTTAGCACATATTTAACTCCCTTGCTATGTTTTGTTATGAGACTCATAACGTCTCCTCGCCTTTTAAAACATTATCTTCATAGCTTCTCTCGTATGAAAATGGTATGGAAAATCCTTGAGCTGGCTTAAGTGCGGAGTTTATAGATTCAACGATGTTGGTCGTATGTATGTTGTATTGTTCTCCTGAAAAGTGAATACGGGCCATAGATTCACACGTTTTCCAAGTAAGCAGCAAGCTCGGGCTTCGTCTCCCTTAAAGCGTCAAAATCATAATGCGTATATGCATACGCAACGCCTCTCACCAAGTACATAAGTTCTCTTGTACTTTGTGACTATGTTATTCTGTAGGTGATAAAAACATATCCCTCTTGATGCGCATGACATAACAGTTTCAATAGCATTCTTAATCGAGGCGTGCCTGTCGAACACTATGACCAAAGGAAATTGATCGGAGACATTTCCATGATTCATCGTTTTAAGAGTCTACATAGCAAAAGCTAGCGGAAATATTTGGAAACTTTCCTCATGGCCGCAAACCACTAGTAGAACACCGCCATACTTCCCTGGTAGATGACACCCATCCACCACCATAACTCTTCTCAGAAACTGAAAATCGGTAATAGAGGCTACAAGAGCCATAAACAGATATTTGAATCTGTTTTGATCATCAACCACAAGACCAATGACGGTTCCGAGATTGGATAGCCCTATGCGATAGAGATACGACGACAGCTGCTTATATCCATCTTCCGCTATTCTCCTCACCAATTATTGTTCAAATATCAAAGCTCTATAGGAAATAGTATAATTCATCTGCATTCCATATTTATTCTTCATTGTAGATCTAATCATCTTCGGCGTTACTGCATCGATTGTTCCCCATTCATCATAAAACAGCTTAGCATTATATCTCGGAGCATGAAGTTTGCGCAAAGAAATTCGGTCCGCCACATTGCAAGTATGATCTTTTTGTACAAGGTAAACCAAAACCTTTTTGGTTCGTTTTTCACAGTTGCTATAACCCTCCAATTGCATCTTTTCACACCGCATGTGGCTACAAACAACTTTTGTGTAGACTTATGTACTTTGAACATGAATGTTGACATTATCGATGTTAATCGCAACTTGGATAGAAGCGTATCCTTTGTAGGAAAACTCTCAGTCATATAAATACCGTCTGACCATGTCATGTTGGATCTTCGGCCTTCACCAACAAAGCCACCTTTCTCACCAAGACACGTGTTATCATCATCATCATTTTCACTAACATCCTCATCCTTAACTTTCCCATACATAGTATAATCCTCAAGGTATTCGTCTTTAACCTCACCAGCATGAAATTCTTCCGCATCATCATCATCATCGTTGACGTTATCCTCACCACCAATAGATATATCCATATCTTTGTCTTCAAACTCTTCTACCTCAAGGTCTTCATCAACACCTCCACCAGCAACCTCATTGCCACTAGCCATACCAAACCGACTCGAGACACAAAGTCGTACAACATGGTTTTATATAACTCAACCAAGGACCGCACTTGTCTATGAGTCTATCATTTGTGACATGCATAGGTGGTGGAGGAGAATCAGTATCCGTTAGTTACAACATTGAATCCGGCAGTGAGTAAGTTAACTCTACGAACTCGATGTTCTTGTCCAGCTCATAGTCTGCTAGTGCCATCTCAATGAGTTCACGGTGTGTACAAGAATCACTCAAAAAGAATATTCTCCCTCCTTTGGGATTATCGACCTCAAAATGCCACTTACGTCTCTCATCACCCATTCTCCATAGATATTAGGTACTTGAACTATTATTTGAATTTTTTTTTAAACAAATGCAAAATATTAGTGCAAGAAACAAATGCAAATAGCTGGTCTAGCAGACTTCTTACACAAAGTTTGTCTGTAGACTTCAAAGGTGAAATCTGTTGATAAATAATTATTAGAAATTCATAAAAAAGATTTAAGATAGAATATAACACATTGAGATGTGAAATTCATACATAAACAACAACAATAACTAATACGCATGAAAAAAATTAAAATCTCGAAAATACAAATTAGATATGATACAAAGTTTATAAGCTAAATACCTAATAAGTTAAGAAAAATAATATAAAAATAATTATGCGATAAAAATAGTTCAAATTTCTAAAACATCAAAAGTCATACGTAACCCACATTTTAGGATACGAAAATAAAAATAACTAATTACAAATAAGCTAAAATTTCATTATTAATAAAAATATCATTAGAGACTTCTACTGCGAAGTCTCATAGTAGACTTCTTGGATGAAGTCTGCTTCGCTATTTAGAGGAGACTTTGCCCAAGAAGTTTGAAGTAGGGGTCTAGTTTTGCAATTGACAAGAGTTTGAATTTTTTAGGAGACTTCACATGCGAAGTCTCCTACACAATGAGACTTTGTCTGAGAAGTCTATACTAGTTTGGGGTTCAATTTTGCAATTGACAACAATTTTGACTTTTTAGTAGACTTCATCTTGGAAGTCTCTTTGGTAAGAGACTTCGCAGGTGAAGTTTATTACGTAATTAGACTTTCACGATGAAATCTTTTTTACCTTCAGAGACTTCTCCGGCGAAGTCTACCCACAAAGTAAGGTCTAGTTTTGCAATTGACCCCGTTTGACTTTTATATGAGATTTATTTTGAGAAATCTGTGTAGAAAAAGGGTTACTTTTGCAATTGACCAAAATTTTTGATTTTTAAATTTCCGAGTTTCCGATGGTTTTAGATTTCATCTGAGAATTCTATCAATAGTCAATGTTTCAGAATTTCGGTCAAACGCAAAACTAACTCTTTTTTCACGCAGACTTTTGAAGTCTCGATAAAAAAATTCGTTCCAGTCAATTGCTAAACTAACCTCCCTTTTTTCGCAAACTTCACAAGAGAAGTCTTTGTACAAAGTCAAACTTACGGTCAATTGCAAAACTAACCTCTTATACGTAGACTTCGATGGTGAAGTCTCAAGACCGTTTTTTTGTTTTCAAATGAGAACTTCAGACTTCATCGTGATTTCATCGTGAAGTCTGAGACCCAAAAAGTCAATTGCAAAACTAACCCCCAGTTGACTATTGAGATTTCACCCATGAAGTCTACCTTCTGGAAAATCGGAGAAAAGGAAGCAAAAATTACCAAGATTCGGTTTGAGCTTGTTCTTAACTTTTTAAACGGCCAAGAACTGATCACGCCACCAATACCCAAGCAACCCAGACGTTATTATGCCTGAATCTTAGTAAATCGCAAGATTTATGGATGGTAAATATTGAAAATGAGATTATATAGTTAAATGGTTGAAATGAGAGAGAAGATCAACAAAAATGGAGCTTTTAGCTAAGTTTTGGAGCATGAACATCTCTTAATTCGGTTGTTTAAAGTATTTAGAGCTCAATTTTGTTTGGTAATGGTGGTTTGGAACTATTGAAGACGATGACATTTTTCGTTATACGTGAGAATCTTTGAGTTATTATTTTTCAAATCTAGCCACCAGACTTCACATGAGTAGTCTGCGTTAAATACTTTTGTGAAAAAAGAAGTTGGAAAGGATATTTTAGTACATTTTAAAATAAAAAAGAAGAAAAGTGTAGTTTTGCAATTAATTTAAAATAAAGGTATAGTTTAACAAAAAAAAATCCTACAACATCCCTACTTGTATGTCATTTGTCTAATTTAAATTTCTATTATGTTTTTTCTCATTTACAACTCACACACCCGTATTTTTCTTTGAAGTCGGGTTAAATTACGATAGCAACATCAGTACAAATCAATAGACTATACAAACCCTTGTCAATTACATTTTTTTTCATTCAAATACATGCATTATGTGGATTTATATATTTCTTTTATAACTTATTATTTCTCTATTTAATTATAAAAAGATGATACTACTTTATTTTAAAGAAATAAAGCAATAGTTGCCAAAAAAAAAGAAAAAAAATTAATAAAGCGATACTTTAATTTTGGCACATCTATTTGGCTATATCTAAAGATAAATCATTGTATAAAAAATTTAAAGCTGAATAGTTCAAAAATATTTTAGAATCTTCGTAAAATAACACTTTATTAACTTCGAATATACGATGGAATCTGAAAACATGAGAGCAACACACAAAGAAGTGGGATCAAAGTACTTGTAGATTAACTAATTATAGTAAGGTTATATGTTTGAGGAAGACATATAATGGTGTGTGTATTAGCTAATTAATATTTGTGTGTGGACCGTTGACTTTTCGATTAATGACTTTTCTTCTTCTATTTTGTATCAAGAAATATTTGGTAAAAATATTGTGTTTATATGTAATACAACATTAAATTTTCTGGTTACTATCATGATTTTGATCAAATTTAATATTCGTTGGAGTTTGTCTATATATGCGAGAACATATAAAAATAAACTGAAATGTCGTGGGGAGTAAATGGGTGGCACGATCTTTAATCTTTACTTTGTTCTTGCTTAAGTTCTGTCGAGCAAATTATTATTATATTATTCTATCAAGAATTGGAATTGGAGAGCATATAGTAAGTAGATCAAAATTCTTCTTGGTAACTTTAAATATAGTAACATTAATATGCTTTACTTATAAAGAAAATTTATATCTGTGATGATCATATCATATATTATACATAAATGATCTAGTTTATAATACACAGAAGTATGACAAATGGTCTTTAAAAATATCTAAAATATTTGAGTTTACATGCTGCAATAGAATTATATATTTGAATCTAGACCTAAAACTGAATAAAATATTAAACTAAAAACAATGTCCACTAGTTTGAGAAAATGTGATAAAAATCATTAGAGCCTGTAAACAACCCACACAAAAATTAAATATTACAAACTATTCTAGTTATAAATAAAATTTCATATATATTTTCCCTTAACTTGCCAAAATCAACCTAATATATTCACTAATGATAGTTTTTTTTTTGTCAACTAATGATATAATGATATTTCTGTCAGAAATATTTGATATTCTAGTGATAAAATAACGTTTTTGTTAGCAATATTTGATATTCTAATACCCTAAAAAAACCAAGTTAAGAGTTTCATACTTGACTTTGGTATATTTAAAAAAAAAAAAAAAAAATTTTATATATTACAAAAAAGTAAAAAATACTCTTTTTTTTTTTTTTTATTATTATTATTATTATTATTATTATTATAGACACTCTAAATCCTTCAAATAATAACAAAAGTTAATCAACTCGTAAAACTGTAATCAAAACTAAAAACAATAATAACGAAACTTAATCAAATCGTAAATTAAATAAATTCTACAAAAAAAATAATTAAATAACTAAATTTGATAAAAAAAATTGATTAAATAAATAAATTGAATAGTAAATTTCATAAATGTATATAATTATAAAAAATATTATACTATATATGAAAGATTTTTTTGATAAATTAAAATTAATCAAAATCTAAAATTAAGTTAATTTTCAATTCTATATAAATTTTATCAAAATTATCTAAAAACATGAAATACCATATTTACCACAGTTAAAAACAAAATTGTCATTGTCTGTTATTTATCATTTCTTTTCTCATTTTTTTTTCCGGCAAGCTGCTGCTAGTTAAGTGTATTTGTAAAATTGACGAAAAAAAAAAAAAAAGATTAGACGAAAAAAAAAAAAGTGTATTTGTAAAACTAGAAAATTATGTTGAGTTTGTCAGGACAAAACATCTAACATGCTTTCCTTTGACGGGACATCAAATTGACCAACCAACAAATCGATTTCTACTTAAACCGGATTAAAATCTTATCTTCAAATTATGTACGACCGAACCAACTAAATCGGTAGGGGTGTTCAATCCGATTTTTGGTTCAGTTTATTTAGCTTTTCGGTTTATGTAATATTGTTACCATATTACATCCATATCAACTTTGGTATGGTTTGATTTAGAAACTCTCGGTTTTTAGTTTTTCGGTTTAGAACTAAATAAATCACAATTTTGTTTGGTTTGATTTCAGAATCTTCCTATTTCATATTTTTCGGGTTACAGATCGTTAATATTTTTCTCTAATCTTATCTTTTATTAATCAATTCTCAAAATTTATTTATATAAAAAGAGTAGAAAACAACGCTAAATCTAAATACAAGAAACTATAAAGAAGTAAACTAGATGTTTTTGGGTTTTTTCGGTTTAATCAGTTTATTCAGTTAAAAACCGAAACATATCTTATCCATCGATTTCTCTAAAACTATACCCATACAGTTTGTATAGTATAACCAAAAACCATCCATATTGGTATAATTCGGTTTGGTTCGGTTCGGTTTTTCCATTTTGAACTCCTACAAATTAGAATATATTAAAATTAATTGCTTATTAATATATTTTTTGGCACAATTAATTGCTTATTAATATTATATTGATTTGTATCAAAAGGAAACCTAATCTGAATACAATTCACCAAACCGTGTCGAAATAAAATTCAGTTTTCATTTGAATCTCTTATACAAAACTCAAGACCAATAACATGTCGAACCGAACCAAACCAAAACAAAATTCAATTCTTACTGTTATAAAATGGCATCGACAATTCGACACGTATAGTTTTGTAATACACGCATTGTAGTGGCGCGTGGGTTTTATATGGTATTTGAGTAAAATACAATTCACGGAGCCAATTATAAAATTACACGTTAATGCTCAAACAATTAAAAGTATTGTAAAATAAAATTATTAATCTCTCTCTAGTCTCTCTCTCTACCTCAAAATATTTACTTCTGTTTTTGAACCGAAGAGTCTTCTTCTTCATTCTTCGTTCTTCTTCGTCGTCGTCGTCTGTGTACAGTTTTTATAGAGAGCGAGCAAAGAGAAGAAACAAAGAGAGAGAGTGAGATCAGAAGAAGAAACGAAATCGTGAAGGGCGAAAAATTATTGAAGAAATCGAAAAATTTACCTGAGCGGAAACGTTTCAATGCGTGCATAGATATATACTATGAGAAGAGATTTATATAAGTTTATGTAAGTGCGTAGCTGTCAGTTCTCCGTTCGCTGAGAGCTTGGAAATTTTTTGTCGGAGTTTTTTGTTTCCCCTAGATCTTTGGGTGGAGGACAAACAAGCTCGCGAAGACGGGAACTCTCGCCGTCTGTAGGATCCGATTCCGTTCAGGTTCAATTTTCTCGGCTTTTTGATACTTAGTATTCGTTTATGCATAGACGAGTTTGGATTTTGGATTTTGTGGGATCCGATTTGGAAACTGTAATTGAAAATGAAACGGAATTTGATAATTTCGATTTCGTTTTGATCTCGTTCCTGTTCCGATAATTTCTGGGATTTGGAAGCATTTTGTGGAAATTGTTGACTGAGGATGTTTGCTTTGAAGCAAATGCTTGTGGTTTATTTTGAATTGGCCGTGACAATATTTTGACTTTTCTTGATTTAGATATAGCTAAGCTAAGACTTTCGATTTATTTTGAAATTGTCAATTTATTTCCCTGTGGATGTTTGATTCTTCTATCTTTATGTTGGATCGTGACAAGTTTCTTCAGCTGTAATGGTGAAATTGTGTTGTTGAATCTAGCTTGTCAACTTGGGTTTCACTCTTTTGATGTGATACAAATTTGTATGACATTCTTTTTGTTTCTTATGCTGGATAAAGCTAAGAGAGACGATTGATTTGAGAATAATTATTTTAGTTTTCTAAAGTTGTATCTTATGCTCTTCTGTGGTTTACTTTTCTGGTCTTGTGATATTCCAATATGGGGTTTTGCATGTAATTTGTAGGTTTCGACTGCTTGTAGCTGCCGAGTGGACTTTTCTTATTTTAGTTGAAGAAACAGATTTGGCAGTGGGTTAAAGAATATTTGAAGTTTAGGTGTTGCAGTATGCAGTAAAGGTTTTTATGAGATGAAGGCAATTAGGGGGTGGCGTCTAGGTAAAATAAATTATATGCAGTCTTTGCCTGGGCCTCGCCACCGTGCTCCTACAAGGAAGGCAGTATGGATCATCGCAGTGCTTTCACTGATAGCAATGTTTGTAATTGGTGCTTTCATGTTCCCTCATCACAGCAAAGCGGCTTGTTATATGTTTTCATCTAAAGGGTGCAAGGGACTAACTGACTGGCTTCCACCGTCACCGAAGGAATATTCGGATGACGAGATTGCAGCTCGTGTAGTGATTAGGGAAATATTGAGCTCCCCTCGTGTTATACGAAAGACTTCTAAAATTGCATTTATGTTCTTAACTCCGGGTACATTGCCTTTTGAAAAGCTATGGGACCTCTTTTTCCAGGTAGACTTCATCTCTTCCCAACTTCTTTTTCCCACATTAATTGTGTAAGATTTATCCTTCTGACTAATAAGATACTGATGATAGGAAGTAAAGTGAGCTCTTTTTTAAGTTTAGGCTGGCCTTTTATGTTGTTTGACAATTCTTTAAAATTGTAGACTTTGTCTGGAAAACCGTTTAACAAATTGGATGCAGCAAGTTTAGGCGGAGTACTACTTAGATGTGCCTTGTGATATGTTTAGTATCTCTGCGTTTCTTTGATTCTTTCTTTGACTTATTTCTTTCACTGATGGTTTTCTGCTTTTACCCCTCCTCTCAGGGTCATGAGGGAAAATTCTCTGTTTATATTCATGCATCAAAGGATACTCCAGTTCACACCAGTCGTTACTTTGTTAACCGTGAGATTCGAAGTGATGAGGTATGTCTCTTTTTCTGTGTCTGATGTCAATATTTGTAGATATCATGGCATCCCTCTATGGTCATGAAAAGAAAAATCATATGTCCAGAATGCCTGCTTTTAGTTGGTGGATGTTACATGAATTTCTCTTGCTTCTGTTATAATTTTCATGATTGTAGTAAAAGAATCATATATATTTTCTGAAGGTGATCTGGGGTAGAATATCAATGATTGATGCCGAGAGACGTTTATTGGCAAATGCTCTTAGAGATCCTGAAAATCAGCAATTTGTTTTACTCTCTGATAGGTATCTCCCAGAAACTTTATTTCTCTTCTCTCTGATTATTCTGAGGTTTCCCTAACCAACTTGAGTGTTTCTGGTTTTGCAGTTGTGTGCCACTACGAAGTTTTGAATACATGTACAACTATATGATGTATAGCAATGTCAGCTATGTGGACTGGTAAAGCATTTGTTCTAGTTGATGAGATTTGAAAACAATAATTACACATGTTTTTAGTTTTCTTCTCCACTTTCTATACCTATGTCCTATATATGAAATACTCTTTTATTCTTCAGCTTTGACGATCCTGGTCCACATGGAAAGGGCAGGCATATGGATCACATGTTGCCGGAAATTCCCAAGGAAGATTTTCGAAAGGGTGCACAGGTAAAAATATATTTCACTGATTCAGTATTATGCTTGCCTCATACTCTCAAAATATATGCGAGATCACTAAAATACAAAGACTCAAATATAAGGAGCCAGGTCAGTGTCATTGTTGGAATCAGTTGATACAACAAAAAGGATTTTAAGTAGAGCTCTTTGGGGACTAGTTATAGCAACATAGTATGTATGCACCATATTACCTCCAGATTTAAGAACTGCCTATTTTTGAAGATCAAATTTTCCCTTACTAGTGATTTATTTGATTTCACCTAGTAACACCTCAAATACCAACGTTCAGATATGGCAAATGCAGCTTAAACACATTTGATCTACTTATTTGCTTCCATTCATTGTTATTGGGAAACCATTTTAATCAAGTGAGGCCACAAAAATTGGCATGAGAGAGTTTTTCAACAAATTTTCATCGCTCAGTCAATTATCTCTATATCCGTGCAGTGGTTCTCCATGAAGCGTCAGCATGCTGTAATAACTATGGCAGACAGTCTTTACTACTCTAAATTCCGAGATTACTGTGGGGTGAGTACGACCTAACCTTCAAACTAGATGTTTCTTACCTTTTTCTTGTAGATTTTATGGAGGTTTTACTTTCTAAATACATGGAAATGACCACACGTTAATAGAAAGGCATGTTTTTTTTTTCAGCCAGGTGTAGAGAGCAACAAGAACTGCATCGCAGATGAACACTATCTGCCAACATTCTTCCATGTGAGTATCCATTTTGATTTTATTTAAAATGAAAATGTTAGATTTGTAATTTCTTTATCCATAATTTATTTTGGTCTGATAAATTTTGTAGATGCTTGATCCTACTGGCATTGCTAACTGGACTGTGACGTATGTTGATTGGTCTGAGAGAAAATGGCATCCAAGAAAATATATGCCTGAAGATATCACACACGAGTTAATTAACAACATCACGGTATCATCGGCAATCCGCTATGATCTCTTAAAATTTTCCTTGACTATCCCTTGCTTGCTTCCATTGAGATAGTTAATTGGTATGCCTTTTGATCCATTTACAGTCCATTGACGCAGTTTCACGTGTAACAAGTGAGGGAACGGTACACACTTTAAAAACCAAGTCATGTTCACTTGTAATTAGTTGAGAAGTTTCCGATTTTTCCCTTTACCGAGATGATAATCTACCCCTTTTTTTTTATGCCTGCCAATATAGGGAGTAGTAACATGGACGCATTGCATGTGGAATGGGATCAAAAGACCTTGCTATCTCTTTGGAAGAAAATTTCACGCTGATACTCTCGATAAACTGATCGACCTCTTCTCAAACTACACAAGCATCGCATAGAGCTCACGAGCAATTTTGATTGATTGATGAAATGCAATGCAAAGGAGGTATTCTTTTGACTTGGATTCTTTGACCAACGTTCAGTTACACCCATGAATCAAAAATATAAACTTGAGGCATTTCATGAAACCCCTTGAAGCTGTAACTCGCTGCGAAGTCCTTTAAGAGCAGAGAAAATCGTGTGCTCCGGAGAAGTTTAGGAAGTGTTTGGGGTTTTTCATTTGGTTGGGGACGTTGGGACATTTTTAACTCATCTGTTTTCACTATATCTCATTGTTGTTTATAGAACTTTCAGAGTGTTTTTGTTTCTCTTTTTGATGGAACTCTTTTGTTGAAAATGATATGAAAACAAGACATGAGGTTTATACAATTTAAAAAGCTGGGCATTTGACATATTTATGGAGTTTTTATATAGGTAACTAATTATACAAACTGCTACCAAGCATTTTTCTTCTATTTTTTTTATCAGACAATTCTCTAGAACTACCCTCTTATTACTGCATATTACAAAAAAAATAATATTACAAAACCCACATGATTTGTTCATCGCCGATGTCCTAGAGCAACCACCGGAAGCCTCACCTTATGCCCTCGGCTACCTTTCAACTTCACCTCCCCGAAGCTGTATACTCCAGAAACCGATCTCACGGTCATAGTGACTGAGAAGGTTCTAGATGCACCTGGTCTGAGTGTCATTGCTGGTGGGTTCACTTCAATGGCTATAGACGGCTGCATCCTAGCTGTTATTGTGTATGTTTCTTCTATTTCTGCCACATTTGTCACTCTCCTTGTTACGGTTTGGGTCCCCACGAGATGAGAAACTGCAATAGATGGTGCATTGAAGTTTGAAGGATGTTTCATGTCGTAGTTACAGCGTGTGTTTGTGTAGTTTCTTATTTCATGGGCACTAATCCCTGGGGTTGTGCACAAGAATCCTAGATAGTCCTCATACCCTACAAGAGAAAGTTGATTAGTCTTATCAACCAGAGATCAAAAAGATCTTTGGTCTATTATTGATGAGACATAGCAATAATACCTGCATCAAAGATAAGACCAGGATCTAGCGCTGCACTTGGATTGACATGACCACTTCCATAATCAAAAGGAGTAGCTTTAACAAGTGTTACAGCCTCAGTGTCTGAATATTGCTGCGCCTGAAGAAGCCTTCCTGCTCTATCTATGACTGTTGAGGTTGTCATCAAAGCTGATTTGATAGCAGCTGGGCTCCATTGAGGATGCTTCTGCTTCACAAGCGCAGCTATCCCGGCTATGTGTGGCGCAGCCATGCTGGTTCCTGATATTAGCGCAAATCCTTCACCTGCTCAAGATCCCAAAGTAAGAAACTATAGTTCGTTTCAAAAGGACACAACACATGTCAGCTTGAGTACTTTGAATGCTTACCAACATAATTAGGCTCGTCTGTTCCATTTGGACACCAAGCAGCCCATATTAGATAACCGGGTGCGAGAATATCCGGTTTAAGAAGATCAGCATCTTGAAAGCTGAAATCCTTGGTATTGGGTCCTCTAGCTGAGAACAATGCCACTTGAGGTGCTGATTTGTGAAGAACGGGTGCTAAGCCATCTCCGATACTTCCCTCGGCTTTAAAACTTTTTACTCGTCCTGTCCAATCCCTTGATGTACTAACATTGTAGTAATCGATCAAATCCTAAAGACGCAAAAGACATCATTTCAGATTGAGAATACAGGCTGAGTAAGTGAAAGCAATTGTAACCCCCATTACCATTGACTTAGACACATCTGTAATCAGGATCCCTGGAATGGCAGAAGGAACTGGATCGAATTTGGTTCCCGGAGATACATTTTCAACAACAAGAACAAAACCAGCAGCGCCGAGATGCTTAGCGGTTGCAACGACTTTCTTGATGGAAGCTGTACCAACAACAAAGTTGAAAGAATATCCACAGAGAAGAATGTTTCCCTCGACCAATTTCTTGTTTAAGACTTCTGGTCTCTGGCAATCAGATGGATTATACTTCGAAACAGATGAATCTAGCAGAACATCATTTGCAGAAACCAAAGTGTACAATCGATGAGGGCGAGTTGGTGCTGCAGAAATCACGTAAAAATTCATCAAAATAAACACTCGGTATAGGCCATACAAAATGTAAAATAACATTCTTTTTTTCTTACGGGATAAGCCCATCCCAGCAAGCATTTTTCCATTCCCAAGGGTCAGATGATTTTTGTATCTGCGATCATCAATTGCAGCGGCCACAGTTGTTATCCAGGGACTATATGATACCAAAGTTTTCGGAAAAGGCCCTCCGTTTCCAGCAGCTTGAGCAACGAAAACACCAGCTTTTACGGCCCCAAGAAGTGTAGCATCAAATGGATTCAAGAAGGTTGTCTTGGTAGTTGTTGGAGGACTATTTGGACCAACTGAGAGGCTCAGGATATCAACTCCATCATAAACAGCCTGTCATGAAAATCTCAATTAATATCCAACTAAGGTAATGTCCATGGAAAGTAGCAGTAGGTTACTTGACACATTTAAAATATAAAGCTGATGAAGGTAGCTCGTGTTGCTGAACGAATAAAGCATATACAGCAGGATAAATCATTTCTTCTAAGCTGAGATGTTTTTCCATGGTACTTTATGATCAGTCTTTTCTAACTCATGCTAGGTTCTTACTCTTACCTGATCAATTGCAGCAACTACATCAGCAACAAAGCCTCCAAAAAGCCGGTAAAGAGCCTTGTAAACAGCAATCCTGAAAGAAATTAGCCTTTTAGCCTATGAACGTGAAGAATACACCTGTCAATAAACTGCCATTTTGCACATCTGGCTACCTTGCACGAGGAGCCATTCCACTCGCTTTTCCAAATTCATAACCATGCATCCTCAACGGGATACCGTTATTCCCAGCTGCTATAGCTGCTGTATGACTGAAAATCCAGCAGAATGAGATTTGCTTAGCACAATCATGCAGTCCTATCTCCCCTAAGTTACAAAACTATAAATACAAACCTTCCGTGCCCATCACCATCCATTGGCGATGCATAGTCGATATCTGGGTTAAATGCCCCAGCTGCTTTAGCAGCTTCAGCAAAATGTTGGGCTCCAACGATCTTCCTGTTGCAGAAGCTCTTCTTGGTATGAGGATCTTCTTCACATTTCCCTTTGTAATGAGGAAGAGGGCCATAAGGTAATCTGTGGTGAGAGGCAAAACTCGGGTGATGAGGATAAATCCCTGAGTCAACAAACCCGATAACAATATCTTCGCCTGCTCTATCAAAACCGCCACCTGTTGGCCAAACATCGGTTGGAAGTCCCAGAAACTCTGGTGTATGTGTGGTGAGTCTCCTCACTTTCCAATCTTTGTCTACAGATTTCACACCAGGGGTGCGACGAAGTGTTTCTGCCTACCAAATATAGTGATATAGTGTAAGGGAACATGAATTTAAAATATATTTAGAAATGAACTCAAAGCTATTTGTCACCTGCTCAGGAGAAACATGAGCTGCAAATCCATTTATAAGGTGTTTATAGCTGTAAAGCTTTTTGTATGATCCTTCCTCAAAGAGCATCCCTAGAATCATATCATGCTTTCTCTCTAAGTGACGAGCATACGATGTCACCAATTCACTAAAAAAATAACAGATTGTTAATCTAGAAAGAATCTTTAGTATCTTAAAACCTACATTTTGCCAAATTAAATCAGCTAATCTAAAAAATATCAAGACTAAGGAGAGTGACCATTCGTGCGCCATATTTGCTGTTTAGTAGATAATTATCCAAATTGAAGAAGAGTAACTATTTAAGTACCTTGATGTATCAATCTTCTCATCAGATTCGACAGCAGTTGCTTCAAAACCATTTTCTCCACCTTGGTAACTTATAATCGGATCTCCTTCCATAGTCACAATGTAAACCTCTGCCGCCACAGTAACAAAAAGCGCGGAAACTACAAAAATTCTCAACCCAATATCCATTTTGGTTCGCACAAATGAACCTCCAACTTTAATTTTTTCTGTAGATTCAACTGCAGCATCAAAATCAAATGAATGCATTAACATCCTGAGACCAATACCACTATCAATGGAAACTATCACTTCACTCAAAACACATAATCATTCAAAAAACATGAAACTAATCACCTAATCTCAGAGAGCTAAGAACATAGTTTTGGTCTAAAAGGATCAAGCTTTCCCACAAAATGCAGACAACACATAGCCAAACTACTGTATAGAGAGAGACAGAAGAATCATCTTCAAGGCCAAGTACACAAGAAAAACAAGGAAGAGATTCATCATTCTCGCTGTTTCACTATAATTAGTCAGGAACCAAACACATAAAAGCATTAGAACCAAATCCAACCAACACCAAGAAAAGAACTTGAAACCCAAATCACAGCTTGAAGACAAAGACCTTACTCCAGAGAAAATTGCCTAAACACAATAATCAAGTAAAGAAAGTTCAGCTCCATCTTATTCCATTTATATAAATAAAAAAAGCTAGAAACCCAAAACAGTAAGTACAGTATAACAACAATTGCTCTTCATTAAATGAGACAAACAAAGAAGAGGCAAAAAAAAAAAAAAAAAGAATCTTTATCCTCTTAAACCTACATTTTGTCAAAATCAAATCACCAAATCCAAAAAAAAATATCAAGACTAAGTAAGAATAACCCACTTTCTCACAAATCATCCAAGCAAAGAATCAAACATCAGATAAAACCCAAAAAGAAAGATCCTTTGGGAAAAAAAAACCTGTAACACTTCAATAGAGTAAAGCCAAAAAGCCAATAATGTGGTATGAAACTTACATTTGCTTCACGAGACTGAACAGAGAACACATAAAAAAGTTAGCTTTTTGATAAGAAACGATTGAATCAGAACCGAAAGATTAATAATTTAGTCACTACATAAATCACATTTGCAGAAATAAACCACAGAGCACGATGATTCAGATCTCTCTAATCGAATGAATAAAAGAGAAACTTTTTAGATTCTGGGTTTTTCTCGTAGAATAGAGATCTACCAAAGTATCCAAAGAGAGAAAACAAAAAAAGTACGAGAGTTAACAAAAAAAAAAAAGAGTTACTGTGAATGAAGTGAGTGAGTGTGTTTGTGGGTAGAAACGGAGAAGAAAGAATCGTTTTTTCTTGAAATTGGTTTATATATTATAGTAAAATGCTAAGGTGACAACGAACCGAAGATTACGTTTATGAATTGTTAATTAGTTTTTCTTTTTCTCTTCATCAAACAAACCACTTTTATAACAATATACTCAAACAACATCAAGGTTGATTAGTTTATAATCTATATAGTTGTGTAATGGTAAAAATGTAAAAAAAAAAAAAAAGTGTTTTTTATGGATTTTGGTGGTGTGTGGATTTACGTAAATGTCCGAAGTTGGGAGGAAGAACTAAGGAGAGTGACCATTCGCGCGCGAGATTTGCTGTCAGTTCGTACTTAAATGACGGTTCTACCCCTCAATGAGTAGATATGGTAATCAATGTTTTGTGTTAAATGCTGACATATCAAATCCTTTTTAGAGTTCTAGATATTTTTTAGCTGTTAATGATATATTTTTAAAGTAACAGAAAATAATCCAGAATTTATTATCTGTAAAAAAATTTAATTTTGTATCGAAAACAGTCAACACGTTGATTTTTTAGAAAAATTCATGATCCTCTAGTCAAATTCTTTTTTACTGGATATACAAATTTATTTGATAAATAATAAACTAGTCAAATATTTTTTTTCTTTCAAAAAACGTTATTTGCTTCCTTTAATGCAAAAAAAAAAAAAATATACTTTCTCTGCTTTTGGCAATCCATAATGAAATATGATGGCCTAAAAAATAAACATAAATTGAAAGATTGTTGACAAAAAAGTAAAGGAAAAAGTTGGGAACATGGAAGAGTCCAAAGAGAAAGAAAATATAAAAAATATTGTTAGACTTAAATTGGTTACAGCCTTATTACAGGTGAAAAGTTAAATACTAAATTCATAATTAGACGGCCAATGTTTCTTTTTGGTAAATGTTTATCTCATGAGGGCCAATGGTATTTAACTCAATTATGATGTTTGATCGCTACTCATAAACGCGTCTTTTTCATTCTAAAAGCATTAAGAACGATTGAAATACAATAATATCCAATCTAACGTTTGAAATAATTTAAGATTTGATGTTTAGTAAAACTTCTGAATTTGTTATGCTTGATGTTTCATAAAATAACTAAAAGTGTCGTTCTAGGATTAGATTTTTGTTATATATATATATATATATATATAAAGAATGGCCCAACCCAAATTTCTAATTTACCCCTTATTCGAAACTTAAAAAAATTGAATTTTATTCATCACCATTTTATTAGTGTTATTATACTGAACAGAAGCATATTTTTTATATTTTAAAATTTTTTTAAACATTTAAAATAAAAAAAATTTGTATATGTGATATATGTCTTTTTTTCATCTGTTTTTATTAATAATGCGAATAATACATTGTCGAAAAACATATGCCGATGGAAATACTCGATATCCTCGGAAACTAAGCCGGCGGTAATATGACATAACCCCGGAAGCAAAGCGCAAACTAAGAAAACAAGAAAGATTTAAGGTGGACAAAACCCACAAAAGAATGAGCCAAAGAACAAAGACTAACACAAGAACTCTACCAACCAAGACTAGACAACCGAAACTCCCTGGAACCAAGATGATCAAAGCCAATCACTTATCAACACAACTAGCGAAACCTCTTATAGCGAATCAAAACTACCTCCAAGATGGATGAACCTAGACTTCTATTCCGACAAGAAAGAACAAAGACATATAGTCTAATTCTTCATAAATCTTCCGAAAGCGGCGATGACGAGAACAACGATGAACGCCTTTGTAGAAACCTTTGAACTGACCAGACCTTGATTAGATCTTAATGTAGAAACAAGGAGCGAGACAACCTTCCAACCAGCTGAAGCCAAACTCGGAAAAGAGTAGCAGAAGATCGAATCAGAGAAAACACCATAAAGACCAACACTAGACCAAAGGAGCATCAACAACAAATCCAAGACACAACAGAGCACTAAGAAGCCTTTGTCAACAACTTAGAATTTGGGCCAAAAACAGAGAAATGAGCAGCAACCCAAACCTCCGAACAGCCCAAAGCCATTAATTAAGCCACCCTAACAACTAAAAGCAAGCCAACAGATCTAGCAAAACCCTAGGCAAAACTTGAGTAGAGGAGAAATTACTAACACAAGCAAACAAACCTCCACCAAAGACGAAAATGAGATCTTAGACGAAGCCACAACCGAGAAAACAAACACAAGATATTTTTTGTAAAAACGACATTTTTTGTAAAACCAATAGAATATATGATTTAACCTTGAAATTCTTTAAAATATCACCAAAATAAGCCTATAACCATGGAATTTTTATCTTCATGTTTTACCCAAGATGTTACCTAGAAATCTTTTAAAATGCCTAGAACATTGTAAGAAAAAAGTATAATTACAAATTATGTGTGGAATAACTTAAAACATGAACACTATTTAAAAATATTAACACCTGTTATTTTAACCGAAGAAATTTTAAATACACAATATATTATTTCTTGTTTTTCAGTAAAACTTCTATTTTTTCTACAATATAAATTTATTTCTCCTCTAATCGTTAATATACTATTTAAATTCAAACGTTTGTTATCAACAATATGGTAGTTCGCCCACGATCATTGCATAGGTGAAACTTGAAATCTACCAATCGTTACCCAAAAGATATTTTTTTGGTAATCGAAAGGAGGCAATGCCTCCTAATCGAACATTACAAACTTAAAATAAAAATAAAAGGAACTATAGCGCGAATCCGACGTGACCTCCTCACTCCTCTCGCATCCTCCAATAAAATGTGATTCACCACCTTTGGTAGTGAACTAAGCAATCGAATCGCCAACGGTAAATAGTACGCATAGTTTGCTAACCCATCTGCAAGACGGTTAGCCTCTCTATATACATGAAACACAGACAATTCAATCTCTCAATATGAAACCAAAGCACAAACGTAGTAGGAAGGCTATAAGTTGGTTAATTATTACCCAAATGAAAAGATGAAAAGTACAAAGTGATATTTAAAAAGAGAATGATAAAGATTAAAAAAAAAACAAAAGGCCAAATGGCGTAATAAAAACAATTGTAGAAGACACGCAAAGTTCAAAGTTTCTTACTTCACTTGAGAGGAACAAATATGGAACCAAACTAAATTGAAATTTATTCTGTCTAAGTTGGTTAAATGATTTATAAAGCAAATTATCTCCATTTGAAATTATTAAAAGATGTGGCCAAATTTTCTTTACCATGAAATTCTTACTAATACAAACCTATGTGACGTAAAAAGAGTCGGGCCTCCTAGATAATGTACGTGAATATATACAAGATATATATGTTTTGGTTAATAGATATAGCATACAACATATTTTATTTACAAAGTAGCAAATAGAACCAAATAAAATTCCATTAACTATATTTGGATCAGTTTTGGTTATTGGTTTATTTTCATATAAAAATGTTTAAATGTGGTCCAAAAAAGTCTAATTAGATACTATGTTAAGTTTCATGGGCTCTGATACCATGTTAAGTTTCATGGGCTTCCAACTCAAAACCAATTGACAATGAGTGGAGTGACTCATGTTCCTTATATATCACTTAGTCCTTTTCCATATTTCCGATGTGGGATCTTTCTCCACAAATATCTGCAACAGATGCTCTAGCTGATGCTTACTTTTCGACTGATCCATTACCGTGAAGAAGAAGGAAAAAAAAAAGAAGCAGCAGTAGTATTCTGACACGTTTTTTAGTTTTGATTTTGATTAGTATGGGAAAATAGAAATGAAATTGTGAAAAAGTTGAGAAAAAACAGAGTTTAAAGTTGTAAATTTTGATAAAATGTTCGTAAACCCATTTATAAGATTTATGACACATATTTGACCATTTTCAGGCCTCCGGAGATACTACTTGGTTCAACGGATTAGAGGTTGACGTATGGTCGGTTGGTTGCGTTTTCGCTCAAATTTTGAACGGAGGATCACATATCTAACCTGGACATGACGAGGTATAAAAAGATTTGAAAAATGAGGTATAAACATCTATTCGAACTAAATCATTTGAACTGTCTCCAGATGGATCAATTGAAGAAGATTTACGAACTTTGTGGAAAACCTGATGAAGACAACTGGCCTGGGGTTTCTAACTTGTATTATTTTGACCATGCTAAAAAAAAGTTGTCAATTCCTATGAAGAGATGCGTAAGAGAGAAGTATAAACGGTACGTATTATATATAATTCATTATGTTTCTGTTGCACTCTTTTCTATCTCATTCTATGTATCTGTTGCACTCTTTTCTATCCTATTCTGAGGATTTTTTCTCGATTCTGCCACAGCTTTGATGGTCATGCTCTTGAACTATTGGACAGAATGTTGGTGCTTGATCCGTCCAAGGTAATTTGTTTGGAACATTAGCAAAATTTGCAGAAAAATATATCAAGAAAGCTTTGTTCTTGGCATTTAAAGTCTTTTGGTTTGGTGTAGAGAATATCTGCAACAGATGCTCTATCTGATGCTTATTTTTCGACTGATCCATTAGCGTGAAGAAGAAGGAGAAAAAAAAGAAGCAGCAGCATCATTTTGGCACGTTTTTTAGTTTTGATTTTGATTAGTATGGGAAAATAGAAACGAAATTATGAAAAAGCCGAGAAAAATAGAGTTTAAAGTTGTAAATTTTGATAAAATGTTCGTAAACCCACAGGTTATCTTGTTCATAACCGAAGTAAACCGAAAAAATCATATGGTTAGGACAATAAGTCAAGATCCAGCAACTTGTATGAACTGAATTCTCTAGTTCGGGTTAAATACTAAACCCAATCGGCACTAAACCGGATGCCAAGGCTTTAACACCGCTTGAATGATCTGGTTCGGTACAATAGCCGGTTTAAACCGGAGAAAATTGATGGGACTCTGCAAGATTGTGCAGGAACACAAATCTATATATGGAACTGAAAAACTGTCCGATTTTACAATAAGATCAGAGAGAAAGGCACAACGTATTAAAGTTGCGAATAGTTAAAACAGAACCATGACTGGACACAAGTGAATCTCCGAGTCATCAGTGTCCTATATGACCACGCCCGCCACAACTATTGCACTTAATGTTACCAGTTCCACTGCAACCCACAACAGAAGCAATATATATAGTTTAGATGCAGACAAAGTAATTTGCAAAAACAAAGTAGAACATGTAGGGTTGGAGGCTTAATTACCTAATCAACGAACTTTAACAATGATGCCTTGGCTCTCCATAATTGAGTCTACATATTGACCGGTTCCAGAGCCTGTGGCACAGAGCAATGCACCTTTAGCTTCACAGCAAGTGCAACGCCGATGATCACCAATATCTCTCTCCGACATAGATAATCCTACAGGCTCTTCGATTATTTCCTCTGGAATCGGTTTATCATAATAGAACATTGACTCAAGACTGCTTCTTTATCGGTTCACGTCTCTTTTTAAGCTCGACTCAACTTAGCAAACATTGTTTTATCCCTCTCAGAAGAAACATGATTCACTTTCTTTACTTGCTCAATCACCATAATGTATAAATGTTTCTTCAAACATTGAAATAAAAAAATCTTACAGCAACATCATATTCAACCAAGCTACAATAAACACTTTCCAGGATTTGAAGTCATAGCATCAACATATATTTGTCGTTATTCATACAAACTAATGCTAATAAATCATCATCATGACACAAGTCTGTGAACAAGTACAGAAGGTTTCTATTTTGATACAACAAAAGTAGTGTAAACTTGACAGGATTTGGATTTGTGGAAGCAACATAGAGAAATGTCATATACTCGTACACAGACAGACTAACTAATGCAAGTACTCCCAATCATCACCATCATTAAACAAGACAAGAATACGCATCTTACAAAAGATTGAGAACTACCCAAATCAAGAATCATCAGTCTCATCTTCCATTAACAACTTCGATTTTCATTTACCCATGCTCGGGTCTTGCTTAGAGTAAGTAGATGATGTGTTTTAGGACATATTATAATCAAATTTTGAGGACTACATTAGCAAAATACACTTTAGTCTACTCCTTCCAATACATTAGCAAAATTTTGAGGAATTTCATTTTCGTAGAGCATCATTTATGGGAGTTCAATCCCTACTCCTTCAAATACTATATATTTTAAGTGTTTCTTTTTTACAACTCCAAAATCGAAATTCTTTGTTTTTGTTCCCACAAATCACCTTAAATTTCCGATGTTTTTGAAACTCTTGTTTGAATAATTTGGATTCAAAAATATAACTTTCGCTTAATTAATTCATTATATGTTTGTTAACTTTATATTTTTATATGCAGTATTTTGTTACTTTCTTTTATTCATATGATATATGTCTTTGTTGCAAATTTGACTATTTAAAAATAGTTCTTTTTAAGTTTAATGTACCTTATATTCTTTACTCCATCACAATATAATAAATTTTATTAGAAAAACAAACACTTATTATATGTAAAAAAATTTATTATTTTTTAGGAAGCCTTTAACATAAATATAAAAGTGATATAAAAATAATTCAATACTAGTGTAAACATTTATATAGCTTTATTTAAAAAATTAGGAAAAAATTGGGCCACAAAATGTTTTTAGCTTTATGCTTACACAGTTTTTTTAATCCAACTGTTAGTCTCACTAAAACTGTTAAATTTGCATCTTACCTTTCTGTCTTGCTAAAGATATACATATAGCTGAAAGACTGAACAGTATTAGAAGAGGTGCTTACTTGTATATTAGCACCAAACCGGTAATATATATATATATATATATTTTGAAATCTAGGTTTGCTTTTGTTAAAAAAAAATTGTTGTTTTCTTAAGTTATTTATTTTTCAACCTTATTATATTCTAAGATCCATAATTTGATACTAAATATTAATTAAATTTAATACATATTTACTTAAAAGGTTTTACGTTTTCTTATTTGGTTCAGTTTTTATTGTCTTTTACAATATGATTTTATTTAATTCCATTTATATTTTTGTTTGCTTAGATTTGAGGGAGAATTGTTAAAACTAGACCAAAAATTGAGTTTTAATGCAAAACTAGACTCCAAATTGAAACAAATGCAAAACTAGATCAAAAAGATAGGAAAATTACTTAACACTCTTATTTACAAACAAAAAAACAGAAATAGCAATTACAATTCTAACCTTCGCAAAGCTGAGTCTTCATGAATGAAGTCTTATAGTAGAGTTCGTCTATGACGTCCATGAAGTCTAAACCGTAATTAAACTTTAGATTTAAATTAAAAAAACAAAATTTCATAAAACTAAGTCATGTGATGTAAACCATGTAGGGCATAATAAATTTAGAGTTTGCCAATGGATAAGAATCTATGTTTACCACCTATATATAAACTCAATTTTCTCTATTCTTCTCAAACCTCTCTCTTTCTCTAAAAAACGTGAGAGATCTTTCTCTCTTTCTCTCTTTCTCTCTAAAACCTTTGTAAAATAGTTAGGATTTCTCCACCCTCAACGCCGCTCCACCGTATCGTCGTCGGTAAGACGTCGCTTTCCTTGTTTTTTCACCATTTTCGTTGCTATTAATCTCTCCTCAAAAATGTTATTATTTTCATCTTCATAACTGACTAACAACTCGCGCATTATTGGTACTTTTTTTTTTACCGGCGTCTTCATCCTACTAACTTATGTTTTTATGCTTGTTACAGATCTAAGGCATAAGACCACTAGAAAATAGTTATTTTGTTTATTCTTTACATTCATACCACAATTTATGTTTCAAACAAAAGTTCAGATCTGAATCTTCAATTGTCTATGCGCTTTGATTTGTTTTTTGAAATTTCATCTACAGGCTACATAATGAATTTCAGTGTTGAAGTCTGAAACAATTTATGTCGAGTATGATTTCTAAAATTTTTGTTAATTTATCTAGGTTTTTTCGCGTTATCTTTGTGTTTGTATACGAGTCTTCGTTTTCTCTTAATGTCTACAGATCTAGATTTACACTAAGACTTCACAGTGAGATTTTAAAGCTTGCGGATTTCGGGAAATCTCGTTTTATGAACGAGGATATAGATCTTGACGGTGATACGGGTGCTGACTTTAAGACAGTTCATCGGGATTACAATTTACAAGCTATTCTTAAGCAGATTACAATTTACAAGCTATTCTTAAGCAGCTTACAAACCCGGACATTACATTGCCATATATGTATTTAAGTCTCTCTAGTGGTGTCTGATAAGATTATAAGATTATAAAATTTCAAAAAATTTTGAAAAAAAATCCAAAAAATCCAAAAAAAATGATGATAGTTTGTGAAGTCTTTGTTTCTTTTTGGGTTTTCTATAATATAATTAACTTTACACCTTTACTATTATGAAATTTTAATTTATAACCTTCATATTTAGATAAACTTAATTTATGTATATGAATTTGCAATGAAATTATTATTTTTATTTAACTAATTTAAATTTAAAATTTAATTACTAAGGAGACTTCGATGATGAAGTCTCGTAGTAAAGTCCGCTAAAATGAAAACTTTTAACCTAACCCTATGTTTACCACCTATATATAAACTCAATTTTCTCTATTCTTCTCAAATCTCTCTTTTTCTCTAAAAAACGTGAGAGATTTGTCTCTCTCTTTCTTTCTCTCTCTCTAAAACCTTTGTAAAATAGTTAGGATTTCTCCACCCTCAACGCCGCTCCACCGTATCGTCATCGGTAAGACGACGCTTTTCTTGTTCTTTCACCATTTTCGTTGCTATTAATCTCTCCTAAAAAATGTTATTATTTTCATCTTTATAACTGACTAACAACTCGCTCATTATTGGTACATTTCACCGGCGTCTTCATCCTACTAACTTATGTTTTTATGCTTGTTACAGATCTGAGGCATAACACCACTACGAAATAGTTAGTTTGTTTATTCTTTAGATTCATACCACAATTTTTGTTTCAAACAAAAGTTCATATCTGAATCTTCAATTGTCTATGCGTTTTGATTTGTTTTTTGAAATTTCATCTAGAGGCTACATAATGAATTTCAGTGTTGAAGTCCAAAACAATTAATGTCCAGTATGATTTCTAAAACTTTTGTTGATTTATCTGGGTTTTCGCGTTATCTTTGTGTTTGTATACGAGTCTTCGTTTTCTCTTAATTTTTACAGATCTAGATTTACACTAAGACTTCACAGTGAGATTTTACAATGAGACTTCACATCGAGACTTCACACCGAGACTTCACACCGAGACTTCACAGTGAGACTTCATATAGAGACTTCATAACGAGACTTCACACCGAGGCTTCACAGTGAGACTTCATATAGAGACTTCATAACGAGGCTTCACACCAAGACTTCCCAGGAAACATCTAAATCGTTCTTCTGAGGATATATGCATATGAGTATAGGATCGAAGAAATTAAGAACTAAGTTCTTAACATGTCGGAATGTGGCAAACTCGATGAGAGACATTATATCTCCCTCGAAACCCATCGGCTGGGAGAGATGAATCTCAAATTTTTTATGATTTTATAATATTGAGATCCATTCTCGCATAACACGAGAAAACAAAAGCCTATATAAAGCTTTGTGGGTTCTGCCACTTCACTATTGAAGACATATAGTCATAAACTCTGATTCTTTGAAAACGAGGCTTGCCGTTTCACGACAAAGATACCTCCATCGTTTTGAAAGAACACTCGTTTGTACTGATTCTTTGAAAGGCAACACCGATATTATCATAACCAAAAGAGAATCATGTAAGAAATCTGATTTTGTTACCGAAGCCATTGTGAAAATGTGTTAATATGCAAAAAATGAGATTTATGAACAAACCAGTGGTTTTGATGCTTAAGAGAGTTATCTATTTATAATTTTTTTATATTCCTGCTTTTTTGTTTGTTTGTGATATTAGTTTTTAATCATTCAACAATTTTAACTTCTATTTAACTTTTTTTCATTAACTATTTATCTTTTAGTTTTGTACAAAGATATCTTAGGTTCGGATTTGTGGTTTGAGAATGCTTATTATAAGTTTTTATTTAGTAATATATATATTTTTATATATATATATATATATCAAAAATATTATTGTTATTTAAATTAAATGAATTCATCAATAATGTGCGGTTTTTTCAAAATTTTGGTCTTTAGTGATATACGAGTGTTGTTTTATTTTAAAATATAGTTCAGCTACTGAAAATTGAATATGGTTATATTTTATATATTAAGAAATCTATCTAATATGTTATTCCAAAAAATGACTTTTCACGCTTTAAAGCGGTTTTTAAATTTAAATATTGATTAATATATCTAAACAAAGTCATTTCAAAATGGAATTTTGGTTAGCTAAAATTGTGAATTAATATTGTTTTTTTATTATAAAAAATTGTTAAAAATTAGAAGACACTATAAAGGGAGTAATTCTATTTATTTTGTTTTTCTGTCTTTTTCCTTAATTAGTGAATTCAAACCTTTATTATATATTTATTTTACTACAAATGCTTACTTGTACATAAGTGAGGATAAATTCACTAATACATGTACAAATGGAAAAAAAATCAACCCGCATAGGTACAATATCTATTCAAATCTAAGGAAACAAAACTATATATGGAATTAAATAAAAACATACAGTAAAAGAGAAGAAAAAAATTGAACCAAATAAGAAAAATTTAAAATAATTTAAGTAAAATATAGTAATTTAACTTATATTTAGTATCATATTGTAAAAAATTATTATCAAAGATAGGTTAAAATTTGAAAAATCAAACCAACCCAAACCAAAAGTAGGATAAGTCTCTAAACAAAGCAAACTATAGTTTTTCATTTCTTAATTATTAATTGTTTTTCAGGAAAATAATAAACTTAAGCAACTGAAAAAACTGATCCGAATAAAAGATCGAAATACGCACCATTAATATGAAATAAAGCAAAGTTGAAAAGATCACTCAATGAGTACACTTTCTACTAGAAAATTTCAAAAATGCTTCAATCAAACACTATGTAGACTAATTCGAACAATGCCTCGAAGCAATTTTGAAATTCTGTTGAACCTCCTTGACTCCAGCTAGTACCCACCTCTTTTGATTATATATGGTTCAATCCATTTGCCTCGTAAAGATCAACTCGTTCCATCACACGTTGGTGTTAATCAGGTATTGAAGTATATGTAACTCGTTCGAGCTTACGCAAAAGTTCTTTACCTTCACAATTTTAAGGGGTTTTTTTCCAAACACTTGTAAGCTTTGCTAGTAAGCCAATGCCTTATCGGATTTATCACTAATGGCGATGGAGCCCTCTGCAAAATCCAATTAAAGTCTAGCATATAAACCTAGATAGAAATATTGTGATAATGTTTATTGAGTTCGTCGAGGTTAGAGATAAAAAATAAAAATTGACCACGAAATGACTAGTTGTAACCATACAAATGTGAGAGATTCCAACTCTAGACAGCTATTAAAAAATATATTAATTGCCACAAGTCATTTGCGTGTATATTTGTTTTTATCTTCAAATGTTGGGTTTTCATCGGATCATGCAAATCCATAGGATCGTCACAATCAAAAAAATCCATAGCAATTTCTTTCAAAAAAAAATGTTAATTGGAACATACAAAAATTGTTTACATATATTCACAATGTATATATATATATATATTCACAATGTTTAACGGTAATGAAAAAATAGTCTCCTAAAAGAATATACTCTTAAGAACTTTATAATGAATGGTTTAGTGAACTTGATTTCCATTTCATGAATTTTAATGTAGATATTATGGATCTTAGGGCACCTCCATCAATGGTATCTAGTTTAGATATCCACCATTAAAATAATATAAAAAATTTCAAAAGTTAGAAAGAGAAGATGTTGGGTTCTCATCGAAGAGAAGAGAGTTTCTACTTAAGAGATCCATATGCCAAAAGTGTTTGAATACAATTGGCTTATTCTTTTTAATTATTTAATATTTAAATAACTAATTCAATTAAATTAAAATAATATATTTTGAGAGACTTTCAAAGTCTCTACCGATGGAGTTGGCCTTAGATAACTAAAAGAATAAAAAACAGTTTACTTGAAAGGGGAAAAGAACAGACCGTTAAATTTCTAACATATAAAAGATTCTGTCATTAGCTAACCAAAATTTACAATATAAATTTTTTTAAATTCACTAATTAAGGAAAAATACAACAAAACAAAATAAATAAAATTACTCCCTTCATAGTATCCACTATTTTTCAACCTTACAATATGATACTAAATATTAATTAAATTTAATACATTTCTACTTAAAAGTTTTTAAGTTTTCTTATTTGATTCAGTTTTTTCTTTTCTTTTACATATAGCTGAAAGCCTGAACGGTATTAGAAGAGGTGCTTACTTGTGTATTAGCACCAAACCTATATATATATATATATATATATCATCTATATTTTAAAACCTAGGTTTGTTTTTGCTATAAAAAATATTATATTGATTTTTTCAATTATTAGTATTTTTTCAACCTTATTAAATTGGTGGTGAATCTGATGAGTTTCGAAATCAAGTTGGTTTATATGTCTTTACACCACGTATATGATATTGCTAGACATCAAGGACCACTCACACTTTCTATACTCTAACTTTCGTCCTCCTCTTTAGCCTTGTCAATTTGAGACACAACTTACGGGTCTCGCCTCATTAGATCTGCCGCAGGACGAGTACGGGTCAAAAAAATTTTGCGAATTGCGGATACGAGTTTGATTAAAAATTAAAAATTTATCACGGGACGGGTGTGGGTTACCGTATTTTGATTCGCGGGTTCCCACAATTTTTTTTGAAAATAATTATTTTTATTATTTTATATATTTTAATAATTAAATTTTTAAATAAAATAAAATTTATATAAATTTATCAAAAAAAATTTAAAAATTTAAAATTTTTGTTTATGAATTATCTTTTTTAATATTAAAATTTTATAATATATATATATATATATATATATTAAATATTTATATATTTATTATTATTTAAAGATTGCGGGTTATCCGCGGGTTTTGGTGGAGCGGATGCGGGTTCAAAATTTTTTTTGTAAATTTTGCGGAACGAGTGCGGATGCATCGAAAACTAAAGTAATCCGCTGCGGAGCGGGTTGGGGGTTGCAGGTTTTGACCCGCTGATAGGCTTATTCCTCTTGTTAGCTTTCCAAGCAACATTTTATCATGTTAGGAATGAATTCAATACAAGATGATATCAATATGTAATGCTACCTTCTAATTCATACAGTCAATAAAGTAATTCGAAACAAAATTAGCTCCATCCTATACCAAAGTTTAACTTTCTCTTCCAAAAATGGTTCAGTTCTATCGTACTAATATCAGGTTTTAAGTTATTTCAAGTCTTTGCAATTCATTTGTTCTTCACTTTTTAAGTCTTTTTTTTTTTTGTCGTCTGTTTATTTATTAATAACATTAAAAAGATACAAAGTTAGAATTATAGACTCGGCGGAAAAACGAAATATTCCCGAAAACTAAAACCCAAACGAGGGAGACGACGCCCTAAATTACAGGGAAACCAGTTGAAATATAATACAAAAACGCAAAAGACTAAACAAAAGTCAGAATCTTTAGAAAGCTCAAATGACAAACGAAACTTCTCACACTTATTCTTACACCGATGTGAACAAAGCCAACCACAAAGGACAACGAGCGTCCACCTTGCAACTAGTGAGATCTCCTATTGTGAAGCCAGAGTACCTCTCAAATCGAATGAACCTAGAATTCTAATTCGACAAGAAAACGTGAGGCACATACGAAACTCACGAATCTTTCGAAAACGGCGATGTCGCATAACACGAACCGAATACGCCTCAATAGAAGTCAAGAACTGACCAGACCTCGATCGGGTCTTGATTGTAGAGACAAGGAGTAAAACAAACCTCAAACCGGAAAACACTAACCTTCGAGAAGAATAGCACACGATCGAACCGGAGAAGGCATAATAAAGCTCAACATCGGATAAAAGCAAGGTCTAAAAAGGAACGAAACCAAAGGAGCTCAATCAAGATAAGACCAGAGCTTCAGCCAATCAGCAAAATCAGGGAGAGCGAGGCATCTAAACCACAGCCACGGAAAACCCGTGTACCTGCGAGCCTAAAGTATCCTACACAACCTCTAACCCGTCTGACACAGCCACCTTAATGCGTTAACCTTCACTTTTTTAAGTCTTGTAAATAACTTTTCTTTTTTCTTTTACCAATAAATTTTACTTTTTTAAAATTCTATAATTGGATCGGATCTTTGCGAATTCGGATCCCATTTTGTACCCGTTTCAGTTTCACAGCGTGAAACCGCCTTTACTCTGTCATCGTTCACAAATGTAAAACAAAAAAGCATTCATCTTTCTCTTTTTTGACTCTCTCTTTCTCTAAAAATGTCTCGATTGCTCTCAAAGACCCTAATCCCCACCGGAAGATTCTTCCTCCGTCGTTTCAACGAGCCGGCGCCACCAAACATCGTCTGTTTCAGCCGCCGCTTTTCATCAATACCACAACTCATTGAGATTGACATCGATTCTAAAACCGAAGCAGAAGCTGCGATTCTCAAGAAGCTTAACGAATTCGTTCGAAGGATCATCGTTCATAATTCGACGCCAGATTGGCTTCCTTTCGCACCTGGCTCCTCCTTTTGGGTACCACCACATCATATTACGGCTACTAAGATTGCCAATTTGGTCGATAAGGTGACTAATCCTTTGACGGAGGAAGAGTCTCTTTCTCTTTCGTCTCCTTATGGTTGGCCTTGTTCCTCTTTCTTCATTCCTCCTCCAGGTATTGCTTTGATTTTTCAGTTTTATTTTCCCTGAGTTGTATATGAAAATTCGTGAAATTGCCTTCATTTGGGGATATGATTGTCCTAGCTAAGATCATGGGTCTCACTCGTTTTTGGGGTTTGTGTGTTATAAAATGTTTATAAAACCAATTTCTGAGAAAATTTTGGGATTTTTATCAATCACTTTGGGTAAATTCTGAAACTTGGACTCTCCAGCTTAAAACTGAGATTTAGGGTGAATACGTTTAGGTTTTGAAGGGGTTTTACTTAAGGAAGAGATATTGTGAACAGTTGATGTTTCGTATTTTAGAATTTTTATATCTACTTGTATATATAATCTAGTTGAACTGATTTGTTTTGATGTGCTGTGTCTCATTTTCGAAAGATATGATTCAGTTGTTGCTTACTCTATATGTTATGGTTATTTGCTGATATTTGTTGTTATATGTTTGTTTATGTCTATGGAAATGTTAAGATGATTCTTCATCTACACAAGAGGTAGAAGCTACCATGGAGTTGAAAATCCCGGGGAATGAGATGCTGGAAGTCAAGCTAGCACATTATCCAGATCCAATTTACTCTTTGAAACCTGAAGATGGTGAAGAGTGATCGATACCTTTCCAGCACGAGGGCAGGTAAACACATCGTATCTTGTCATAAAGAAGTTTGCTCTCATGATCATAGATCCGAAGTACCAATGAAGTATGTTCGCCTTGCATATACAGGACATGCTTGGATAAACAGATGGTGACTGAAAATGAAGCAGTTGTACATATGGTTGCAAACCATGAAGTTATATGATCTTTGGCTGACTTAATGCCTTGTTGACTTTATATATTTTATGACTGACTTAATATAATTAGCTTGGGGGCTTCTTCCACGTTTTAGCCAGAGTTTATAGTGATGCTCGAGTTTAACCATGATAACAATCTTTCTAAACTCAATACGAGCATTTTCGCATGTTATGTTTGTTTTCTCCAATCTTGTTAATTGCTTAGAAAAAGATAGGTTGCATTCTTATTGCATCTAGAGTTTATTGCAGTTATTATCTTGAAGCCTTTGTTTGCAAAGTTGAGATGAAGGACTTGCCCGTGTGTGATCAAGAACTGTATTTTCCCACAGAGCTTTCCTCATGCGCAGCTCAAAACTGGTTTGTTGTGGAGTTATCATCTGACTCCGGCAATAATTTGTGAACAACACAATATCACATTAATAGGTGAACAACAGTAATTAAGACAAATTGCCATGAACATATAAGAGAAGAAATGGAGGTTCATTGCTACATTTTAATGGTTTAGATCCTGTTTCTATGCATCATAATCTTTTCCATTTGATGATGACGGTTCCACGAGTACGTAAGAGTTTTCCCATGGTTGATGTGTATACTATAGAAAAATAGGAACACGCTTCACTTTGAAGAAGTTAAATAACGTGTTGATGAGGTAGTGAGAAAGGCGTTTGAAGATTCTCAACAATGGTTTTTAGCTCAAGAATGGTGAACAAGTGAATCAGAGTTGACCTAATCACCAGAGTTCATGACAGAGACAGATACTAGGCTTTATCAAATGAAATTTTGCTGGGAAGAGTTGGTTGGTGTGGCGTGGGTGATTAGAAATGATGAAGGCACGATTGTACTCCATAGAAGAAGAGCTAGTTTCAGGTATTTTGTATCAGAATGGGATGCAACAATTGTTTGTTGGGAATGGGACATTGAGAGTGGAGAAGCCTATACTTTTAGAGGTTGATACTGTGTCAATAATATCAACTGGATATAATCAAAGCAAATGATTGTCCAAACAATTGGCCTCCAATTAGAAACTATACTGATTCCAGCATGAATTCATGCATAATCCAAAGGAAAGTTGGATAGGAGTAGCAAAGGTGATTTTATGATTATGCGCGCAGTGTTGTAAGGGAGAAAATGTAAAGTTTAGTCTTCATTCTTGTTAGTTTATTTGGTATGACTCGAGAGTGTAGAATTTGGTTAATGGTTGAGGGTTTCGAAGATCTGTATATTAAGCGTCGTTCAAAAATATCTCAGCCAAAACAAGAGAATTTGTTGTGCGGTGATTAGTTTGGAGATTAGAAATTTGAGGGGAGATTGAACGGTCCAATGCGTGCTTACGATCCCCAATTCATTTTGTAACACGACAATGACCGAGATAAACTGATTCTTGATTACATGAATGGAATGTCATATGACTCCCTCTGTTTCATTAAAAAATGTTATTTAACACATTAAAATTACTATTAAAAATTATATATTACCCTAATTAATACACTAAAAATATATTATCTCTCTAATTAATACATTAAAAACAGTAGGATTAAAACTAGACTTTTGGTCAATATGTGTATTGAAAATACGAAACGACATTTTTGGTGAAACAAAAAAAAATCTTAAAATAACACTATTTATAAAATAAAGCGAGTATTTGATTATTGAGTTGACGGGCGTTGAATTTTTGTCCTGCTAAATATTACTTCAACGACGATTAGGTATTTCCGTACCATTTCAAATAGCTATTGGTCAAAGATTAAAAGATAATAATTTTGGTTATTTTACGCTATAAAACCACTTACACTTTCAATGGCTTTTCGATAAATCACTTGAAATCTTATTATATAAATTTTTAATGGTTTAAAGGTAAAATCTCAAAATAAACTTTCAAAGTGACGCTAGTTTCCAATTTAATTTTTCTTGGTTTGACACTTCTATTTTAATACTTTAAAGTGACCAAACTGCTAATATAATATCTTAAAATGGTTTGGGTCCATAATATTTAACAGATTTTTGAATTCGTTAACGAATTAGTTCCCCGTAATCACGTTTTATTAAAGTTAAGTTTGCAATCCAATTTTTATATAATAAACTAGATTAGGTCTCGCGTATACGCAGGGTTAAAATATAATATTTTAAAACTTATGAAAAACAAAAAAAAAAGAAAATAAATAATAAATAACCCGTAAAATATATTTATTATTTATTAAAAGACTTTTAAAATAAAATTTTGTTATGTACTAAATCAAACTGAAAAATATTTACCTTTTCATCAAGTAGGAGAATAGTCAATCCCATAAGCTCATCTTTTTTTTAAGAAAATTTCTCGCTTCCCACTTTTTAATCAGATGTACTATCGTTCGACAATAAAGACAGCTGATCTAGTGTTAGATAATTTTTGTTGATATTTTGAATTTCTTTGCTTATTGTCTTTTGGATGATAACTATTTTCTGAAAAGTGGAAGAAAAACAAACAGAAAATAGAGAAAATTTTAATAAACACAAAAATATATATATATATATATATATATATATTTATTTATTAAAAAGTTACGACAACCTCATAATAATAAATAAAATAAATTAAGAAAATAAAAATGAATAAATGTTTTACCAGTTGAATGAAGGTGAAGCTAGGATGCTGTGTTAAAGAAAAATGTTTTTTTTATTGAGAAAATATTAGTCTATTTATTTATTTATATAGACTTTAATATTTATAATTATTTTTTCTTCAGAATTAGAAATTTTCTTAAATAAGGAAGATTATTTTTTTTAAGAAAAAAGTAATCCTTATTATGTAAATCTATTAATATTAATTTGTATAATTTCATTTTGCCACTTATATGTACGTGTTTTATGAATTATGGAAGTTAGAATTTTCATTTACTAAATTAATCTTTGACAATTTTTTTTGATACGTGTCGAAATCTTGAATCCATAAACATGACACATGTCTCGATCTTGTGAGTTACTACTTGTAGAATTAGTAATTTTTATAGTTTCCTTATAATAAGAACTTTGAATTTTTTTCTTTTTGACACGTGCCAAAATTTGAAATCGATAAATTTGACACGTGTCACGATCACGTGAGTTACTAATTTTCAAAACTGTATTACTGTATATAGAAAAAATGATTATTTTAATAATTAACTTACCCGTTTTTGCTCAAATCGACAAAATGTTACTAACTTTATATGTTATATAAAATTTTAAATTTGAAACAGATTAGATTAATTATACAGCCCAACTCACATATAAACTGAAGCCCATTGATGAACCAGCCCACTGCAAGTAGTAAAGGTTTTTTTTTGCCCCAGTGGAACTTAATAGGTTGAGGTCGTACTATATAATTAGGTCTTTGTATATAATAAGATATTACAAAACGTAGAAGAAACCTAGTAGCCTCAGTCGTTGCTTGCTATGGACGCCAAAGTAGAGCAGCCACCGCGGAAAAGGAGGAAGAAGAAGAAGAATCGTACAATTCCTCCTCCTCTATCGTTTTCATCACTTCCAGATGATATCCTTTTGAACTGTTTCGCTCGCATCTCCAGATCTCACTACCCTTCCCTCTCTTTAGTCTCCAAGAGCGTCCGGTCTCTCATCTATTCTGTAGAGCTCTACCAGACTCCTCCTGGATGGGCAACACAGAGCCCTGCCTCTACCTATGCCAACGCTCACACGTTTATGATCGCTGGTTCCTTCTTGACCGGACCCTAATTACTGATGGCTGGATTAAGGATGAGCTAATCTTATCACCTATAGCACCCTCGTCCTCTGCTCCATACATGTCAACCAATGTAGCCGTTGGTTTCGAAATCTACCAAATGGGCGGAACCATCAACAAGCGGCCGTCCTCAGCCGTTCGTGTGTTTGATTGTCGTACTCATACGTGGCGTACTGGCGTGATGCTCCTAACATGACGGTGGCAAGGGAAAGCCCCAAGTCAGCTTTTATGGAAGGCAAGATATTTGTAACTGGAGGAACAGAGAAATCATCTCCCATGAATTGGTCTGAAATTTTCGACCTCAAGACTCAGACTTGGAAGCCTTTGCCTAGCCCTATTAATAATGACGCTGCTGAAGTTAAGCTTCGTAGAGGAAAATTATACGTAAAAGTAAGAATAAACAGTATGCATATGATTCAAAAGAAGAAAGATGGAAGAAACTTCTAAAGTTGGGTTTAAGTCCAGAATATACGGAAGGATCTTGGTGCGTTATAGAAGATTTAATGTATAGTGTTCATGCCGGTAAGGTCAGTTGGTATGACTCAAAGAGTAGAAAATGGTACATGGTTAAGGGTTTGACATCTCTGCATATGAAGCATCGTGAGTTGAGGTATACTCTTACCATTCTGTTAGCTAACTATGGTGGGAAACTCGTAATTCTATGGGTACAGATACCGCCACCGTACATTCCAATTAAGAGGAAGAGACAGTACTGTTTTCCCTGCGAAAACAAGAGTATTAACTACAGAAAAACCAAGAATATTTGGTGTGAAGTGATTAGATTGGAGAAGCGCAGTGGCTTTTCTAGATTACAAATCGAGGGGAAGATTGAACGTTCTAATGTTGTGCTTAGAGTCCCATATTCATATCACATCTTGAGCTGTATCACGCTTTGAACAACTGTCTCAAAAATAAAGAAAGGATAAAGAATCTCACCATAACTTGGATTCGATGACAGATAACTTCTCCAGAAAATTCAAGCTTGTTCTTCTTAAGAGTGAGATTTAAGTTTGGCTTATGTGATGTGATGCCACTTTTCAATGTTATTTTCTTGACTTTTCTATGTTATTACCAGTGGAGTATCTTTTCTGGTCATGAATGATCAATCTTTGTCTAAATTCTGTAATTCCATTAGCCCATGCTCATCTTGATTTTAGCCTGAAACATCAATACTCGTAGTACTTTCTTAAACTATCTGAACCTTAAAGATTGGTGGAGAACCTCAAAAGAGCATACCAAAAAGTATATGCGTTTTCCTCAATATTTTGATTCTTGATTAAACAGAAAAAATGAAAAAAAAGCCTTGAAACATCAAACTTCTTGTTCACTTCAATTATCTTACACAGCAAACGCAACTCAACTTTGTTCTTGTTCTTTATCATCACACTCCACACCACACAGAACTTCCCAGTTTCTGGAAATAATAAGAAACAGATGAATTCATCAATCATTTACCTTGCTTCAGGAAACATTCCCGAATCAAAATTCGTCATAGCCGGTTCCGTCACACTACTAGCGCCCGAACCACCACCTGCTCTTGCTCTGCTTACACTCTCCTTCAGCTCAGCCACTACCTGACTCATTGTTGGCCTATTCATGGAACTAGAAGATGCACAAGCCATTGCTACTTCAGTGATCTTCCATGCCGAACCAGTATCAAACCTCTCTCCTAGCTTTGGATCCACAATGCCTCTGATATCTCCTGTCGACAGCAGCAACTCGACCCGGTCAGTTATGTGTATGTTCTCTGCTGTTGTTTTTGAACGTGCAATCACTGGTTGGCCCGTGACCACCTCTAAAAGAACCACCCCGAAGCTGTAAACATCACTCTTCTCGCTTAATTTTTGCGTCGAATGGTACCTTCATTTTGTAAAAACAATGCCTTAGAAACTGTAACAGCTAATACCAAAACATAATGGAAGCTGCCATTTACTTACTCGGGATCGAGATAACCGATAGTTCCAGCAACAGCGGTTGTATCCTGGTTTTTACCGTCCAGAGCGACACTTCTAGATAACCCAAAGTCAGCAATCTTGGCCTGGAGTTTCTCGTTGATTAGAATATTAGCTGGTTTCACATCTCTTTGTACAATGGGAGGTTTGCAGCCATTGTGAAGATACTCAAGCCCTGAGTTTTAGACATACACAAGAATAACTTCACTTGATTTGGTTTTCTCATTTGTTTGGTCTAATATGTGTTTTATGCAAACCTTGTGCTGCGTCTAGTGATATTTGCAACCTCTCCTCCCAGCTCAAGACATGAGATTTTTTCCCTTGATTAAGAAAGTAACCAAAAGGTAATTTTAGTTTCCTCTAGCTACAACAGCAAAAGATTAGTGATCAGAACTAAGTAGAAGAGAGACTGACCTGACAAGTAATCTCCCAAGGTTCCATTAGCCATAAACTCATAGATAAGTGCCATCTTCTTGCCTTCGTTGCAGTATCCAATAAGAGCGGTTAGATTCTTGTGATGAACTCTCAGGAGAAGTTCGACCTGATGATAAACAAGTGGAGGCATAATTTCAATTACTCCAGAACTCATTTTATAAACACTAAACCTTTAATAGTATGTAAGAAACTGACCTCTGCTCTGAACTCTTTGTAACCTTGTGCTGATGATTCAGACAGAATCTTGACAGCGACTTGGTCATCATTTAAGACACCATGGTATACTTTTCCGAAACCTCCTTGGCCAAGAACTCTCTCAAAGTTGTTTGTAATTTTCACAACTTCTGAATATTTGTAGTATCGCTTCGTTGTGTCCAATGGCCCAGTCTTAACACCACCAGAACCACCTGTACCTGTAAAAGATCTCATGAGAATTTTTCTTGCAAGTAAACTTAGGAATCAAAGAAGACGCAATTTAGGATAGTTTCTTGATGTTTTTACCGCTTCGATGTCTCTTCTTGTACAGCAAGAACAAAGCTATTGCTATCACAAGACCAAGCACTCCCGCGATAGATGCTACTAATGGAATGATATATACACTCTTTTTTGTCTTCTCATTTGGAATTTGACATGAAGCAGACACGCAGAGGTCCGGATTCCCGCCAACTCTAACGATCAAAATGCAGAAGACATTATGAAAAGATGACCTCAATAAGGCCTAAACTTATAGAATTGGTTCAACAGATGCAGAGCATCTGCAATGTGTTTAAAAGCTAAAGATACTGAACCAACCTCAGCGTAAGCAATTTATTGTTTGATCTCTCCAGTAGTTTAACCGGAACAACACCCGTCAACTTGTTTCCTTCCAAGTTTCTGCAGACATATATGTCAAATCAATATATATTCGTCAAGTTATAGATCTCATTGTCTATGTAATCTACAATTTCAATTAGTAAGACTTACAACTCTGTCAAATTATGAAGATTACCGAGGAAATCTGGTATTTTCCCTGTTAAACTGTTGTTTGATAAGTCCCTGTAATGAAATTTTGGTTGCATCAGTCAAGAATTCCACAGCTCTGTGTACTAAAAGATTCAGGTCAAATCAAGAATACAGACAGTATATGTAACAATGTAAGGTTGGAAAACGCTGGATCAATCTCTCCAGTCAAGCCACTTGAGGATAAGTTCCTGAAGATCAAACAACTCTTGTGAGAACAGGACATACAGAGCAAAAACATACATAAGCATTTTAAGAGGAGCTTACACAGAAATGATTCTTGGAGACTCATTATCGACATAGCTGCAGTTAATATCCTTCCAAGGGTAGTTTACTGGAGCACAAGGGTCTCCAAGCCAGCTCTTCTTCACTCCATACTTGGACTTGATTCTCATAATTGCATCAACTAGAATTCAAACCAAACATGGATAAGTGCAAACTTAAAGATTCTTTTTCTGAAAATGAAACCATATAATACCATCTTGTTGATCAGTAGGTGACTGAAGAAACTCGTTGACACGATATGTCTCAATGGCGTTAACGATTGGTGGGAGTGTAGATTTAGCAGTTCGCTGGAGAAGAAACTCGTGCCTGGGTCCGGTGACAGGATTCTGAGTGTAAAGTGTGTCTGTATACAAGAAGCGAGGGCTAAAGTTAGCATACAGTTTAGTTTTTTCATTCCAAAACACCGCGAATTCTCTCGTCTCGTTGCTTGGGATCTCTTGAACTTCAGAAAAATGCATGTACATATAGAACTTCCACTGCGGGACAGGAGGTTCCCATATGAGAATTATGTCTATGCTTGCGTTCATATTTGTCGTAGCAGTTTTCATGACGGCACGAGCAGGCTGGAATCCATTGTTATTATTCGGATCTATTGTGAGGTTTGTACTCAAAACTCTATGATTTGAGAACCTTAGAGGCATCCATATACGGTCATACACATCATCTTTGTACCTGTGAAAACATAATCTTCAATATAAGCCAACCAAGAGATGGTATTTTATATGAAATTAATATAACAAGGCATTGTAACCTGATAGGAAGATCTCCGAGTGCCCCGAGATCCCACCTTCGATATAGCATAAGAGAATCATAAGGAGTCTCATAAGTATCGCTCTTCAAGAGCCTGAGTTCTAACACAGACAAGAATGGAGTTCCTTTGTCTTTATCAACAAGACACACATGAACATGGTCTGACCGAAGAGTGTGGATGATCTCTTTGGTAACAATCATAGTTGCATTATCTATTGTAACAGAATCCCATAGATTGACTCCAAGATAAAGATCAAACTCGGGTGCTTTCCCTAGATTATCGTAGTTACCGTACATGAAACGGGTTCTGATCAAATATTTGAAGCCTTTTCCACGCGGAGGCTTCACATCGTAACAGTTTCTCATGCCTTCAGGAAAGCTCCTAACGTTTTGGAACTGCTTTTCAAGAGAAATTGACTGAAACTTAGAATCAATGCTATGAATTGTCCCGGACTCGACAAACGCATCATCTGAAACATACTTTATATCTGTTGTTTCATCGTTATAGCTTGACCCCTCAGGTATACCGCAATCTATACTGACAAAACCTGTGTTTACACAGAGAGATTAAAGCCTGCTTACAAAAGAAAACACAGCCTTATTGACCATTTTAAGGAGTAAAAAACAATGCAAGATTTCGTGTACCTGATTGGTCTTGAGCATGAACAAGAATGACAAGAATAAAGAAACTTGCAAATGGAATGAACGGAAGAAAGTTGTCACGGGCCATTAGTGATATAGTTCTCGATCAACTTCTCATATGTTCTGCAATAAATATGCAAAGCTTTCTTCTACATTGTTGATATTTGAGATTATTCTATAGTCATGTTGGGTAATAATAATGTAATCAAATTGAAATTAGTAATATAAGATGTTTTTAAAGTCAAAATGAGCAAGTTGGGATTATCTGAGAGTTTCCCTTAATAAACATGTCAACGACTTCTAGTGAAACATAATTTTCAAGTGGCTAATTGTTAAAAAGCTACAGAACTAGTTTGACAATGAAAGTTTCAAACTGAGTTTAGTAGATAACATAAAGAAAGTGACAAGGACATCAACTAAGTTAAAAAATAAAAAATCAGCCTTTTTGGATTTTGCAACATGGATTAGAAGATAATGGTGAAGCAAAATAGTCTTATCGTCGTCAGCTCTGCCTCTGTCTCTGTAGTCTGTAGAACCCTAAAGGCCTAAACGCTTTGAAGTCGATACTCTCGTACAAACCAAACCATCGAAACTCGAAAGAGTAAAGCATTGAGAGGGAGAGTGAAAAGACCAGTTTCAAACTACGTAGGTAAAAGCAGAGTCTTTGTACGGAAGATTTGATTCGTAGCTTGTTGACTAGGATAAATGTGTCGAGAACTAGATTGGGTATATGACTTTGATCTTTGGAAAAATAAAGGGTTTATTTACAAATTATCTTAACTTACAAAAACAGTTTATGTCACGAGCATGGTGACATGGCATTCTTCTATTGGATAAACAAAGAAAATCAAAAGTTCCATAACGACAAGGAAGTTATCAATCTTATATATTAAAAAAAAAACTACTCTCGTTCGTTCTTTCAATGGTTTACCAATCCGCCCTATTTAGTTAAAAAATCTGTCATTTAGATTTTTTAAAATATATAAATTTAAATAAAAACGAAAATTATTATATCTGACGTCTATAAATATATATTATTACATAGGTGTATGTATATATATACTTGTTGCATCTATAGATTGTTATATATACTTCATAAAAATCTAATTATATTTCTAATATTATATAGTAATATCTCTATAAATTAATACATGTTGAGACTATGATATTTTATTTATTTATCGAATTAATAATTTATCGATTTACTAGCTAATCCAAAAAACTATTTTTATGGGACCTAAGAAATATATTTATTTATTGAAGTATTAATTTATCGAATATTAATTTATAGAGATTATTATTAAAAATGACATATACAGAGGTCTTTCATAATGTTTAGATTATCTTTGTTTTTTTTTTTGTGTTAGGATATTATAATTATTCGTTTAGACATTGTTCATTTTTGTCTAAACATACTCCATAATTAAATTATTTTCGTCTATTTTTTCTCCGAATAGCTACCTATTAGTAAAAGTTTAAATATATCATTTGACAATGGTGGGGTAGTATCATCTTCAACATCACACCAATCATTTGATTTGACTTTATTTGTCGTGGTAGAACGGGCATTGACTTCATTCGAATGTGTTTATTCTTGCCACACGGTGGTGATTTTCCTATGAACATTGTCCACTTTTATTGGTAGACAAAGGTATCCCCGGTTGGACCGAACATGTGTTTACATAGGCCAGCCCATCGGACCAACCTAGCTATTTCATACCATGCCGTTAAAATCCCTAGAAGATCAGTCTAGGTTTTCGAGATTCGTGTACACAGCTTGGATTCATTGAGTCACTCACTCTTTCTGAGTTGAGTTGAAATTACCAGTGAGTAGCGAGTGACATTGTACTTTGACGTTGTTGGTTAGGTTTGCGATCACATTATCGTCTTCTCTCGCATAAAGAGTTGGTCCTGGGAACTTCAATTACCGTTAATGGTTAACATCGGGTTGGTTGAATAGTGCTTGGTCATGGTTTATCATCAATACCTATATCATAATTCGTTAAGAAGAAAATGAAGGTTACTTGTTGTTAAAGAAAACTCCAAATCTGTAACACATATACATTGAACTTGTAGCGACAAATGCTCGCCTCAGTAAAATATAGCAGAGAGAGATGCACAAAAAGAAGAATTCTAGAACAAGAAGTAGCCATTCTCTCTCAAGTCATAATACGCTAATAAGTTGAAAACAACAAGTTAATAATTTAATATCTAACACCGTTGAGTTCTTTTTTTCTTTCTGCAAATTTCTTTTATTAATTAGAATGAACAAAATCATTGTTTACAAACTCTTTTAGAAAATCTGGGCAATAATGGAACAAACTTCATGGCTCAGTACAAGAGAGAGCTTGTCGTGCTAAGAGATCAGCACAAGTATTAGTAATCCTAAGATTGAATCTGAATACTACATGAGAGAACATACACCGCCATTGATGTATTGTGTCATGATACCGTTGAAGTCGTGGATGTCTTACGTTGGTGTTAATGTTGAATTATCACCTTCAAAGATTATCCTTCGATAACCCAGTGCCCATGTAGCTTGTAGTGCCCATATAATTTAATATCTAACACTGTTGAGTTCTAGGTTACTCTCTAGCTAATATATTAAATATTATTATTACACATAAACATAAAATTAAAACAACAAAAGATGAAATAAACTTGCACCCAAAACAACAAAACATATAATAAATAAACTGTTTTCTTAAAAAGATAAATTAAGGGTTTAGCATAATAAGACATAAGCAGAAATTCGGCAGTCCAAAGACATTCTAAAACTTGAGTTCTACAACAGCAAGAAGATCACTGCCTTTCTCAACCTCGTCCATGGCATCCAAACACTGCATGCATTCCCCAATTGTATACTCCTTGTTCGTGACCGATGCATCCACTGGAATCTTCTCCATCAGCACGGTATTGAACCAGTGACATCCCGGAGTTACAGTCTGACCTAATCAGCGGAGGAGGCTCATCTGTTGAGAAAATGTTGTTCCCAAGAGAGAGTAAATAACAGAGTAAGTATCACAATCTTTTAATTCCAATTAAGAAACGATTTTCTCTTCTACTTTACTTGAGTAAATAACAGAGATATAAATCAGAAAAAAAAAAAAAAAACTGAAAACATGTTTATGTCATTACAACGACAACAACTCATATAGGTTTCAAACATGACTTTTAACATAAAACTACCCTAACTTGGTAAATAAGTCAGGACTCTTAATACACACAAACTTAACATAATACTTAATTATATAATGATATAAAACAAACGACCAAACTCAATTATCCACAAACATCATCATCAGTTCCTGTGACAGCCTCGTGTACGTGCGTAGTCTAATGATGATAGAGATGATTGGAATGATGATCGATATATAACTCTTCTGTTCACGCCATAAGGACGTGATTTGGCTTTTCCGGGTTCGATACGTCCTTTGAAGATGGTTGCCAGTTTATCAGCATGAGGAATATGCTTCTGTCTGAATGGTGCAGCATGATATATAATTTTCCTATAAATCGACAAAAACAAAAGAAAGATCCAATGTTATTACCAAGCTGCAGATTTAATAACAAAGCTGAGTAACGTTTTATAACCTTCAAGTAGTTATTCCAGTCCTCGTCGGTTACTCCAAACTTGCATGTATTGGCATCCCACTTCATGACGGAGAGCCAATAGTTTGGCACCAGTGCTTCCAAGCTTTCTTGGTAACACTCCAATGGCTTCTGAGCTGCACTAGTGTGTAGGCTCCTGTCATACGATTGATCGTCTCAAGCATCGTTTTCCAAGTTTCCGTGGAATAGTATGCGTTACGTCTCATTGGTCTGTATTCTTTTAAAGACTCTTGGAGACACAAATCGACAAAAATCTTATGTGTGGGTGCTGGCCACCTAGAAGGAGTATTATTTTCTTCATCACCATTCTCGCATCTTCGCCTCCTTTTGGGACCTGAAGTACCTTCACCATCTAAGTTATTATCTGCATAGATCATCTCTAGTTTCTCAAGGAACTCAGGAGGAGTCCACCGATACTGCTTAGCCTCAGGACGCACTTGTGACAAATCCAATCAAGTTTTATTACATATATATAGCCTTCATATACAATAAATGTTGAAGTATAATCAAATCTCGTATAAGACAAAGTCACATTCGTATAAGTTAGTTAATTATTAAGAGTCACGAATTATCATTTCTTTAAGTTGCGTTCTTTCAATTAAGAGTCATGTTTTCTTAAGATAATGGTTCGTTTTGTATAAGTATAAATTGAGTCTAGTTTTTGTAACATAAGTCAGAGTGTAATACAATCAAGTCAAAAAAGTTTTGATTACATTCATATTTTGTTTCTTATAATCGTAAAACACCCAAACACACCAATAATAAACACAAAAAAAAAACAACGTTGTTTTGTACTTTTAAATAGTTGTCCCATTCTTGATCACTGGCACCAAACGTGTTTGTCTCCGGATCCCATTTCAAATCTTTGCACTGGACAAGCCTACACCATATATTCCAATCCCTGGTCATTGTACACCAATGATTCAGAAGCTGTTGTCTGGTGAACTTTGAGCCCGTCCTTTGGTGAAAAGGCTCCACTATATTCTCTATTCCAGGTTGATCCCCGAACATTGTTTTCACGACGCACAAATCCACAAATACTTTGTGCTGTTTAAGATCCCATTCGGCTCTCGGTGCCATAATTCTTTAAAGGCAGAAAAAAACAGAACATAAGTACTTTCCAAAACAATATCATATTAAAAGCTTTGACCCGTAACACCGTTTAAAATCGCGGGGAACAATTTAAAAAAAAAAAAAAGGCGCGAAATACGATATATGATTGGTTAAAATCCCGTAACTCATGAAAACAACTACCATACACAATTCCTATTTATTTTGATTGGAAATATACATGACTTATCAATTCCAAATAGGGACTACATGTTAGCAAATTTACTTAGGAAAATATTCACAAACATAATCATACAAAGACATCCAGGAGACCACAAAAGAAGAGGACACACAGATAATCAAACTAAGCTATCACAATGGTTTTTTGAAGACAAATACTGAAAAACCAAATAGATCGAGTAGTTATTAATGTGATGAACATTATGCAATCTATGGTTGAGGTCATTATTACACTAGATCTAGTGTTATATTATAACCCTAACATGAATTTTAGTTATGTTAGAAACGCTTACCGGAATATTAGGTAAAGAGCGGCTAGCTAGAGTGATTCTGATTTGCTAGTGTAGCTGAAAAACCTTGATCGCGATTATTTCTTTGATTTTGGCGTTTGCACCGCTAGAGATGGTGAGTTTTGTTTTTCTGAGATTACTAAGCCTCTAAAGGCCCCATTTTATTTTGGTTGGAGCCTGTTCTCTTAAATGGAAACATTTTAATTGGCGTTGACAGATTTATTTGTTGCAAGAAAATATGACTAATCTTCATTTCTACAAAAGGTATTGTGATTTTTTAGGGTACTAATGACTTATCTTCATTTCTACAAAAGGTATTCTGATTTCTAAGGGTATATTGAGAAGATAGTCAAAACATTAAGTTTAATTATGTTAGTTACCATAAGTTGTTTTTCGTTATCTAGGTACACTAGAACGTTTACATGCGAGATTAAATTTTTTTAACAAGATATACAAATGAGTATACGCGCGAAATTTGAAAAAAAAAATTGTTTGTGTATATTACACATTATTTAGTTAATTTAAACTTTTTTATACACACAAATGAGCTTACGCGCGAAGATTGAAAAAATATATGTTCATGATTTTTGTTTCTAGACACAAATGAGTTTACGCGCAAAATTTGGAAAATACATCTTATTTGTTTATATGTTATGTTGTTTAATTAAACCAATTATTATACACGAGTTTGTTATTATGTTACATGTAGATATTACCTGTACATGTTCATACAATTTTCTTTTTTGAATTGAGTGTAAAAATTAACCAAAAAATCAAAGAATATCATTGAATGCAGCCTTTATTCGATATTCTAAAGGACTCTATAATGAATCAAAAAATGAAAGAATATGTAAGGTTTTTTCTTTGTGTTAGTCTAGTTACTAGAGGCTAATGCAAACGTGGTTGCACCTGAAACAGGGAACCAGTGGTGGGGAATTGATAAATCGATGAGAGTAAGAACACACAAGTGTTTAGGAAGAATTATTATTAGACTCTCATGATAAATATGTTACAAGATACATTGATATTTATAGATATTAGTAAATCTAATTTTCTAAGTTAAGATAAAGATAAATGTAAATAATGCTTTTAGAGATAAATGTAAATATTCTTAAACTAAGATATTGCTAACTATCATGATCTTCATGATTTCCATAATCTCGATATGGTCGATCTCTTCGATCTCCCAATAGGGATATTAAAAGGAGATTCAGATGGTTTTTTTTTTTTTGTTTTTTGGATTCATAACTTCACTATTTCATCATTATCCCATTTTTAATACAAGAACTTGAACAAGTGTTTCCTTGTAATCTAGGCTTCAACTCGTGCGTTAGAAAATTGAACTCAATTTTTTTCATGACTTTTCCACTAATTGTGTAACTTATCATGACTCTAGTATGAAACCTGTACTGCGATACTTTTTTCAAAGAGAACTCATGATGAAGTATACTTTTATAACAGCTTAAGAAAACTCCCTACAAATATACTTTCAAGCCTCAATCTTTCATAAGATGCAAAACCATTATTTTATTCTTCATCAACTAACCAAACTTCGATTGAAAAGAGAAACACACCTCTTTATTATCTACTCTTATAACAATATACATTTTGAAAATGTATATACAGAGCTGACTGGCTAAAAGGAATGAGAAAACACACACCTCACATCTCCGACAACAAATTACTGATTTTCCGAAGCTTCTTAAGTGCTGTTGTAGCTGTGACTTGTCCCTTTTCGATCAAATTGGTTTTAGCTAAGTTCCCTATCATTCCTGCCTGAACCAGACCAGGTTCTTGTTGGAAAACCAACTCGATTACCTGAAAATAAAACAGACTAAAGTCATCAGAACTTTTGAGCTTGTAAGGTGGAAAAGAGTTTTCATGGAAATGGCTAAATATCTTTGTTACAATAATCCTATACCACTGGAGGCAAGAAACTACCATACTTGTTACTTTCAGAACCATACGAAAAATACTTTTACCAATTCGATAACCCATTTTTACTGTCTTTGTACTTATCTTTATGAATATGCTGGTAGCCGTTGAAACACATGATGAATATGAGAACTGAGAAATTACCTGAATGTGTTTGAGCATGGACTGGCCAAGGTTCTTCAGAGTCTTCATTAGATTCTGATCTGAGTCTCCATTTTGGCCAGAAGATGAAGCTTGGTGGTGGGACTCAGAATAACAAATGATTTGGTTCTTTTTAATTTCAACATCGTTGGCTTTTGTGGCATCAGAACCGTTTCTATCAGAAGTCTCCTCACTGGACAAAGTGCGTTTAAGCTTCCGAAACCACTGGACTATTCCATGTAAAAGCTTGTGCTCCTTAACAATGCCCACAGGTTTATCTGTAGAAACTTCTTCATAAGACTGAGTTATCGGATGGGGAGATATAGAAACAGGTGACTTTACACTTGTTTGTTGATCTTTGTAGTTTTCATCGAGAAACATAATTGAACCAGTACCGCAATCTGAATCATTTCCAATGCAATTTGAATCTCTGTCTGGAGTGGTTAGACCTGAGGAGACAGATAAAGTCTCTTCACTGGGTGAATCTATGCTTTTACTGTTTTCATCAGGTAACAAATTGGATCCAGTATTACCGCTATCTAAATCGTTTTCAAGGTAGTTTGAACCTCTGACAGGACTTGTCGGGTTTGAGGAGACGGATGAATTCTCCTCACTGGGTGCACTTCCACTTATACTCTCTTCATTTGCAGAATGAAAATCCATAGTGCCTTCCTCAGTTTCTTGAGGAGAGTTATCTTCCTTGTTCACAGTCACATGACAATCAATATCTATCAAATTATTAGCTTCCTCTAGGTTGGGACTGAGCTGTTGAGACAAATCTTTAAGCAAACTTTGTGTTACTGGAGATGAGTTTGCTTCCCTTTTCCCATTTCCTGCCTTATGATATAATAGATGAGTCACTGCTCGGAAAAGTTTTGTCACTTTCAACCACCTCTTTTTCTTCTGCGTAGAACTCTGTCTCTCCGAACAAATTTGGCTTTCTTCTTCTTCGGCTTTGTGTAGAACTCGCCATTTCTTCTCCCAATAGCTTTCAGGTGCGATAATCAAAGGAGATCTAGGTGAAGTGGAGCTAGATGGACAACTTATAGTTCTTGCAGGTACAGAACTGCTCTGGTCAAAGACACTATTTATTGACAGAGCTGATCCTACATCAGTATCTAAAACCAAATCTTGTAATAACTTGGCCTTCTGTATTATCTTATTCAGGTCAATAATCTCTGGAAAATTTAATAGTCTCTGTAGACAGCATGTTGCAGTTTCAGTAGAAAGCAAGGAAGATCTTAAATATAATATCATTGAAACAGCCATTCCCAAGATTAAGGTTCCCCGAGGACAATCAACGATGCTAAAGCTGTGGTTTCTACTATCCTCATCAGTTCTTGCACTATTATCTGCTGAAAATATCTCGTCCCACACTAACAAGAGATCCTGAAGCAAAAATTCTCTTCCAAACAAAACTCTCAACCAACGAAGACCAAAGTACTGAGGTTCAACTCCAAGTTCAACTAGATGGCTGTGCAGAGATGAATCAACTACAGCCAAAAGACGATAAAATGCTGTACAAGCTTCAAGAACTGGAGTTAACCCGGTGTGGGATCCGCTGGCTGGAGAGTAACTAAAAAAGCTAGCCATGGCGACACAGCCATGAATTCCACTCATTAGAGCATCAAACATACAGTAAGCATCATGCTCGATGAATTTTTCAGACAAGACAATGCCAAGTTCACTTTCTGCCCCATAAGAGTCACTCAACATCACAATGGACTGGACTTCAGGATCCAGCTCATCGAGACTTTTAATTTTATTTGAGTATCCCTGGGAGCCAATCCCACCTTCCATGGAATCCATAAGCTTACTAAAATCAAAAGTGTAAGTGATATCTCTTTCCTCAAAAGATAAACAATCAAATCTGTCGGTAAAATAATCTTCATAGTTTTTACGCACTTCAGAAAGATGCATGATATCAACATGAAGTACATAAAGGAGGGGTGCCAAAAGCTCGTGCATTCCTGGAAAGATATGCGACCAGGCAGATGATACATAAGAGAATTAGCATATTTCAACAACTCCTAGTTCTATAGTCTTTTGAGTAATTGTTAGATTGCTCTAGTGTCTAGTATCTTCTTTGTTTTTGCCTTCACTTGTGTAGTCTATTAAACAAGCAACGAAAATCACAACAGAAATAAAGAAACGGGCAGCTTTACAGCAACAACATGTACCTTGCCTATACCCATACTTGGGATGCTTCATGCACCACAACAGTAGAATGCGTCTTAGCATGCCTTGGCATCTCGGCGTTTGAAAATAACACCAGTGTTCTGGATATAACCTTGATAAGTCTTGGTCAAGTGTTTTTTCCAACTCAGCGTTACGAAAGAATTGACCCCAAGTGCTATCTGCATAGAAATGATTTACTCTAAACATCAATCAATCTTTAGTTTCAATACTGCCTTAAAACTACATGTGTTGAACAGTGATTAAGAACTCTATGATAAGAGCAGTTGATGGTGATGAAATAAGATGTTGTGACCAAAGGAAACAGAAGCTTACTCGGATTTTGCGACAAAGGGTTGTCAATGCAACAATTAGAGGAACCATCTTCTTGTTTGAGTACATGTGAATTGATCAAAAGTCTTCTCCTCAGAAGAGCATATCTACATGAAAAAAAAACATATGATATTTGAGAACCATGAATCGTTATCATTCTCGTCACTCAGCTTCATTTTCAAACCGTAAAATCTTAAATCTTGTTTTGTTTGCATTTTACATCGTTCCCTCCTAAGTGCCACTCAAACCAGCGACTTGAGATACTTTACGAGTTGAGCTATTGGCACTTGGTCTTGTTTTGTTTTTTTATATATGAGCTTTAGGGTTTATGAACAAACAGATCAATCACTACCTTCGACGAGAATTGGCTGCTGCTCTGCGAAATTCATCGATTGAAGAAGCCAAAGACGGAAGAACTCCGAGATTCACACGCCACCGAACTCCTCTGAGATTTGGGAAACGACGATCTGACTCATCTACTCTACTCAAAACCAATGATCCTGACGGTTCCGGTAAAGCTGGCTCGATCTCCGACGCAGCCATATAGCTTAATCCTCTTTTGCTTCTCTATCAATTCTTAGTTGAATCAAACAGCTCCGAGGAGATCAGTAAGCAAACTGTAACTCAAACCATAAACAATGTTAATTCTTCATGAAACTACTTATCACAAAACCTCCATTTTTCTCCTTCCTCTTACTTTTACTTTGCGTTTATGATGATATGAATTTTGTCTCTTGCGTGAAGATGAAGATGATGACTGATGAAGAATAAGTTAATCGCTTAATGCTAATTTATTTATTAAAGTTGATTTTTTCTTGTTCTTTTGTTGATTGAGTTATTTTGTGACCTAAAAATGGGTATTAATTATTAAAATAATGTTGAGGAAAAATTTTTAGATATTAATTTTAATAATATTGTCACCTGTCACTTTTTTCAATTACCACTTAATTGAAATACCCTATAATCAGTTTTTTTTTCTATGATAATTAATTGACCATCTTTTTCTTTTTTACATAATTAATTGATAATCTGTTAATTGCCTATGGATACCATTATTTTTTCCAAAATAAACCCAAAGATGTTTAAGTGGCAGAGTTAGACCAACAAAATTTAACTCTATTTTCATTGTTGAATCACAAACCAATTAGATGATCCATGCGGCATGGACCATGCCCTTTTTTTTTTTTTTTTTTTTGTATCTGAATTTTATTATGCAATTAAAAAAGGATACAAGATGAAATAACACAAACTCAAACTAACTGATTAAAACTAATGTGTGAAACAAAGCCTAAAGGAGGGAAGCTTCTGTTTCCTTTGTCGGGTTGCAACATCAGTTGTCTCCTTAGTTGGGTCACAACAGCAACATTAGCCAAGAAAAAAGAAACCAAAAAGAAACCAAACAGCAACAACAGCAACATCAATATTTTTGAAACCAAACAGAAACCAAACAAATCTTACCTTTCATTCTTCCTCTAAAGTTAAGCTAACTTGAGCCAAGTTTCCATAATCATTTGAGAAACAACATCAAATTTGTTAGTTTGTAAACATAAGAAAATCTTCAAAAATATCATAATATGCATACCATCTTCAAGAGTTTCGAGTTGTTCAATTGCATCTTCCAAAGAACTTTGTTCATAATCATTGCGAATTCAGTCTTGTGTGCAAATTAGAGCTTCAACCATTCTTGGAGTGAGAGAACTACGAAAAGGATCAATGACACGTCCACTTGTGCTAAAAGCTGACTCATACGCAATAGTTGAAACTGGTATAGCCCAGACATCTTTAGCCATTAAAGAAAGTCCTATACTTTGATACTATATTCTTCCACCAAAGTAAAACATCAAACTTCAGATCTGATCTAGGCACACATACCTCAGCCAAATAACATTCTAGTTCGGACTGGTAAATAGTATTTTCTTCACTTTCTTCATGTATATCAATTAAAGAATCCAAATCAAAAGATCGTGTAGTCTCTTCAACTACTTCCGAAGAAGTGTTTACTCCTTGAACTTGGCTACTTTGTATTGAAGAACTGCCAGTTTTATCATTGTAGTAGTTGAACATCTTCTCTAGAACATTGTTGATTCTCAAAATCAACTCTTCAGCTATATTATCATCTCCAGAACCGTAGCTCTCACGAATTAACCAACTGACATACTTCATTTTATAGCGAGGATCAACAACACAAGCAACAAAAATCATTAAGTTCATGTTCTCAATGTCTCCCCAATATTTATCAAACTTAGCTTTCATCTTCCCAGCCATTAGCTTCTAATTTGGATCAGATTTGTTCAACCCTAACTTTAGTATCATAAGACCTACCCCAAATATCTCCTTTAGATACGAATTTCCAGCAACATATCGAGTTGCTGAAACTTTCAAAGTAGCATCATAAAAGAACTTGAGAATAGGTAGATAAGCCTTTGCATAATCCCAATCTGAGTCAGTAGGTGCACCTCCCAATTTTCCAAGTTCTACTATATACTTCTCATCCTCTAACTTGAGCATATCAAAACCTCTCTTTAATTTGACGGCTGAATCTAACATCAAGTACGTCGAATTCCATCTTGTCTCGACATCAAGAGTTACTCCCACAGTAGAAGAAAGCTTTAGGTGAAGAAGACACTCTTTAAATTTGTGTGATCTTGCAGGTGAGGCCCTAACATACCTAACAGCAGAACGTATACGGCTAATAGAGGCTTTATTTCCTTTCAGTCCGTCTTTGACAACCAAATTTAGGATATGCGCACCATATCATGTGAAGAAATTCACCATCAAGTACACTAGTACCCCATGACTTAAGTCTTCTTTTTAAGAATCTTAGTCCTACTTCATTTGAACTTGCATTATCCACAGTGATCGTGAAAACCTTGCTGATTCCCCAAGACACCAAGCACCTCTCAACCATTTTTCCAACCAGTTCACCTTTGTGACTCAGAATTTGACAAAAGTTGATGATTTTCTTTTGGAGATTCTAGTTCTCATCAATGAAATGTGCAGTTAAGCACATATAGTTGATATTTTGAACTGATGTCCATGTATCAGTCGTAAGAGAAACACTCCCTTTGTGTTTCTGAAAGAACATCTTCAGCATTTTCTTCTCTTCAAGAAATAAAGTCCTGCAATCTCTAGTGACAGTTCTGCGGGAAGGGATTTCAAACCGAGGTTAAATAATGTATTATGAATTCCCGAAAACCTTCTCTCTCCACAATCCGAAAAGGTAACTCATCCTTTATAATCATTCTTATTAAAGATCTGTGAGAAGCTTCTTTATCATATGGTAAGTATGATGGAACACCCCCATCATCTTTATCTTTTTTGGGTCGATGCATTAAGGTTGCTTGCTTAAATCTTTTACCAGCAATAGTCTCTAAATCACTTTCAGGATGCAGCTTCTTACACCTCTCCACATGTCTCAACATTGTACTAGTGTTAACCCTCGATGTTGATCTAATGCTAACCAATGCTCCACAATGATTACACTTGGCTTTTTCCTTATTCTCTGTTTTCTTAAAGTGTTCCCATGCAGGAGATCTTAGTTTAGGGGTTACCTTAGATTCACCAGTTTCAACTGTTGGAGCACTATCACCACCGCATTATGTCTCCATTACATCTTTATCGACTTTCGAATCAACAGGATACTCATGCTTCTCAGGTTCCATCTACATGGAAATAGTCACATCAGAACAATAACAAAGCCTACATGAATAAACAGAGAGAACATCCATGGTACAAGTCTACAAGATGAAGGGTGAACCGGTGAAGACGAACCTGATATCTCGAGATGAATTGGAGAATTGTGGTTGGTTCACAATTGAATCGTAGGAGTGGAAGAAGAAGCTAATGGAAGAAGAAGAATTCGAGACAGACTGCCCAGTAGTCCACAATTAAATCGTAAGAGGGCAAGAAGAAGCTAATGGAAGAAGAAGAATTCGAGACACGGAGACAGACTGTTCACAATTGAATCGTAGGAGTGGAAGAAGAAGAATTGAAAGTGAATTGAAAGTGAAAACCTAAAAATCTCTAAAGGGGAAGAATTAGGTTGGGCCTAATTCGTAATCGATCGATTCTATTTCAGTATTTCTCCTTATTCCTTAAGACTAAACAAATAACAAAACAAATATATTAAATCGTAATGGGTTGGGCCTCTCTTATAGTTCATTGGCTAATAAGCCTATTCTCTTTAGTCTTTATCAGTTTATTGGCTAATAAGCCTAATAATATTAGCTATTAGGTATACAAGTAACAAGTACCAAGTCAAGTATCAAGTAACGGGGCAAGTATTATAAATTTTTTTATGATACTTGATACTTGACTTGTACTTGCAAGTAATTGAATAATCATACTTGTTACCCGACTTGACTATAGCGGGTACTTAAAATTTCAAGCCGGGTACGAGTCGAGTAACAGGTACAAGCCGAGTAACGAGTAATTATGCCCAGCCCTACGTAGAATGGAAAATTAATTAAAACTAACTATAAACGGTGAAACAAAAGGGATACCATTTAAGAGAATTACAACTAAAGACTACAAAGCAACAACACTGAATATTCTTCACTATAAGCAGTTGTGTTACTTTTCACTTTGATTCGTTATGGCATTAAGCTCTCAACCTTACAATCTCTCACGTACAGGTTCGTTTTTATCAAACAAAGATGCAAGCAAAGGCAGAGAAAGAGACGACACAAGACAATTGTTTACCGAGTTCAACCAAGTCGATATGACAAGGCTTACGTCTTGAGCCAAATTCAATTTGGCAATTCACTGTCAAGAAGAAAAATACAACTCAAGGTTTAAGCAAAGCAACATATCTGATCTCTCTCTCTCTCTCTGCAAATCGCTCGAGAAAAGAGAAATAAAAAAGAATGTGATGTTTGCGGCGAAGGAGAATTGTCTGAGACTTATACCTAATGCCCCCTCGTGACCACTCCACAACATTTAGAGGGTTTGATTTACTTCTTCCCTTTCTTGGTTCATCACCAGATCACCAAAACTAGATATCAATCTTTCACCAATTTCCGGTTAAACACAAACCAAAAAATTGAATCAACTAAGAGCACCCTCAACCATGATATCTTAGTGGGTATCTAAGATATAAAATAAATAAAAATTATAAAAAGTATGAAAGAGAAGTGAGAGAGGCTTTTATTTAAGAACCCATGAGATCTTAGTAAAAAACTCTAAAGACACTTGTCATCTCTTAATTGATTCATTTGTTTTCAAAAACTAGATTTTAATTATAAAATAAAATTATGTAATAAATATTAATTGTTTATTAGTTAAGAACCCCTTTGTGTATCTAAACCATTGCAAATGCTCTAAAGACTACAACTAAAGACTACAAAGCAACAACACTGAATATTCTTCACTATAAGCAGTTATGTTACTTTCATATAACAGATTGGCGCTGAAGAGATGCAACTGACGGGAGCATCGAAAAGAACCCAGAACAAGAATGTCATTTAGACAAACTGAACTCACACAAACACCTCCTCACCATAAACGAAGACAACAAAGCAAGAAGATCAGATTATACAGAATTTAACCACCATGACCACGACCACCTTTGTACCAATGAGAAAGAAAAGGCGGAGGATCAAGGAGAAACCATGAGATCCGAGAGGGGAAACGCCAAAGAGGACTACTCATCCTTATATACAGACCTTCGTAGACCCAACCTAAGTCACCTACATATTAAAGACTAAAAACTGGTTACGCTACGCAAAGAGAAGGACAAGAGATCAAACCCACCACAACGTCCAAAACCCAGTCTTGACACCAAGCGAGGTCCCATGAAAAAACTTGTAGATGCCATTATAAGAGGCTACCATCCGAATAAAGAACCCACAGAACGAAACCTTCCGCCAAATCACTATGCCAAAAACCAAAAAAAGGAAGAAAGATAGACAGAGCTATGAGCCAGACTAACCTACCCAAAAATATTTTAGTTATTTCGGTATAAAAATAACTAATAACTTGAGATTTATAGCTGTAATTTTGAATAATTATAGTATATGAAATATAATTAATGTTTTTGGTATTTGGGTATCCATTCGATTTTAGGTTCAAATTTTTTGGATATAAAAATTTAGATCCTTTCTAGTAGTTTATCGGTTTAAGATTTGGTTTTCGGTTATGTTTTTTGATTTCGGATATTTTTTAAATACAGGGATTAAAGTGTAAAAACGTTAAGAGTGCAACAAAAAGTAAGTTGGACGCGACGACGAACCCATACCCAACCGGTGATTGAAAGCAGCTTCATCGGCCGCCGCCGGTGACTGAACCGATCAAGTATGATCAACAAGTAACCTATCTCAGTTCTGTATCAGTTTTTCGATTCAGATTTTGAGCTTCTTATGTATAAAACTTTCTGACTTTGGTTTCTTCCCGATTCGGACTAGAAAGTGGGGATTTCGTAAATATCTTTGGGCTGAAACAACTTGAAAATGCGAATGCGACTTGATGGTTTCTGGGTTTGCATTAATTGTTTCTATTTATCATATCCACTATTCAACAACAGTTTAATATGATCCTTGAACAGTTTACATGACTTTGTATATGTAATGTCTGTGTTTCGTTATATTCATCATAACTTGACTTGACTTCTTGTGTATCACTACTTTAAAAATGAGGAATTTGATGTGTTTTCTGTGTCTGCTTAACTATGGAATTGCTCTAAATTGTTCTTTGGAAAGGAAAATAAATATTTGCTTTACAGAGTCTTATATGGCTACTAGCCTACTACAGATGTTTAACTTCTTTGTTATTGAATCATGATGACTATTCCAATTCAAAGACATGGCTTATTAGGTTACATCGACGATGTATCTTCCATTGCCAAAATACTTCACACTAAAGATTTATGCTACATACCAGTGATTGGTTTGCTATATTCCACTATGGGTTTGTTGCCACATAAATGTATCTTTTCTGGTCATTGGGTTCAATTGGAAAAGGTCAGGTCAAATAAGGAGCCTTTGGCCATCGCCTTATACCAATGACATATAGTATGGATCCTGCCTTCAAGAAAACGTCTGATGTTTCATTTTGTATGAGCTTGCTCATATTTGATCTGCCTAGTTTCTTTCAATATCAGAGATAGTACAATTTTCATTTCTGTATCTAGCTTTTCTTGTTATGTTCCTTCTGAGTATCAGAACTTTGTTTACTCTTGTACTTCTGATACTTTTTACTCTCTTCTTGGATAGAATATGTTCAAAGGTGAAGCTAGTATCCATACTGGTTCTGAAACGTTACTCAATGACAATGTATATTAGACTTTGGACAACTCTGGGAATGGTGATTATGATTCTATAAATGACGAAAGACGGAAATAGCACTAGTGACTTGGGAATGCTGGTGATGAAGATGGCAAAAGAATTTTGAACTAGCTTAAGCTGCTCTTGTAATGGTGAATAGGCTTTTCTATAGGATTCGGCAGACGTGATTTATAATTTCAAAATGAAGGGCATGCATTTGGAAATAGCAGCGGTGAAGAAATTGTATCCAGGCCAAGACAATGGAGGGCAGTGGACTATACTATGTGAGTACCTTTGAATTTTAATCCCTTTATTTGTTTACAGGAGAAAAGATAGTGATTTGCGTCAAGAGCAAAGCAGAGGAAGAAATCTTTGATCTACTTCAAGGACGGAGTAGAAGAAAATTCTTTTGAGATTCTCCATAGGGCAGTAGTTTACGCATAATAAGCATGCCAGTATCGTAGATTTACTAGCAAACTTGGTATTAGTTTCTAATGGTATGAGGAACCATTGATTAGTCTTCCATTTATTTCACAAGACTAATAACGATAAGTTGTTTTACCCTTTCATGCTCACAAGATTAACCACCTTCTTGTTATACCTTACAACACTATTGGTATCACTGTTACATCTTATGATTTCCCTTGTTTATCAGGAGATGCTAAGTGTTTAAGTAACAGATACAAACTTGTAACTACGTCAACAGTAGTTAGAGAGACCAGGATGGAGGAACACCAGAAGAGGAGGAAAGACTCTCTGTAGAAGATGAAGGTAAAAGTTCGATTTTTCAGACTTCCCAGTGGTGTTGTTAAGGTCTAACATTTGCTTCCTGTTGGTTCTTCACAAGCTATATAGTCGGTAGCCATATCCTATAAATTCCATTATCAGGTCAGCAAATGGTGCAACAACATCTGGCATTTAGGAGTAGGAAGGTGGGCTCTAAGATATCTAAACAAGGTTTCTCTCAACAACCTCACTGTTCTAAGGCATTCTCTGAAAATTCCGGGGCTATAGCAATCAACGATAACAAGACTGAGATTAATCATCTTCAAGATTCCGTAAACAAGACTGCTTCACTCAGCAGGCAAGTGACTCATTTTCTTCCTTCACCCGTATATTTAAAGACACAGTGGAATCACAACTAGTTTTCTCGTTTAACTCTTAGGTGTAAGCGCAAAACAGAAGTTGAAATTATGATTCAGTACTGCTCTCATCTTTTGTCTGTTCATTGCCATTAGTAGGCACATTCTTTTTGCAACTTCTAAATTGTCACATCTTTCTCATTGTCTGAGTTTTGGCCCTTGACGAGATTGAACAACGATATGAGCTTAGAATACAAAGAACAAGAGGAGAACTGACTTTGAAGCAGTAACGGAGAAGCTTTGTTGACCTGAAGCAGATGCCAGAAAATCATGGAAACTCTTAGGCAAGTCTTCTTGTTTTGATCCAAGAGGAATCATTAGTGTATGTTCGTTCCCATAGCAGGAAAATTTGAGCTTCTTGGAGAATCATTTGGAGTCTTGTAAAGTTTTGATCTTCTTGGAGTTGGAAATAACAAGTCCAAGGACACATGTAACTTTGTACTGTCCAACACCTATGTATGTAAATATATGAATGCCAGAGAAACATAAATTTTGTGTTTCTTCACTGCTATTGCTTTTAATTTGGGTTTTAAATATTAAATCTATGCAGGTTTCTACAGTAATAATAGTTCAATTTCTGGGATTAGAATGCAAGAAATTAAATTAAACAGACCCTTTTTACACAAGAAAAAAATCTGATCAGTTTAATTATAAATTAGATTTTGAAGTTATATATAATGCAGAAAATTTCCACAGGAAAATCAAAAAAAGTTGTTATACGAGTGAGTTAGAGAGAGAGAGAGAGCGAGAGAGAGAGAGAGAAAGAGCGAAACTTGGGTCAGTGGAGGAGAGTGAGGCTAAGTGCAGAAGAAACGTCACGACTATAGCCCAACGAAGGAGTTGCTCTCTTGTCTCTTCATAGTCATCTGGTAAATGCGATTGTTCTTCTTCTTCTTCTTGCCCGAAACTTGTGTGTATGTGTATCGCTGCTCATTGTATTGTTTGTTGTTTTGTATTGGATTGAGTGTGATTTGTGAGGCATGTGAATGTTTATGCAATTACTGGAATTGAATTTTTGGTGTTTAGTCTCCGATGGTTTTGTGTCCATTGATTGTGTTCTAGGGTTTTCATAAGAAAGTAAGTCTGTTTTGTTGTGAATTTCTCAGGCTATATATGACTGAAAGATTGAAATTTGTTCAGAGATTGTTGAGATTGAGACATGGATTTTAGCATAGGAAGAGAGTTTTACTTCATAATTCTTTTATGCAGTTTGGACTTAAGATGCTATATATATGCCTAGCTTGAATCTAGGTTGAAGGGTACATGGGTTTCCAGATCTCAGTCACGTTAGATCCAGATCTTTGTGGTTTTCTAAGCTTGGGTGCTGGATTTGGATTTGAATAGCATCCAAGAACATTCTGGACTAAGAACTTAGTGAGGATTAAAGGTTTTTCTGAACGGAAATTTTGCCTTTCATCACTAGCGGGACCAACTTAGTGAGGAGTCCAATTTGTTTTTTTCTCTTTGAGATTGGAGATGATGAGAAAAAATTATGTATAGGCTTAGAATGCAGTACCACAAAACTATTCAAGTACGGATTAGGGGAGCAACCCTTTAGGGTTCCTGATAAGTCTCTCGAATGAGTATAAAACAATGTGTTGGACTAAAATTATGTTCTGTGAAATTGATCCAAATTAGTAATCAGAAGAGAACTTACTGTTTCTTTGTTTTGGTTATCATGGACTTGGTTTTCTTGCATATTGACTCTGTTCCATGTTTTGCTTTCACATTTAGGAGATCCGAAAGGATATGAACTCTACCATTCCAGAGGGACTACATGAAGAAGTTGACCAACAGATTCATCGAGAGAAGTAATGTGCTTACAGATACTTTTGGGTTTCTAAGGAAAACATGTTGGTGGAAAGTTCTTTCAGCTCTTCCATAGAAACTAGTCTACTGAATGTATCCGAGTATCAAGACCCATTTGCTGCATATGATTGGGCGTCACTTGCTGAAACTTATCAGATGATCCACAAAGTTCCCGAACAGTCTCAAGTAAGCTTTCTTAAAGCTGTTCCAGTCACTGATGCGATGAATATTGATGAATCAAAACATCCAAAACATCAAGTAAGTTCTCCAGAGAAATCTGTTATGCACAAGGTATCGGAAAAGGCCCTGACTTCTCTTGTGTATCGTCGAAGGAAGAGGAGCTTCAAACCTGGGGGAACTGCGGAACATAATCAAGGAAAAAACAGAAAACAGGATGATTCACTTGATGACTCTATTGTCTCCTTATATAACCCTGGAGAAAGCTCAAAAAGAAAAAATCGCTTCAACAACTGTCTTGTCTATAGCCGAAAAAAAAGGAGAGGGAAATCCAGTTGTACTTTTACTGGAGAAACTACAATAAGGGGTGATGGGCTTGATGATGCTTTTGTTTCTGAGCAGGACTGTGGAGAAACCAGGAGAAGAGGCAATCGATCAGATAATTGTCTTGTGTATAGCAGAAAAAAAGGTAGGGTGAAATTTAATAGTTGTAGTTTTAGCGAACATGTCACTGGAGGAACCAAGATAAGCTGTGATCAAGAGGACTCTTCTGCATGTAGCCAAAGGGGACAGATTGTTAAAGCTGACAGTGCTTTTAATGGACCTAACCCTGGAGAAATCAAGAAAAGTGGTCATCAATCTGTTTACAGCCAAAGCAAACAGTTAGTGGAATCTAATGGGAGTTTTACTGAAAGTCATATTGGGGAAACCAAGAGAAATGGAGATAGATCTGAAGTCTTGCTTATGTATAGCCGGAGGAAGCAGAGAGGGAAATCTATTGGTGTTCGGGTTAATGGCTTTCTAGTTTATACCCGGAAAAAGTTCAAATTCAGAGGACCTTTTGCTAGACATGACCCAAGCGAAACCAAGAAAAATGGTGATCAACTTTCTATTGTCAGTTCACTAGAACTTGTAGACGATACCCAAGTTACCGAAGTGACATGTTCTTCTGATGGAACAAGTGTCAGCTGCTCGTCATTGAAATCCAGTTCTGAACTTGATTCAAGTTCCAGTAAAAGTGGGGAAGATGATTGCTATTCATCTGATGCTGGAGTGTCTGGGACAGATACAGACGGTAGTTGCAGCCCTTTCAGGCAGTGTAAACATTGTGATAAGCCAGGAACTGTTGAAAAGATGCTAATTTGTGATGAATGTGAAGAAGCATATCATACAAGCTGCTGCGGTGTTCGAATGAAAGAAGTTGCTGAGATAGATGACTGGCTCTGTCCATCCTGTTTGAAAAATAAGTCATCAAAGACCAAGAATAAGAGGAGAATTTCACGAGAACGAAAATGGAGAGTTACAGTACCATTTGTAATAGGAATTCGAATTGGAAAAGAATTTCAAGCAGATGTTCCAGATTGGTCAGGTCCAATAATGAGGTATGCACTTCGGTAATCGACAGTCCTTTGAATTTTTGAGTCCTAATGTAATATCAAACATGTCGGTCTACTAGTAACTGAGTGTTGTTCCTTTCACCAAAATGAGTAGCTTTTATTTGATTGACATTCAAAAACGTTTTGATCTCAATGCAGTGATACTTCTTTTGTTGGTGAACCCTTGGAGATTGATCAGTCAGAATACATGAATGTAAGCTCTCAGTATAGTGGTTAACCATAAGTTTATGTTGTCATAGAGTTGACTGGATTTCTGATACCTGCCATTCTTCTCTCTTTGCAGGATCTCAAGAAGGCCAAGAATAGTAAGAAACAACGTTCTGCAGTCAATTGGCTTCAGTGCAGGGAGGAAGATACTAATGGAGATATCTGTGGAAAGTGGCGTAGGTAAGTTAAAGAACTTTGCACGTTCCATTTTTTTGGCTCCTGCTCTCATCTTTAATGTACCTTGCTATCTGTCGCCTTTTCGTCGAGCTTTTTACCAAATACCTTCTTCCTTGTCTCATATCTATGTCAACCACTGGTGTAAAATGAATTACTCGATAGCTTAATTTGACTGGATATACACAGGGCCCCTCGTTCGGAGGTACAAACCAAAGACTGGGAATGCTTCTGCTGCGTCTTTTGGGATCCATCGCGTGCTGACTGTGCCGTCCCTCAGGTCAGAAACTCTCTTTACAACTATCTTCTTTTCCTCAAAGAGAAATTCTTCGGTGAAAAGTTAGCAGGTTTGAGAGTCTAGTACTTGGTAAAAGCAGTGAAATGTTTTCTCGAACAGTCTTGCTTCATCTTTCTCCATGAACATGTCATTTGGATTCTTGAACAGATTTCTACATACTTCAGAAAAAAAATCATCGAACTTTACACAATGCATCTTGTGTTCATTTCTTCAGGAACTGGAGACAAGTGAGATCCTTAAACAACTCAAGTACATCAAGATGGTTTGTTATCTTTCTCATAGCTTGTTTGACATACCATAGTCTTCTGTTCTTATCAAGGATTTAAAACTGAATGGTCGCTTCCCTCTGCAGCTTAGACCTCGTTCAAACGCCAAAAAGCGTAAGCTAGGACCGAAGCGTCGTAATGGATCACTTAACAAAGGAAAATCTTGATGGACGCAATCAAATGCCTATGCTTTTGGATTAGACACCCTAGAAACTATGAAGGTAAAACCAGAATTTTTTTGTGAAGCGCCAATGAGTTTTGTACTACTTGCGAAACTTGAGGATATCAAGTTGCTCTATATGATATTATTTAGGTCCAGATCTTTTGTTAGCTCCCAACACAGGAGTAGTGAATAGAACGTTTGTATTCAGGGACAGGTTGTGGTTAAATCTGAGAATCATCTTGAATTCAACAAAATCTATAAACAGCTTGTGGGTAAGCATTCTGCTGAGAGTATATTCATTTAAGGAAAATGAGTATCACATTCAAAGCTTGGATCTTGGAAGATAGTAAAAGAAAAAAATTACACATTGAGTTACAGAAAATCTGTTGCCAATATCACAAATTGGGAGAAACAATACTGGCAAATCACCATCCGTATTTAGCTTGTGTCTCGGCTTTTGTGAGCAATCCTCTAGAACGTCTCTCTGCCAACTCTGTCTCCTTGTGCTTCATGTCCATGAATAATGCAGTGATTTGATGCTTCCTCTTGTGAAGCTTTGACACTTTCCCTTTAGATGAAGATGTTGCTGGCTGGAAGACAAATGTGAACAACGACAACATTTAAATGAAAATACAAAGATTTCAAGACTACTCTGTTAGATACATACAATAAATTTGGTAAGATATCAAGTAGCTCAATTCCTATATCCACACAGAAATTTTGCAGCAAAACTTGACAATGGAGGCCCCAAACAAGAGACAATCTGCAAATCATATTCTATTTTCCCCTGATGGTTAAATTTTAAACATTTCATTAATATTTGATTACCTAATATGCTCTCTAATGAAATTCTCCTACAAGCAAAGGGTTTAAATTTACACAGCAAGAGTAACAAGAGACCCTAGAAACAACTAGCAAGTTGTTGCCAAGAATATTTGTAGCAAGACAGAAACAAACTTAACAATGGCAGCCACAAACAGGACATAAATTCACAACTCCAACTCTTTACTTTCACCTATTAAATTTCAGGCTTTTCTCAAATATACATCACTCAATATGCTCGCTAATGAAAATTTCCTATGAGAAAAGGCTTCAGATTTACAGAACCAGAGAAACTACAGACCCTAGAGACAACTCCCAAGTTCTTGCAGCCAAAAAAAAAAATTGAAAGCAAGAGTAAACAAACCTGATAGGCGGGTCCAAAGGCGATTCCAGTAGATTTAACCTGATCAACTCTTGGCCTATTCTTCATGAGCTCATCTTGCTTAACCTCAACAATCTCTGGCATCTGGTTCCTCCCTCTCCTTCCTCTCCTCGCACCACTATCCATGGCTACAACCGCTTCGGGCAATCCCGTTGTTGCCTCAAACCCACCACCATTCCAAGTATTACCTCCATAGCTACTACCATCATATCCCACACTTTCACTAGGATTCGTTTCATATCCACCATAACCACCAGCATAATAGTTATCTACTCCAGCAATTTGTTCCGTTTCGCTATTACTATGACTAAACGGTTCATAACTCTGAGTTTGATCACTACTACCTGATTCCGTTTGAGAAATTGCAATTGCAGGTGTTTCCGTTTCGAGATTCGATCTTCGACCTGATCCTGATCCCAATGAAGGAAGAGCACCAAGTGTTTGCGAGCTCTTAGGTGCAGGCATAGCGGATAAGAACGATCTCACTGATGAATCGAGAGATACGGAAGAAGATTCCATCTGCTTACGCTTCTTCCTCGATTTCTCTTCTTCTTCGTCCTCTTCATCATCAAGATTGCTCGGTATAGGGTTTACCGGAAGCCTGATCTGAACTACACGTTTCGAAATTGACGACGGAGCTGGACCTTTTTGCCGTGAAATTGAAGATTTCGGAGGAGGAAGAGAGGAGAGAAAAGAAGAAGATTTTCCCCGTGAGGAAGATGAACCAAAGTCTCCATCTTCGGAAGATCTGAGTTCTTTAGGTTGAGGAATAACTGAGAATAGAGACGAAGCAGAAGAAGAAGAAGAAGGTAATGAGGAACTCAAGGTGAAAGCTTCTCTACGTGGTTGAGGTTCTTCTTCTTCGTCCGACGAAGCGTAGCTCGCTACCAGAGAATCCATTAGAGAAAGAGAGAGAGAAATTGCCGTGGCCGAGATATGGTCGGAGACTCGGAGTAGTTGTTGTATATATGGGCTTATTTAGGAAAGCTCTAAGGCCCATATAAAAGCCCATGTAAATTACATTGTCATTATGGGTCGAAAATTCCGTACAACTGAAACCATAATAACCCTAAAACGATCAAACGATTTACGAGTAAAGTAGATTAGTTCCCAATTGTATTGGCTCACAAAGTCTACATAAAAAGTGTCAAAACACAACACATGACAATAATAACTAAAGGATTAAGCATAGTATTTGAAATTTTGTTGTAAGGAACAAAGGGAAAACCTATTAGAAATATATATAATATATATGTCGGACTTATAATGTTTTGTCCAAAAACATATATTTTCCCTCAAAAAATTTGCCATTCTAAAATGGCTTAAACGACTACAACAACTATATAAGCGGTCGGTAATTTGTAAGTAATTTTTTATATAATTTGTGTTATATATGGTTAACCAAATTTTGGAGTTGTAAGAAGAAAAACAAAATGTCATCTGATAAATCTAACAAAAAAGCACTACTTTATGTTTATGTAATTTCCTTGTAGAAAATATTTTAGAAAGACATACATGAGGAAAATATTTTTTTTCTTTTCTTTTTTGAAACCAAATATAGAGTAAAATACTTAGAACGTAATTTAAAATTTAATGTTTGTTCAAATACTATTGTACCGCCATATACCTGAAATAGATTGTTTTGTATTCGATTAAAATCAAATAATTAAATTTTATAAGAAAGTAGTCTAAATTATTTTATTTTGCTATATATTTTCCAAACATTTGTTTGTTTTGTTTTGTATTCAATTCAAATAAACTTGACTGACGACATTATCTTCTCTCTCATTTTATGCTACAGAAAATCATTCTCATGAAAATCCGAAACTTACTATATATATATATATATATATATATATATATATAAGTTTTACATTTATTTTTGTATTACAAACTATTTAAAGAAAAAAAACTTACGTATGCGGACCTTAGATATTGATGTAAGCCCATAATTTGAAGGCCCATATTTGGTTATTGGATTAGGAAACCGGTTTGAGACTCGGAATCACCCGTCGTCTCTCCCAATCTCTCTCTCTCTCTCACCTATTCGTCGTTGCCGTTATTTCTCCGACCGATCAAAATAAAGACAACCCTATTATTGTAAGCTTCCCAGTTACTCCTCCATACATACTTTGCACTCTTCTTTTTCGTGATTTAGTGATAAATTTGTTTCCTTTTTTCTTGTTTCTTCTTCAGGTTACTTGTGACCAGTCCCTGTTTATGTGGGTTTCAATTCTTAGCCTGAAGTCTTCTGGTTTGAATCATTGGTTTACAAGAACTAAGGCTTTTCGACATTTCTGGTCTAGGAGCTTTTCTCTTGCTTCGTTGGCTGATAATAACCCAAAATTTCAGAGTGATTCAGGTAAGCTAACCTACTCTGGATCACGGTATTATGTTTCCGATGCAAGGATTAGTTCAAGTAAGCATTTTGGTGAAGATTTTGATACGATTCTGAGGAATATTGATGTCCCTAGTGATTGTGTTGAAACTATTAGAAATGTGCTTATGAAACACAGTTGGATACAGAAATATGAGAGTGGGTTTAGTGCTGAACTTGATCAATACAATGTCATCAGAATTTTGGATGATTTGTTTGAGGAGACTTTGGATGCATCTATTGCTTTATACTTCTTTAGGTGGTCTGAGTTGTGGATTGGCGTTGAGCACTCTACCAAGTCGATCAGCCGAATGATTCATATTTTGGTATCTGGAAATATGAATTATAGAGCTGTAGATATGCTTCTGTGTCTGGTGAAGAAATGTAGTGGAGAAGAGAGGTCCTTGTGTTTAGTTATAAATGATCTATTTGAAACTCGTATTGATCGTCAGGTTTTAGAGACTGTGTTTTGCATACTGATTGATTGTTGCATTAGAGAAAGAAAAATAGACATGGCCCTGAAACTAACTTACAAAATTGACCAGTTTGGCATCTTTCCTTCACGAGGGGTTTGTATTTCGTTGCTTGAGGAAATTCTACAAGTTCATGGCTTGGAGTTAGCTCGGGAATTTGTTGGGCACATGCTTGGTCGAGGGAGGCATCTAAATGCTGCTGTGCTTAGCCTATTCATAAGCAAATATTGCTCTGATGGCTATTTTGATAAAGGCTGGGAATTACTTATGGGGATGAAACACTATGGCATCAGACCCGATATTGTGGCATTTACAGTTTTCGTTAATAAATTATGTAAGGCTGGGTTTCTAAAAGAAGCAACTGCAGTATTGTTTAAACTCAAACTCTTTGGTATCTCTCAGGATTCTGTATCCGTCAGTTCTGTTATTGACAGGTTCTGTAAGGTAGGAAAACCAGAGGAAGCCATTAAGCTCATTCATACTTTTCGTCTTAGACCAAACATTTTTGTGTACAGTAGCTTTCTGTCAAAAATATGTACCACGGGAGACATGTTAAGAGCTTTTACCATATTTCAGGAGATTTTCGAGTTGGGGCTCCTTCCTGACTGTGTTTGTTATACAAATATGATTGATGGGTATTGTAATCTAGGCAGAATAGATAAAGCTTTTCAATATTTCGGAGCGCTGTTGAAAAGCGGGAACCCGCCATCCTTAACAACATATACACTACTTATTGGTGCTTGTAGCAAATTTGGAAGCATAGGTGATGCAGAATCTGTGTTTCGGAATATGAAAAAAGAGGGTTTGAATCCGGATGTTGTAACGTATAACAATCTGATGTATGGGTATGGGAAGACACATCAGCTGAATAAAGTGTTTGAGCTTATTGATGGAATGAGATCTGCTGGTATCTCTCCAGATGTTGCAACCTACAATATTTTGATACATAGCATGGTAATTAGAGGATATGTAGATGAAGCAAATGAAATCATTAGTGAGCTTATCCGACGGGGCTTCGTTCCTTGTGCATATGCATTCACTGATGTGATTGGTGGGTTCTCAAAGAAGGGGGGTTTTCAGGAAGCGTTTCTTTTGTGGTTCTACATGGCTGATCTTAGAGTGCAACCTGATGTTGTAACATGCAGTGCATTACTTCATGGCTATTGCAGAGCGCAGAGAATGGACAAAGCTATTGTTTTGTTTAATAAATTGCTTGATGCGGGGCTAAAGCCAGATGTGATTTTGTATAATACGCTCATCCATGGATATTGCAGTGTAGGAGATATTGAGAAAGCATGTGAGTTGATTGGTTTGATGGTTCAAAGGGGAATGCTTCCAGATGAGAGTACCCATCAGGCACTAGTTGTGGGGCTTGAGGGAAAGAGATTTATGAACTCAGAAAAGCATGCATCCATGCTACTTGAAGAAATAATTGTTGCAAATGGCGCCTGATATCGGTAGGATAATAAGAGATTACATTCTGCAGCATCTAACTCTTCCACTTCCTCTCCCGTCTTTTAATATGCAAACACAAGTCAAGACTTTGGAAGCTCAAGCAGCTGGAAAACATAGATTCAGTGAGGTTGTTGGAGCAGAAAAGAGGAAGCTAGAGTTGTTGATAGCTATAGATACGAAAAGGAAAGAAGCTTAATAGAATGGAATCGAAACCAAATTGCAAATAGCCCGTAAGCTTCCTTTACCTTTTCTGTTATCTGTGATTTCATCATATGCAGTATGTTTTTCTTTGAGAATTCCCCATGATTATAGTCGATTGATGATTATCTTTGAAACTCAGTTGCAGACTACTTGTTCAGTAAAGAATTTGTAAACTGTTTTATAAAGATTTTCATTTGACTTCCAACAACCGTGGCCTTAAAATTTAAAACAAAAGTGATGATAAGGACTCAATAGTAAGTTATCAACTGTGACAATCTTAGAGAATCTTATGGTTGTCTTGGTGGGTCTTCTCTGGTAAAAAAGGAGCTTGTTGGCATTTACAAGATAGGAGATCATAAGGTCTGAATGCAGATAAGAGCAGGAAGTCATGTTTACACATTTAGATTCACAAAGTCATATGACTGAATAAGTAATTGTGAATTTAACTCATTAAGGCGAAGCTTCGTTAGAATGAAAAAATCAGGTTCGAGATAACCTTGGCAGTGATTGATCATCAAAACAAAATTGAATCAATGCTAATTCTTGTGTGTCTAGCCATAAAAGGGACATATATTTAAATGTGGTGGTGCTTTTACTAGACTCAACTCTTCAATTTTGACAAATATTTAAGCCTATAACAGCTTAAGTGTCAAAAGCATTATGTTAAAGTGGATGGTTTGGCTTCAGGTGGAGTGTTTCAAGAAGTGTCGACGGATCAGACAATTCCTGTGTTTAAAGAAGCTTCCGTAAGCCCAAGATGAATGAGTTAATTGGGGAGTGAGCCCACTGTTTGGCTGTTCGAAGTTCATACATAGAGGCTTGTGACAGAGTGATGGAGAGTGTACGTGATTTTATCACTGAAAGAGCAGAGGCGTGTCTGAGGAGAGCCATTTGAACTTTTGAAGCATTGGCTTTGGTCCCCATTTTTTTTAATTCATAAATATAACAAAAAGACCTTTACTTTTTATGGCTCTAGCAAAAGGCCCTATATTATTATTTTTTGCTTTAAGCCCCCAAATTCTCAAGCACGACCCTATGAAAGAGATAGCGAGAGACCATCGACTTCCATAGTAGAAGACGTTAAGAAAAGTTAAAAACAATTTACTAAATGTGTGCTTGTGTACTTCTATTTTGAGTTAACGATTTGTATTTCTATTAGACTGAAAATTATGATGTACATCTATTTTGTATTTGTCATGATTTATCTCTTTTGTGTCTTCTTTCAAATCTGGTAAATCACTAATCATCGAATTTCTATTTTAGTTTAGTAGAAAAATATATTATAAAAAAAATTATAGTGTTTTTAATATAATAAGAATTTTTATTAAATTTAATTATTTCATGATAATAGAATTTATAAATGTAGAAAGTAATAATTTTAAAAGTATTTAGTTGTTTGTAATTTAAATCATAAAAACTAGTAGGAAGTCCGTCGGAAAGTGTTGTCATTAACCGTCGGCTATATTCCGATGAATTTTCGACAGACCATGTAGGTGGGTTGGCAAATCTATTTGTTTAAAATGTGTTCTATGATAAATTATTCCGCAAAACATGTTTGTTGGAAAATTTTCCAATATATACTCACCTCCGCTTCTTTATACTCAACTAGATTCGATCCCGCATATACACGAGTTATAATGTAATATTTTAAAAACTCATGAAAAAACCAAAAATAAAATAAATCACTCGTCAAAATATATCTACAACGTATTGAAAAGGAGATTTTTTGAAAGGCAATCTCACTAATAACACTAAACTATGTTTTAGTTCCAAAAAAAGCACAACCTTTAGAAACTTCCACATATGCGACAAGTTTTGAAACAAAATGACCACAAAAGCCTCTATGTTAACCTCACACTTTTAGAACAACCAACGAAACAGATCCATCGTTTTGGTTTTGCCAGAGATGTCTTGTCGGAACTCGTCTAACCGGAGATCCTCTGTTACAGTAATTGAAGAGGGAGTGAGGAGGGTGTGAGTAGGTGACGTGGCAGTAGAGGATTGAAGGTTCGGTAAGGAAACGTGGCTGGAGCTAATTGGAAGGGGGAAGAATAATCAAGTTGCTCAGCATGTGCAGAGCCTGAGCAGCTACGATATACATAAGGAGAATAGTCAGTTTATCATTTTCTTATGCAAAAATTGTAATTTGGTTTCATCTTTCTCTCTCGAGTTGTGGCTCTTATACTTTGAGGCCAGATTCTTGTTTTATGAACGTCGATCTGATAAACTTGTTGGGAAATTTGAGTTTTGAGTTAATCGGATTGCAATTTCCTTATTATCCTCTCGTCGAAGTTCCTCTAGATGGAGATCGTCTCACTGAAATATAGAGGTATCTTATGCGCGTCTTTTCTTTCTAATTTTTGGAGTTACAGAAACAAATGCCTCCCTAATTTTGTGATTTTAATGATTATCGACATCTTTGTGCACTTATAATCGTTGTTGCATCGTGTTTGTGTTTGTTTGTTTGACTCTCGAATCTGTTCATTCTCTTGTGGTTATCAACATAAATGGTGGTGGATCGAATATGCATAGAATGTGTTCGACAAAATGTCTATGCGAATTGAACACTCAAGCTTGTTGAGATCTTCTCACTTGTGATCCTTGAAAAATTGCAACAATGTCGGAAAAGGTCGTTACCATCCTAACCAGGAAATTCATGACCAACAGACTTCTCTCTAGGAAGCAAACTTGATGAGATCTTCTCACTTGTGATCCTTGAATCTGAGTAACCGGTTGTTAACTTATTTTCGGAATCTTCGCATAACATGTCATATAACTATGTAGTTTTTGTTCATTTTGCATAATCACATAGTTCCATTATAGATTCTGATGAAGTATTAAGATTATGGTGGATTTGTGGATGTAGGTTATTGATTTTTTCATCTTGGAAGAGCCAATTTTTCAAATGTGTGTTTATTAAGGTTATTGTCTTATTACTTCATCTATGTTAAGTTCTTATTATATTAGACTAGATAGACCGTGAGGTGTTATAATGGGAGAATTAGTTTTATTACTTCAAGGCTGAGCTGAAAGAAATCTTTATTTTCAAATTCAGAACCCAATTTGGAGGTGGTAAATAATCCTGGTTTGGTTTGATCTATGACTGTTGTGAGTGCAAAGAAATTTGAACCCCAATAAGGCTTATCAGGGTAAATGCTCTCTCCACTCTTGTTTCCAAGAAATATTACCGCCTACAATAATCTATCTTAAAAACACAATCTCTTTCGTTATTCTATTGATTACTATTAGTACCCTTGATCAGTAGAGTTTTTTTTTTGAAGATAGGTTTTGGACCTTATCTTATTGCATTTAGTTTTCTGGATTATTATACTGAAAATGTTTTTGAGATTGCAGAATGGACTTGACACTATGATTGAGAGATCAAGGAAGCAAATGAAAGAAAAGAATAATGTGGCGAAAAAACTATGTGGTGTTAAGAAGGTGAGTCTACGAGTTTCTAGCTGTGTACTCTCATGCTCTCCTCTTTTTTTTTTTTTTGTGTGTGCTTGAAACATGTTTTCATAGGTTAACATTGAAACTTGGAATAGCAGAGTTATTCGATATAATGTGTTACATGTTCTCTTTGGTGGGAGTATGTTTAGGGTATGATGATTGTTTGTCCTATTGTCTAAAGTGAGGCCCTACACTTGAAATGTTCACAGTTAAGTTAACACTGGCTTCGTTTATATCATTTTGTTTTGTTATGTTGTTTTGATAGAATATACATAGGATTTTACCTTCTCTTTAAGTAATACACCATGTTGATATGAGTTTCTGTCCAATTTGTTATTGTTTTTGTTAGGCAACGAGACTAGTCTAGGTTTTATACTCTAAAAGTTTGGTTTTATGATCACATTCATAGATTTGATGATATTATCTGAACATGTCGTGTGTTTTGATAGTTATTAATGATTTTGGCAAGCTTTGTTTAAAATTTAGGAAGGTGTTCATAAATTTAAGTAAGGTCTTCCTAAACAGAGTTTTTCTTTTCTTTTCTTTTCTATAGTGTACATATATGGAATATTCTTTTAATCTTTAAGCTTCACTGCCTAACACACTATATGGATAAGGAGATGAACCATTGCTCAAGAACCAGTCTATTATTAACTAGTGCGTAATTTTCAGTGTGGTAAAGACTACAAAAACTAATTGGTACTAAAGTTTTCAACCACATGAAGAGTACATTTATGGGACTTCTCATTGAGGCGGGCAGAAAAAAGTTGGACTTATGAGTGAAGAATGTCTTATAGAGCTCCATATGTGTATGGTGATGGGAAAATTTTGTGTATGATTAGTTTTCTTTCAGCTTCTAATCATTTAGGAATACAAATTTTAGGAATACCTTCCTAAAATGCAAAAATGTCTTCCTAACTATATTCTTAAAACATATATCAATAGAAAAAGCACAATATATAGTACATTGTAAAATGTGTGATTGATACTGCAATTATAAGAAAACATGTGGATAAACGACTGACATTGTGACCCCAATTACGTTTATTTATGGGTTTATGCAATGCATGACAACTTAGGTAACATATTTGAATTTTCAAGAAGGCTTATTAAAATTTCAAGAAAGTCTTCGCAAATCGTCTGAAACACGTTAATATACCAAAACAGGATTGTGTTGGTGAAAATGATCTTTGTTCGATGGAGATTGGTGTACCCAAATATGTTAGACATGTCACTCATGTTAGCTTTGATCAAAGACAAAAACCAAATCAGAGCATATGATATTACACTTTGTAGGCACAAAATGGACATTAGAATCATCATCTAAATTTTCTAACACATAATTGTGTCGACAGTCCTCTTCATTATCTACCTTCTTCGGCTCAATGTTGCTTCCAACATTCTTAGCAGTTAATTTGTCACTTACCTAAACCAAAATGAAAACGAATTTGATACTCAATGATGAATTGATGAATCAAAAGAAGTAAAAATAAGCCAAACATAAAAGTTAGGACACTCTTCCTAAATGCCAAACAAATGTATACAAGCATCGTGTCTTTGAATTTTGGGAAGACTTTCTTCAATTTTCGGAATGTATTCATATATATGTAGTTTTAGAATATGAACCCGGAAACTTGTGTGGTCACATATTCATTTTACAAGAGACGAATGTATGCAAGTGACCTTTAAAAATTTTAAGTTATGACATTTAAAGAAAGATCATAAGACATATTAAGTTCATGTAGCAATCCTTGAAAATTGGGAAAGGTAAACACATATCTAGGAATACCTTCCTAATAAAAATGGTCAGTTCGATAATTAGAGAAAGAAGAAGCCTGCATCATCTTATGCTACAACCAGTTTGCAGAAGCAACCTGTTGAACTTGCGATTAGAAATGTAACCTTTCAACTTTCCAGAAACTTCAAACCATAGCTTGTGAACTACTCTTAAGACCTTGTAACAATCTTTATCATTGTCAACAATCAAACGTAAGCCATGAATGCCATGAATTTCATCCTTTGTTCACCTAAACTAGGAAGACATTAAGAACAAGAACGTGGTTATGACATTGGAAGACTCCCTGGTAGAAAGGGTTAGCTGATGTTGTTAAAACCTTTGCAACTAAAAATCCAATCGTTGCTTGCATCCTGAGAAGTGATGCCCCCATTCCCAAAAGATCTTCCATAATTCCGCTCCTTAAACCTTTGACAACATCAGCATGAGGTGGGGCCTGAAATAATAAAACCTTTATTAAAAATTAGATTTCTCACTCTTAAACACCCAACTACAAAACTAAGTAACAAGGACCCAAGGATGCACTAGCAACAATTGGAAGACATGTGAAACTTGACTAGATCATACAATCAGCTTAAGAACGTAAATATGATAAAAGGTTCAACAACTACTACTACTAAATATAAGGTACACAAACTGGTCTTTAAGAAACAAATTTAACTGAGTTTACACACGTAAGAACCTAAAAGCGTTATTGAATGGGCGTTTAATAGTACACAACGACACTCAGACCAAGAGAACTGAGTAAATCAACTTCCTTCAGAATATCGATCTCCAAATTTTTCAATAAGGGATTGATACACCGAGTCTTGAATAGTGTTTTCCTGTTTTATAAATAAATAATTTAAATTTGAGATAAATAATTCAAATATTTAATTAATAAATTAAAGAATATTTGGGTTGAAAAAAAAAATAGGGTCGCCTGTTTTTTCCTACCTCTGTTTATTGCATTCTCAACATCCATACCCAAATTTTTTGCCTCTTTCAAAACCACCACAAACAAATTTTATTTCCATAAACCTACCCAAACTTCTTTTTTTTATGCAAGAAACTACGCCTCCAATTGAACTGATCAATAAACTGGTAACTACTTAATCTAGATTTATTTGAATTTAACCAAATTTAATCCAATTTTGATATGATTTTCCGCATTATTACCCCCTCTACTTGTTTTTTCTCAGCTTTCCTACACAAACTTTCCACTCTTTAAGAACTACCAAAAAAAAAATTTCTCTTTAGAAAACTATACCAACTTTATTTAATTTTGACCTGATTTTGATCCGATTGACTCGAATTTCTTCTTCTCTACCCGATTGTGACCCAAAATTAACCTCTTTTGCTCACCACCGGACTCCTTCCTTTCCTTGAATCGGAGTATCTCTGGTTGATGGTGTGCAAAAGGGGTTAATTTTGGGTCGAAATCGGGTAGAGAAAAAGATATGGGTCAAAATCTTGATAGTACATTATGGTCATTTCCTTGAATCATCATATGTTGCAGACATGTCAATCTTTTGGATGTTTCCTCCTCTAGTAATAGTAGGAATAGGTGAGGAATTAACACTGGCTAATTCATCCCACTCGAATTTAGTTCAAATTGATTATGTTCTTGGTTTCTTCTTTTGCTTGCAAGAGAGTCTCTCCGAGAGACCTTCCATTTCCAAGGGAATGTAGCTCTGTGCTATCAAGAGTGTCCAGAGTCTATGAGAAGCACATCAACGTCGACATGACCGTGATTGGGATATGTTTCTACACAAGCATTGATTAAGAAGGTGATTGATGATGTGCAAAAGGTAGAGAAGAAGGAAATTTGAGTTAAAATCAGATAAAAATCGGGTCAAATTGAATAAAATTGATGTAGTTTTCTAAAGAGAAACTTTTTTTTGGTGGTTTTTAAAAGTGGAATGTTATTTGTTTCTCTCGACGGATGAGGAGAAATATGACTTTTGTATTTTTTGTATTGTATATATTTTACTTTTTTAGTTGAAATATTTCATTAATCTAAATTTTTGTTTTAATTTTTGTTTAATATTAAACATAGTAAATTAATTTATCATTATCATAACATAATAAATTAATTTATCATTATTATAACTATTTGTTTTATTTTAATTTTAAAATTATTTTTGTGATATAAAATTAATCAAAATATTTTATTTTCGTTTTCTTATTATTTAATTATTAATTAAGAGCAAAAATTTCAAAATGTAAGGTAAATCTTAAATAGTTTAAAATTATAGTATAGATTTCAAATATCATACAAAAATTAAGGTATACAATCAAATTAATCCTTATTTTTTCTTTATATAACTATAACTTCACTTTAAATCACACATAAATTCAAATGCAATTTCTTATAAAATTACAAGTGAGGTTATCAAATGGGCTCATAGAAATATTAAAATTTTTAGCTCTAGCAAACAAAGTTAAGTACCACAATAGTTATAAGGGATTCTATGTTAGATTGGATTGATAAGGCAACTTCCCACTTCCCTCACCAATCCTCAGCCCATGTGTGATGGAAGTTGGGAATTTGTCTTGCCAGTCCAATCTACCATCGAGTCTCTTATATCCGTTGCGATACATAGCTTTTTTTTTTGCTAAAACCAAATGTTTTAATATTTATACGAGCCCATTCGATAACTAATCACCTGTAATATTATAAGGAAATTGCATTTGAAGTTATGTGCACAAAAAAAAAAGAAGAAGTTATGTGTAGGAATAAAGTGAAGTTGTGGCTATATAAAAACTGCAGAGATTTCTGGATAATTATGAGTTTTTAGGGAGGACAAAACACAAACATATGCAGATTGGTAATGCAGTCCCTCCACCGCTGGCGTTTACTCTCGGTCGGAAGCTCAAAGAATTTCAACATCTCAAAAGATCTCTTCAAAACCAAATTTTCATAAAACCAAAATCAGAATCAGAATCGGACAATGACTTAGTCGCTGCATCAGTATTGACCTCTACAGAAATGAGAACTCGTCAGAGAGTGAGAGCCGTTTTTATTGCGAACATAATCCATTGAAACAGAAGAATAATGATTCAGATGAGGGGACCTAAGTGATTAACGAGGGAAAATATAAGATTAAGAAGGTTTAAAGAAGAGATTTTACCTGAAGATTTTGCCTTAGATCTGGTAAGGAGAGGCGAAGCAGGGGCCGTCGGGGTGTAACCCCCCAGAAAGTTTGAGCTATGTCTGTATACACACGATTTTTGAAACTCATTGTTTAGCCACATTATTAGTTTAATGCCGAGTTTAAACTCCATTTTAAGTTTTAAAACGATCTGTGACCACATTTTATTGACTTTTGCGTTGACTTTAACGATTTTGTCTAACAGACGTTACGGAACCGAAACGGACGTTAATAAACAGTAACTGAAATAGTTAAACTTAACAGAAATCGAGTTTAACACTTAAAATTTTTTTAGCCGGTTAACTAAACCATTGGTTCAACCAAAACAAGAGTAATTGAACCGATGGTACACAAAAACAGTCCCAAAAGCCATTAAACCCCGATTAAAGACACCAAAAACTACCCTACCCAAACCAGCACTCCAACACTCTTCTTCCATCATAGCTTAATCCACCACTTGTGACATGGGCTGAGAAGCTTGATTTCCTGAAGCGTCAGCTTGAGCCTGCTAATATCACCATAAACCAAACAACAACCACCAAGTAAATAACATTAATATCATCAACCACTACCAGCAAGGAGAAAGAAAAACTAACCTTTCTTGCTCTTCTGCCACATGACCTAGCATTGTGACCAGCTTGACCACACTTCTTGCAATGCATTGTACGCTTGACCACACTTCTTTCTGACTCCACTTGATCATCTTGTTTATGCTTCTTCTTCTGCTTCTTCTTGGATGGAGACTCGTTTTTTCTTTTCTTCCTTTTTTCTTTCTTAGATCTCTTCTTCCTTCCAGACTGTTGTGGTTGAGAGACTGGAGCCACCAATGCAAGGTCACTTGTAATCCATGGCTTGGTCCTCTTTGTGGACTGATATTGTCAGAATACAAGTCTTGCACCCGTTGTGTCAGAAACCAGTCAGACACGTAATCATCTGGATTAAGTTTCTTCTTCAAAATCACCCCATAAGCATGCTCACAAGGGATGCCACAGATTTGCCACTTGCAACAACTACATTCCTTCTTAATCAGGTCTACCTTCTCATAATCATAACCAAGCTGAACCTCAAAAACCCCATTAATACCTAGATAAAGTATGCACTTTGATGCATCAGTATGTTCAGCATCAAGAAATTGATGAACATAAGCTGTAAACTTGCCTCTGTATCTCTGTGCAGCAGCTGCTCTCTCACTTATACGGACCATTGCTTGTCTCCTGATTGTCTCTAACATGGGTATGACTGGTTTTTCTCTTGCTGAGACAATAGAATTGTTGAATGACTCAACTGAGTTGTTCTCCACATCTTCACAGCATTTCCCATCTATCTTGTAGAATGTTCTGCACCAACTCTGTTGGTTGGACCTCATAACATCACTGTAGACACCTACATCATACTCTTCAAGCCTTTTCAAGTTCTTCAAGTACTCTTTATTGTTGTAGCTCCATGCAAGCTGCCAGATAAAAGCCTTCATCTCCATTTTTTTCGTATTATTCTTCTTTAGATTACCGTAAATGTGTCTAACACATTTCCTATGCTCAGCTTGTGGTAGCTCTTTTGCAACAGCATTGATTAGTCCCTACAAAAACAATAACCAGTTTACAATTAAGTACAACATAACCAAATTACAAACCAGAAAAGAAGGAGACTCAAACCTTTTGTCTATCAGAGACTAAGGCATATCCATCTCCATCTTTCAGATCAAAATCCTTCTTGATCAATCTTACAAACCACAACCAGTTGTTCTCATTCTCCACCTTTATAACAGCCCATGCTAGAGGAAAAATCATGTTCTCACCATCTCGACATTGAGCAACCGACAACTGACCTTGAAAAGAGTGTCTGAGGAAGGTACCATCCACTCCTATAATTGGCCGACAGTTTTGCTTCCATGAGGTTTTGAGTGTGTGAAAGCACACATAAAACCTGTCAAAAACATCTTCACCATCTGGCCCTCGAACTGTCTCAAGCACCACAGTAGATTCAGCATTTGAATCCTTGATCTCATTGCAATACCCGCGAATATGTGTAAACTGAACTTCATATTCTTGCTGAATCCATTTTAAAGCTTTCTTCCTTGCTTCTTGACATTGATTCCTTGTCACAAATATTTTAAACTGCTCCTTTATGAGTTCTTGTATCCTCATAGGCAACATCTTATCTGGATTTAGTCGTATGTTGTCCAAAAACAGAACAGCAATAACCAGATCTGTCAGCATTTGACATCCTCCATCTCGAGTACATGAATGCTCAGCTCCATCATAACCTGTCACCTCCCATCTGTTCCTTTTCTTCTGATAAGAACAATAAACCCTCCAATCACAGCTTTCAGAAGTACACCTATACTCTAGCTTAGTCTGATCCCACTTACTTTGCTTGATGTTACGACCTGTGTTGAGAGCATAATCCAACACAACCTCTTTGAATGCTGCACCAGTAGTGAACACTTGTCCAAAATTGATTTCTAACCCTAAAAATCCAAATCGAAAGGGTCTAAATCGGAACCCTAATTGGGGGTTTAGGGTCAGAATTCGATTTGAAATCGAAATCGAAACAGAAAACAAATTGAAATCGAAACCTAGTATACCTCATCTCGGAGCTTGACCCGCTGCTTCGTGTTTCAGAGTCTTCTGGGTTGGAAGACATGTTTCGTGTTCGACTGTTACGATCCTCAGTGTTCGATTGCAAGGAAACGAGTGATGTTGTTCTCTGTGTTTGAAGGGTTCGACGGGTTTGAAGAGAGAGAAGGTGAAGAGCAACGGCCCTAAGGTTCGATAAAATTTGGGGAAAATTGGTAATTTGTTACCCTCGGTTCAACCATAACCGGTTTCGGTTTGATTTAGTTGGTTTACTTAAACCAGATTTCGAATTACATCCGTTTCGGTTCCGTAACGTCTATTAGACAAAATCGTTAAAGTCAACGCAAAAGTCAATAAAATGTGGTCACAGATCGTTTTAAAACTTAAAATGGGGTTTAAACTCGGCATTAAACTAATAATGTGGCTAAACAATGAGTTTCAAAAATCGTGTGTATACAGACATAGCTCAAACTTTCTGGGGGGGTTACACCCCGACAGCCCGGCGAAGCAGCTGCAAATCGATCGTATGCAATAAATTAAATGGAAAATGAAAAATAGATCTGGGTTTTCTGGAGTTGGGAAGAGCGGCCGAACAAAAAAAACAAAAGAGAACATATTTAGATTTAGAGTTTTTTCTTTTATATATAAAATATATTGTGGGTTGTACCATAAATTGGGCCAAACAAAAATATATAGTATTATGGGCCAACAAACATAAGTTTAAATGAAAAGCCAACCATATTAAAATAATTGAGGGTTTTTGTTGTTGACATCCCCTAAACATGGCGGCCGGACTTCTTCTTCTTCTTCCTAACATTGTGTACAAAAGCAAACTGGTGAAGATGAAGATGGAATGATGATGAACAAAAACCGAATAATCGTTTGGTTCAAAGTGCCAAATCGCACGATTCGAATATCAAAATCCTCAAAACAAATTGTTGATTGGGATGCTCCTGTTCAAAACCTCGGTGCTGATAGCCGAAATAGTCAGTTTTTGGGTTCGATTCTCTCAGTTTATTACTAATGCCCAGGATGAGTATAATAAACTAGTTGGATTGCTAATGCAAAATATGAATGGCTATTAGAATATAATTTCTCCGATATAATAGATATATATTGGTAGCGTATCTTAATATTAATGGGATCTAAACATCTAGGTTAGAGGATTAAATTTTAAGATTTTTGCACACAATTAATCTCAAACTAAGGATTTAAATATTTAATGACTAAAACACGTTTCATTTAATAGCCCTCCCTTCAGATTGCATTCAACACAAATTATTCTGATATAGTCACGTCACACACATATCATTAAATCTTCCATTTTCCCACTCGCACAACGATGGCAGCATCCGAAAATATGCTTGACGAAAATGATAAATTTGATAACCTTTTGCTCATTTTGGCGCCAAAATAGCCATTTGTCTTTGAACTAAATTATAGTCAAGAACTTTCCAAATATCAAAATCTCTCTACCCTATATGTAAAATTCTATTTGTTCTTATGTAACATAAAAGTCATATTTATTTATGAAATAACTGAAAATTGTATGTGATGAACATCTAAAGACTAACCATATACCGTTATTTGGAGTTTATAAAACTGTCGTTAAACAAATATTTGGAGTTTTATATTTGTTAGTGTCACGCTAATACAAAATTAAACTTTGGTAAACTAAAAGTTCATATGTAAGTGTCATAATATATGTTAAGTAAAATCTTAAAGATAAAGAAATAATCTTAACATTGCATATGTTTCCACTTTCCACCACCATTCTCGTATCCACTTTTTCATCCTCTTTTATGTAGGAGTTACAACAACGATCTCCATCATATTTTTGAGCGGATTTATATCAATTATTATTATCATCTCAGCCACTACACCACCACTTAACTATACTTATTGACATCACAAGAACATTGCATCAAAAAATTGATTAACTTAAATTCACTCCAAACTATATATATTGATAACCCCACTATACGTTTATAGTTAACACTAGATTAGGTCCCGGGTATACGCAGGCTAAATTGTATAATATTTTTAAAACTCGTGAAAAAAAAAATTTAGAAAATAAAATAAAATCACCCACAAAAATATATCTACAATATATTAAAAAAGAGACTTTTTGAATAAAAAGCATTGTTATGTACTTAATTACACAGTATAATATTATAAAAAAAAAAATTCGGAAATTTATTTATATTTTAAAAAGTTCTAAAAGTAAAATTATAAACACAACCACAATCTACAACTTATATTTACCAACATTTAAGAAAATTTCTTGGTTTAAATTATTTAGTTTGTTTTGGAAATTTTTGTTTTTACATTTTTTATTAATTTATTTATTTAATTATGATTAAAAACATTATTTGTTTTTACATTTGCTAAATATTGATTCCCTAAGCATTCAATGTTTGTTTTCTATGTTAAAATTATTTAAAATTTATGATCAGAGACTTTGTATAACCTATCGCAATCTTGCATATTAACGTTAAAAATTTTGATAAAAATTCTTTCACACAATCGGTTTCCAAACTTTTCAATAAGGGAATGATGCACCGAGTATTGAATAGTATTTTCCTGTTTTATAAATAAAAAATCTAAATTTAAGATAAATAAGTCAAATAAATATAAAATAAATTAGAGAATATTTGGGTTGAAGATATAATATTTGACTTTTCATCAAGTACGAGAAAATTCAATCCAAAAAGCTTAATATCTTTTTAAATTCTCACTTTCTACTAAGACTACTACCGTTCAACGATAAGCATGTTTTTGTTAAGCTGACATAGTGTTAGATAATCTTTGTTGTTATTTTGAGTTTATTTGGTCATTGTATTTTGGATGATAGACATTTTTTAAAAAGTGAAAGAAAAACCAACCAAAATTATAGAAAAACTTAATAATCATAAATATATATATATATATATATATAATTACGATAACCTCATAACTATAAATTAAAAAAAAAAAGATGTTTTACCAATTTAAGTTGAAACTCGAAAAGTGTTTTGTTTTTTGAAAAAATATTATACTGCTTATTTGTTTAGATAAATTTTATTATTTACAATTATTTTTTCTTTAGGTTTGGAAATTTTCTTAATTATGGAAGTTTATTGAAGAAAAGAGATAATCATTTTTTTTTATAAATCTATTAATATAAATTTGCTTAATTTCAATTTTTTAAAACTAGTAATTAGTACGATTTCCTTATAAAATTTCCAATTATTGAATAATAGTAGTTAATTATATTTTTCTTACAAAAAATAATATTGTCTTTTAGGAATTAGTCATTTATATAGTTACTTTTTAGAATTTCCATTATAGTTAATTATCGTTTTGTATAATTTTTTATTAATAATTTTTAACAATTTTTATGTGTCAAAATTTGAATTGATAAACATCACGTGTGTCGCGAACATATGAGATTAGAATTTTTATAATAAGATTAGAAATTTGATTATATAAAAAGAAATATTATACCATAAAATATATAAAATTAGAGAGTATAAGTGCTCTTATGTGAGGATGAAGTGACCAGAGAAAAAGCTAACGGAGTTCTTGCGATTTGAGATTACGCGTGAACAAAGTATTATGTCTTGTCTTTGTGTTAAATATGATAATGAGAGCTTTCTAGTGAAGGATGTAATTTGGAATCATCTATATCGGATATTATACTGCCTGGAGCGTTTATCAGTTCCCGTAAGCTGATTAGTCGCAAACTTTAGTTACTTTGAGAATATTTAATGTTTGCAATTCTCTCTGCTGCATAGTACCAAACATAGCTTATTGTTTAATTATATTACATACGACTTATACAAGACAGTTTATTTTGTCATAACCACAACCTAATTACGTGATTAATGTCTTTATTTAATACACAGAGCTTTTAAAGGTTAAAACATAATTAATCATTCATCATCGCCAGTGATTTCCACGACTCTCACGTTGCGACTCTCCTCAACCTCCGGCAGCGAAGAAGAACCATCTTTCGCGACGAACACGACGAGATACTCATCCTCCATCCACGCCGTGACCTGATCCGTCAAAGCGTTGTTGGGAAGCTTGAATCTGCTCATGAACTTGTTGTCACCAGTACAGATCTGGAGATATCCTTCGTCGTCGACGAACACAATCGCTTCGTCTTGAGTCATTCCGGGAAGATACGCTTTGAAAACGTGAGCTGTCGGAGTCTCCGTCCACTTGAGCTGCGTCTCGACGGTGGATGAAAATATTTCTCGAGAAAGTGAGGGAAAGTGGTTAGAAGGGAAGAGAGATTGTACTGATGGGAAATCAAGAAAGGTGTTCATGAGTTCAAATGGCTCCCAGATTCTGTCGCCGGTGGATAATCTCCGGCGATCGTTGATCGGAATTATTGACATCTTCTTCTTCTTCTTCTTCTCTACTCTAGAAAGTAACTGAACATGAGCTATAAATCATAATCTTTACTTGAGAAAATTTCTAGAGTTTTCTTGAGATAGTGACGGTTGTGGTGAAGCAGAGTAACTGGGCCTACAGAGTTGAAGTATAAACCCCAATAGTGTTTTCACTAAAGGCCTTTTTCTTTCTCTATGACAATGTTGGTGTTTTGATGTTTTGTGTATAATAAATCAAATGTAGATTGAGAGGATGTATGTGGTTTATTTGTTATTGGATAAAAAAAAAACCATCCGTCTCAATTAATATCTAATTCTTTAAATAAATCAGTACTTCGATAACTTTACATTTAAAATTCTGATTTTTTTACTAGAAACTAGACTCATCCCGAATGACTAGCGTAACGATATTTTGAAAATTCTTAGGTAAATAATCATAACTTTCTTTACAAAAATGATATGGTGGCAAAATGTTAAGTAAACATGTTTTTTCACAATTGTTTTAAACTAATAGTGTGATATCAAACGGACGTTTATTTATTTCGCCAGTCGATTGATACAAAAATAGATCGTAACACATGGCAAAAATCAAACATTTTCAAAGCAAAAACCTAAAAACCAGAATACGTTTGATCAAAACAATGAAACTAAGAACAAGAACACAAGTAACTAAACAAGTAAACAACTTGAATAGACAAAAACAAACAATAACTAACACCTAAATAGAAGGAAACGTTGAAGTATTCATGGTCTTTGTCTCTTTGAGTTAACCCATGCATCAACATGCATTAACTACTATTCAAGCGACGAATCGATCTTCCGTACGGTTCTTGAGAAAACAAGAATGTCCTCCGGCTTGCGAGTGCCACTGCCACCTTCTTTTACATCGTCACCACCGCCGCTGGCCCCTCTGCCTTCCACTATAGATTCGCGAATGATGGCTCTCACCGTCGTGTTGTCTTCGGCCTTTCCTGCCTCATAGGTGGCGTCTCTCTTATTATGTTCTTTCTCCATCTTTTCTTTCGTTGCCTCCATCTCTCTCGTTCTCTTTCCCTATACGAGTGCAATATTTTCTTGTAAGACTTCTCGACTCGGGACACAAGATTTGAGGACGCGTGGCACGTTAGAGATGATTACGTGGTGGTGTTTGATGTGAAGGTGTTTTTTACGACGGATACGTGGAAGGATGAGTCAAATGAAGAGGAAATGTTACAAGAAAGCCCCTCAAACGATTGACGTATTTCGAAATTAACCTTTTGACGATCGATAGCTGATGAAGTGAGTTTCAACTTTCGTTTAAACAAATCGTAACTCAAACCAATTTTAACTTTTCAACGAAAACCAAATTTGTTTAGCTTCTTATTTGATTTTTTTGTAGTATTTATAAATTATGACGGAGAATCAAATCGAGCAACTCAAATTAATTTGACATTTATTAAGCTTCAAAAAGTTTTCTCATTGATGCTACTTAAGAAGAAAATGGAGGAAAACACAAGTTTTAATTCATAGAGTTAGTTTTAACAAGGAGCTAATTTATGAATCAATCAAAGAGGAAGCACAGAAAGAGAAAGAAGCAGAGTTGAGAGTAGTTGTTTCTTGTGTAGCAAGCATTTCGTGGTAATACTCATCGATCCCATTTCTTCTTCTTTCTCATGATATTAGGGCTTTTCTTGTCTCAACCATTTTCGAATCGCTTTTTGTTCTTTGGTTCCCAGAGAACTGAATTGATCTGTCCCTATATCTCTTTTTTTTTTTTTGTTCCAATCTTCAATTAATTTGTTTTCGTTTGTGATTATCAGTTATTATTTGGCCATGAATGGATGTTGTTTTCGAATTCAGTTTTTTTTTTTTTTTTTTTGGATTTGGTGCATTTAGATTTATAGGGAGCACCTTCAGTCCCATTATATTTTTAATTACTTTTTGATTTTAGACTTTGCTATTAGATTGTTGTTTGAATTACCCTAAAAATGGTTTTTAGTTTTTGAGAAAATAACATAGGTAAAATAAAAACTAGATTCCTTAAATAATAGGAGAACTAAAAATTTTAAAATCTTGAATGGAAGATTATAGCAAAAATGATTTTCTAAATTATACGGAAATCAAAATTTTGAAAACTTGATTGGTATAACAATGCATTTTTGAAAAATGAAAACCAAAAACTCTGTCAAAATCTACAAAACATTCAAGGTCTTTGTGTTCAGATATTTACTTATGAAAACTCCAAGATAAAGCTAACTAATATCAATTTTAGTTTGTAGTGTTTATTTTCAATTATTTACTAATGGAAAACTCCAAGAACAAAGCTAACAAAATAATTTTAGTTTTTAGCTACATCCATTTTACATGTTGCTTTATTAATTTTTGTAAGAAATAATATTTTCGTATAGTTTAGTTGATTCTTGAAAAACGAGACTTAATCTCACTCATAAAGTGGGATATATATATCGGCTTTTCTTGGTAAATTTTGAAAGTGAAAAAAGGTGCAATAGATAATAAAAAATCAGAGTTAATTTTTTTTTAATGTGTCAAGTCCATATTAATGGGAATGGATATTCATACCGTATCATAAGCATGTACTTACACATACAACCCAGTAGATACGGATTAACAGAGATTGAAGTGTCAAAGTACACTATCAATAGGAATATTCGTACTTTTCACACAAGTTCAATGCTCTTTGGTTTTTCCTTTTAATAATGATTAGTGGACATTCCTTTTGATTTGGTCAAAAGATGCCAATAAAATAATAAAGACTGATAGAATGAAAAGAGTAATTTGCGTAGCATTTGACTTTTTAATCAGGTGGTTAGAAAACCTTGACCGCTAATAAAAAAGGAGCCATACTTCTTTAATTACTAATTAATCTATTTTATTTATGGCTTTAATATTTGGTTTAATTTAAATTGATCTACTTCCTTTTAAAATCCAACAAGATTCTCCACCGTATATCTCCTATAGTCTCTCCGTACACACACATTTGTTATACCATATAAGCTTTTTAAACTCTCTTTGTCCTTTGATCATTCTCCTCTTCCTCTTCTTCAACCATAAAACATAAAATCATACATACATATATATATATATATAGAGAGAGAGAAAGTGAAAGATGATATGCGAGGAGGCATATCATCAGCAACCGCAAATACAAAAAGAACAAATGATGACGATGATGATGGATCAACGTAAGAGATCACCATTATCGTCGCCATCATCATCACCATCATCGTCACCAAAGTCACCATCATTCAATAACACTATTGATAATGAGGAAGAGAGGCTAGAGGTTGTGAATTTGAGTGGGATGGCATTGGAAACTCTTCCCAATCCTTCACTCAATTTAGCTCATATTTGTAAGCTTGATCTCTCCAACAATTATCTCCAGGTTCATTTCTAAACACACATATTTATGATCATGAGACATTTTCTCTTGCATGATTCAGTACCATATCATAAGCATGTAGCTTGCACATACTAATGATAATTTTGTCTATTTTTGTATAATAATTGAGAAAAATGACTTCATTTCTCTTGCAATTTTTCCATACACTATTATTTCCATCAATAATATCATATGATAATTTCATTTTAATATTACGACAACACGTATGGGTAGTTCCGCTTTAGCATTTTGTGTGGTTTGGCTTCCTCGAAAATTTTGAAAATGCCTAAGTTTACTTTAATTTTCATATATTGTTTGGTTTTTCGATTTGAAAACTCGTAAGCAGTTTTATTGACTAATTTTATACAATATTTTAGTCTCAATCTTTGTCCGATTCAAATATCAACCCCTATCAAATTTACTATGATTTCTCCAACAAAGATAATCCAAAATTATGATTTTTATTTTACTTGATAAAATGTATTATAATGCTGGAAAATGGAGATATGTGAAATATTTTGTCTGACACATACATTTTTCTTAATATTTGGTGCTATTTTGGATATGACACAGACGATACCAGAATCACTTACAGCGAGACTTCTCAACTTGATAGCATTAGATGTTCACTCGAATCAGATCAAAGCTCTGCCAAACTCCATTGGTTGTCTCTCTAAGCTCAAGACCCTCAACGTCTCCGGCAACTTTCTCGTTTCCCTCCCCAAATCTATCCAACATTGCAGGTTTTGGCCCATAACTTTCACAAAATTCTCACAACACCCCCATCAAACCATGATTCCCATTGTTTTTGTTGTTTGTCTCAGGTCTCTAGAAGAACTAAATGCAAACTTCAACAAACTCATCAGATTACCAGATTCCATTGGATTTGAACTCACCAATCTAAGGAAGCTCTCTATCAACTCCAACAAGCTCATTAGCCTCCCAATCTCCATTACTCACCTCACCTCTCTCCGTGTCCTCGATGCCCGTCTCAACTGCCTCATGATTCTACCGGATGATCTCGAGAATCTCATCAACCTCGAGATCCTAAATGTCAGCCAGAATTTCCAGTACCTTTCCGCTCTCCCATCTTCCATTGGCCTTTTAATGAACCTCATTGAGCTCGATGTTAGCTACAACAAGATCACTGTCTTGCCTGAGTCCATTGGCTGCATGAGACGGTTAAGGAAGCTGAGTGTCGAAGGAAACCCACTTGTGTCCCCGCCCGTCGAGGTGATGGAGCAGAATTTGCAAGTGGTGAGGGAGTATCTGACACAGAAGATGAATGGTGGCTCACCAAAGAGTCCCAGTAAAAAGAAGTCGTGGGGTTTCGGTAAATTGGTGAAGTATGGGACGTTCAATGGCGGATCAAGAAGCTGGAATAGAGTGGAGAGAGAAGGGTTCATCATGCCTGAGTACCGTTCCATCGACAGTCTTGCTTCGCCTAGGTATTCTGGAATGTTCTCTCCCCGTCGTCTCTTTTCTCCAAAAACCTATTTCAGCAGATAGAAGAGACAACAACCGAGAGTTTCCATATTCCTACAAGCTATGCACATCTGTAGCATCAAGGCCAAGCCTATTAGCATCATAAAATGTATAAAGAGTATCTCAGTATGTTCATCAGATTCTAGAATTCTTGTTTTTTCATTATATACGCTTGCACCAGGTCCCTGTTTCTATGCACACCAAATTTTGTTCATGAATAAAGTGTCTTCTTTCAGAAAATCTATCTCCATCTCTGCCCGTTCCTTTAGTCATTAGCAAAAGACTCAAGATTTATAATGACAAAGAAAGCAATTCCGAAAAAATTGACAGAAATTGAAAGCTAACATACAAGGCCTCACATTCTTTAGCTGTCTAGAACTTTCAGTTATATCCCATACTCTGACAATCACTGAGAGGAATCAACAATCTTTGTTCCTCTCATCAATTTCACAAATAGTTTGATGATCAAAACTATGTACTTGACATACCAAAGTATCATCACTCAATCGTAACCAAAAGAGAATGTTATCACTTTCCCACTCTTACTTCCTCTGCTATAGCTAAAGTATCTCACTTCGAAAAGTTATGTCTGACTAAAGATTGAAAATGAGGCAAACTAAGCCACTTAATGATCTTAACTTTTCTGTTTGTGATTATATTATTCCTACTAAGAAATACACAATGAGGCAACAAGAACTCGATTGAACCGTTACTAAGAATTTCAATCCAAGCCAAAGAGACATGCTTCAAATCTGTAAATACAGGACTGAGTTCGAACAAGTCACAATGGACATATAGAGCCTATAAAACTCTAAAAAGACACAACTTTTTCAAGTGATCACTCTTATAACTCAAGATCCCATTGTTGAAGTGATCGAAAACCTAATGAAGATAACCAGGAATCTTAATCCTGATGAAGAGCATACTCATGACATACCCGATCACAATGGAGGAGATTCCAGCAAGAGCATAAGAATCTTTAACGCTCTTAGCTCTGTTCTTATCAAGTGCTAAATCAAGCATAACAATCCCAATTCCAGCAAGAACAAACATGAATCCAGATGAGAGACCTTCAATAATGTATTGCCCGTTAACCCGACCCGACATAAACACTACGGGTCGTATAGTTCCAGTAATCGGATCCTGAGTCGATCCAATACCCGGAGGCTCGACGATAACGTCGTAGACGAAACCTGATACGACGAGGAAGTATGTGAGGAGGATTAGAACGTATACGGTCATCGGAGAAGGAAGTGTGAACGATGGGATCTTGAGACGGAGGCGTGGTGATCGGAGAAATGAGAATGGGAGGGTTCGGAGAAGGAGGAATATTGGATCGATTGAGGACTGATCTGAACCGTCCGATATGCCGGAGCCGGTTGTTAGGGTTTGTGAATCGGATCTTGGAGCCATTTTGTCGGATCCTCAGAATAGCTCTCGAGATTGTAATTGGAACTACTGAAGACCTTCAGAATTGGCTTGTTTAAAAATTAGGATAATATCTTTTTCAACTCCATTCTATATTCAACGCAGCAAAATATAGAGTAATCCTATTTTCCGCTTTATTTTAAAAATGAATTTTTTTTATTTATAAATTATTTTCTATAATTTTAAGTTATTTTATTTTCTAAGCTATAATAATTTATTTAACAAACAAAATTTCAAAATCTTTTAATATCTTTTTAAATATAAAATACAATGACATAAAACCATAAACTGATAATAAATAATAATATAAATTTAATGAGTTAATAATCCGATTTAATGAGTTAATAATCCGATAAATCGCTGTCCAAATTATTAAAATACTATCCATACGAATCAGGTTGAGGCGGATCATGTTGATATTGTTGTTGTTCGGCCTTTTTTCGATAACACGTGATACAAAATAATTAATAGCCCAAACATTATTAGACTAATTATAAATATGCCATCAATGTATATTTTATTTCGATCGCCAACATTAAACATCATGAATACAAAACAATCTCTAATATATAGAGAGGGTTAATTAATTGAGTGTGTCCCCTCGACTCTTTCTAGTGCTTTATTTCTTTCTCTAGAATAACAAGTTTTAAACTTTAAAGGATAAAAAGCTGTGTGCGTTCCCTTCGACTCTTTCTAATGCTTTTGGCATCTTCATCGATGTTGAAAATATAAAAAAATGACATACCACCTTCTTTTGATATTCACATTCTTAAACCAAGGATCCAAGTTTTTTCTAGAAAGTAAATTACATCTATCAAAGTAAAGTAATAGGACTTAAAAACATGGACTATATTTTTTGGGTAGGAAACATGACTATATTTTTTGGGTAGGAATGTGAGTAGACACTACTGGACTGGAGAGGTTCATGATATATACCCACGAGATAGCTTTTGTGCCAAATGTAGAGAACAAACCCAGTTTGCTTCCAACTTGCTCAATATTCGTGGTAGAAATACAAGTTTGCTTCTTCTATCGTGTTTTTATTTCATTTGAATCCAAAATAATCCCACAGTCTTTTTCAGTTAATCATGAAAAAATTATCGACATTGCCCAATGAAAATTGCAGCATTTCTTCATCCTCGCCAAGCAATTACGAGAGCCCTTCATCTTCCTGAAGTTTCTATGCGACGAAGGTTTGTAGTTTCCAACAGAAATCAGTGCATGTTTTGGACGCCCATGCAATATTATGCTAATTACATGAGATGGAGACCATGAATGGTTGTGGGGTTTTAAATGGTTTTTATATTATAGTTTTTGGTTTCTGATTTTTGGGTTGTCAGTTTTTGTAATAAATTTTATTTTTTAAAAATCTTGAATAGTGATTTTAGATTTTGGTTGTTTTCTAGTCTATTTACAAAAGAGAAAAAAACAAGTATAGTGAGTATTTTTTCTAAAATCTTAAATAATGTGGATTCTGTTATAAAGTGTTACCTTGTTTACCTGTATTTTATGGCGGAGAAAGATTTTAGAATAAGCGAAAAATATTATATCCGATAGATAATGAAACAGAGACTATAAGGGATGGAAATGTTTATNAAAAAAAATAATTAGGCGGCAAAGCCGTCCATTAGCAGAAATAAATAATTAGGCGGCAAAGCCGACCATTAAAGAGTATTATAAGTATACTTATAAAAGTTGAAATTATAAAGCTATTCGTGCTGATAACGTGTTATAAAGTGTTACCTTGTTTACCTGTATTTTATGGCGGAGAAATATTTTAGAATAAGCGAAAAATATTATATCCGATAGATAATGAAACAGAGACTATAAGGGATGGAAATGTTTATTAACCGTGTTTCTTATAATTGTAAGTTTTTTCAAATGAAGTGCGAATCATACATATATATAGGCGTGAAAAGTTAAGTTTACTGTGCAAATAGTGATGTGTGGGCTCCACATTTGCCAAACCTTTCCGAAAAGTTTGAAGGTGTTTGCCGACTTTGATATTTTTCAACAGATTCTAGTTTCTATTAAAAATTGTGAATATATATTTTTTTTTTTTGTAAATCAGGAGGTTCAGGGCCGAGAGTTGTATGTCCCCTAGATGAGGCTCAGACAGGTTTAAATTTACACTCCTTCGAAAGGAAGATCTCTCCCAAGAAAGGAAGATATTTCCCAAGCGTGGACTCGAACAGGTGACCTCCCACATCTTTGGCAGGTTTCTTACCAACCGAAATATCAACGCTTGGTATTTGTGAATAAAATTTTAAAACTTGTTTTCCTAATTTTTAGGAAATCTATTTAGTATAAAATCTTGAATGGAGAAAAAATAGGTTTTTGAAAAACAAATTTCAAAACCTATTTAAAATCCACTATCATTCAAAGCCTTCATAAGACCTATTTAAATACTAACAAAGTGTGTAGCTAATGTGCATTTAGCTAAACCTCCGACTTGCAATTCTAAGACTGGAAGGAGTGATACTTAAGGCTGTTAGTTTTCAGAAAATCACACAACGGCAATTTGATCATTATCTTGGAAATTTTTTCTTTTATTTTAATCTAGTTGTTGTTATGTGTGTAATAGAGGGCATGTTTCTTTTATTTATGTAGAGGGATGGATTAGTGTGAGCTTCCATACCGTAAGTGGGAATGTTCAATTCTAGAGGAATAATAACGTTTAGATTGATAACTTGTGCACACTGTTTCCTGCTGATTTTAGAATCAAGTAACTTGTATCCATTTTTTTTAGAAATCATTGTCGATGTCAAAATGTATATAGAACCTATAATATTAGAAAATTATATAATAATTTTATTTTTTAAAACAATATATTAATTTATTATCTATTTAATATGTTAGAAACTGAGATATTTTTTTAATTTCATAAACCTACAATCAAACTTATGGAAATCGGACTGACACATACATGTAAGTAAAGTTATATTTATAAACATTTTTATCTGGTATAGCAATCATAACCTGAACTCATACCAATTTGATATTTAGTTTAGTTTTCGGTTTGGTTTTAGTCCAGTTTATATATGTTTGAATGTTTTTTTGTGTCAACAACAAATTACGAGATCGGCCAAATGAGCCAATTTGAAAGAATATTATTTACATACATTACATCAATATTTGAATATTTAAATATTTGAAATATTTGTTGTTTTACAATTGTTGTTTTGAAACTTGGGCCGACTTAACAGTCAGATCGAGATTGATTTGAATCAAATTAGTGGTCTAATAAGATTATCTTTGACCACCCGTAGTTAGATTGCCCACGGTACACCCGTAATTAGATTGGACATGCGGTACACCGCGTGATTATGATTTTTTGTAATGTTTTATATAATTTAGAACATAAATTATAGATTTAAGATTTAAAATTTGAACTTACAGTTTAGTTTTCAGATCTTATGGTTTATGGGTTCGAATGAGGACCTATAGTTTTCATTAAGACTATTTTGTTGATTTCAAAATCTAGACTCATTAGTTACTCTTATTAAGGCTACTACTACTAATTAGAGATGTCAACTAGGGCCAAAGCCTGCGGGCCGGCCCGGCCCAGTCCTGAAAACACCGGCTTCAGTCTTGAATATATATTGTATGTCTATAAAACTCGGGGTTTTCGGGCTATGTGTTTAATTATAGTTATACGTGCATTTGAATATGCTTGTCTGCCATATATTTAAATAACATTTATATACATGTCTTATTTTCAAGGAAGATGATAGGAATCACTTCACCTGTATAGAACCACTTTGATCCTAATAGAAAATAACAGTGACGGTTAAGAAACTGTAAAATGCAAGTATTGTGATGGAATACTTGTGGTAAAAAAATCATGGAACATAAACTATACTCCTCCATGTAAAAAAATGTAAGAAAAGATCACAAAGTGGTGAAAAGACCACAAAATGATGTCTTCTATTCTACCAAGACACGTCGAAGAACTGATTTGTACACGGACTTGGTTGAATGGATTTACGTTTCATAATCCAGGTAATAAATAATATCATTTATATATATTTAATATTTTAGAAATCTTTTTCTGTAATATCAAATATGATTTGTACATGTCAAAACTGATTAAAATTAAAATTTTTGTTTTTATATGTAAATTTTGATGACGAGAAGTATTTAGAAGACATTGAACCAGAGGTCTTGGCTCTACAACCTAATTAGAAGTCTTTTAATTTTATGTTTTATTTGATATAACTTTAAACAATTTATTTGGATTTATTTGGTTTTAAACTTTTGCTTTTAAATTAAAATTGGGTTTAATGAATACTAGTGATTACTTAATTTTTCGATTAGTTCATTTTATACATATATTTACTTTATTTTAAAGACGTGTCATAAATTTATAAGTTCTTTTTCTCGGAAAAAAGCTCGAAAAGTTTGGAAAAATCTTGTAACCTATTAAGACCGGGTTGGGTTTTGAAATATAAGATCGAAATTTTTTCGGGCCGGTCTACACCGGACTCGATTATATGAGAACTTTAAACGGGTTTTGGGCTGGGCCGGGTCAGGCTGGCCCGATTGAAATACCTATGGTAGTTTTCTCTCAGAGTTATACTTCGCACATTCTGCCGTTTCAAATATAAATTAAACGACACGTAGTTCTCATCCAGATAGCAAATCCGGCAAGACTTGGTTGCTTTAATGAAACCATCCGTCTCCGTCATCTTCCGCATTAACTCATAAAGGAAGCAAAAAGCGTTTGATTTCGTCTTCGAGCTTGCGATCTTCAGCTTCTTCACGAGACGAAAACCTTAAAATTGACGTCATAGTGATTCAAATCCTTTTCCGGCGAACTTGATTCGGAGGCTTATTCGATGGCATACGTCGACCATGCGTTCTCGATATCGGACGAAGACCTAATGATTGGAACTTCGTACACCGTCAGTAATCGACCACCGGTGAAAGAGATCTCACTCGCGGTGGCTCTTCTCGTGTTCGGAACCCTAGGAATTGTTTCTGGTTTCTTCATGGCGTATAACCGAGTTGGTGGTGATCGAGGTCACGGTACGATTCCTTATTTAATCAATTGTTCCTAATTTTGCGCTTGTACGATTCACTATGTTCGTGATTAGCGGGTGTCAAGACAGTTTTGCTAGCTTATATTGAGGAAACTAGTGATAATCTGGGTGATTTGGTAGTCCTGTACTTGCTTGTATTGTTTTGATTAGTGTATACACTTGTTAGTTTCCTGAAGAAACCTAGTTTGGGAGATTTAGGGAATAACTTGAGAAATTTTGAGGATTTGAGGAAACTTCGTAGTGTTGGACTTGGTTTTGGTCTCTGTTTGTAAGTTTTCTGGGGATCAATTAGGATATGTTAAGGGAAACATGTGCAACTCTCTTTCAAACAAATCTCCTGAGACATGAGATTTGGTTTCTCTCTCTGATAATTTCCCACTGGTTAGTTAGCTTGAGAGAGAACTTTTATATGATGATTCCTAAGCTTTTCTTCACTTCAGAATGCAAACTGAAACAGTCAGATGTTACTCGAAATCAATAAAGTTTATTCCTATGATCTCATCTTTGACTGTTTCCAGTTAAGAAATATGTTTATATATGAGACCTGTGTTTTGCAATATATACTGAATTACTGATCTTCGCTGGTTGCCTGAAACTTCTTATTGGTTCATTTTACACAGCTCCTCACTGCTATGCTAAACAAAGCATCTGCATCAGATTCTTAGTATAATAAAATAGGTTATTTTCTTTACCATTGCTAGGAAAAATCACTTGTTTCTCATTGTCACATCAACACCTGATCGTTTCTATGTAAATTGTTCTCGAGTTATTTCTCACTTCCCTCTCCCTAAAATAAACAGTAGAGAAGTATACACCAAGTGGGCTGTAGAACCTAAAACAAGGCACAGCCTTTCAATTTTGTGTTTGGTGAATCTATATTTTGACTAATGATTACTGGAAACTCATTCCTTTTTTTTTCCTTGTCTGATTACTGGTGTTGAAACAGGGATTTTCTTCATTGTACTCGGATGTCTTCTGTTTATCCCGGGGTTTTACTATACACGGATTGCATATTACGCTTACAAAGGATACAAAGGTTTCTCCTTCTCAAACATACCATCCGTTTAAGCCTTATGAACCTCAGTCTCTTCTCTCTTACTCAATGTATAGGTTGTTTAAAAGCAAAGACCTCTTCTCTTTAGTGTGATTTTTACATAACTTGACTGACCCATGTTTGATATGTATCTCTTGTGATTTCCCATTCTCTATGTTAGATCATTAGTCTTGGATAAATATATACCCCTTCATCCTTGTTTCAAATAGACCAAGCTAATCACATGTAATGTAACTGGTATGGTTAGTGTATAGTAGAAAGAGGAAATAACCAGATTGGTTGAAAATAGAATAGTAGAGGTAATTGACTGCCCTTTGCAGAAACCATGAAATGCTAAACAACTAGTTTTAGTAGATGAATGAATCAGGCGGCTGTCCCACAAGAGTGTATAACGAAAATTAAAGCCAAGATGGGATGAGTATTGCTAAGCCAAAGACTTGTCTAATGCGTGAGATTAAATCGAAATTGAGAACTCCCAAATGATATTTTGCTGCTGCATTCTACATGTGCATAACATATTATCGTGGATATCTGTTTATATATGGATTTTACAAAACAGACTTTCGCAAAAGTCTTACTCTATTTCGTACTAGAATTTTACAAAACAGACTATTTTGAAGATTTGCTTTTGATATAGTCCCTTTTCAATTCTGGTTTTGAGTGTTTTATTAAGGAAAAAATGTCTAAACAATCTTGAACTTTTAAAATGTTATTTTAATGTCGAAGTTTACGTTGACTTTTCAAATTAATAGCTAACTTATGTTGACTGTGTCATTTAGTGCATGCCATTAAAATCGAAAGATCACGGCGTTTTATCCATTAACAATATCTGTTTAGCCTAAACGACATAGTTGTTTTATTAACAAAACGTACGTGAAAAATATCAGAAAAAACTTCAACTTTCCAAAAATGCTGATAAAAGCCTCAACTTGGACTGTGGTGAAAATATTGTCTAACTTTTGGTTGACTATCTAATAAACCTCAAATTTTTGTTGACTATCCTAGAAAGTATCAGATTTTAATAATGTTGAATTTTCCAAAATAGGCACGTCATTAACTCTCCACTTAACGTCACTGTTAAATCGAAACGAGTAGTTTCCAAACTGTTTGAAAAATTCAAACATCGATTATATTGTTAAATAGTATTTATTGTTTTCACGTTTTAAAATCGATTAAAAGCATTGGGTCGTTTAAACATATATAATATGTGCATGTAAAATTTAGTCGATAAGTTACAGTGGTTTAGTTGACCATGTTTCTTGCTTGTTTATGTGCATGTACTAAGGTAAAGGGTTCGAATCCCTCCAATACCAATTTGTTGCTTGTTTTAAAAACGATGTCATTTTATAATGTATTTGTATTTTTTAGATAGTTTGGAAACGACATCGGATATATTATTAATATGTACCTATATTTCCAAACCAAATATAAATATTAGTGATCTATTATTTGGAAACCGCGCTTCCATTGATAATATATCACTAATATTAATAATATATATGTAATTCGAGTTCGATTTCTAGAACTTACCATGTTCATTTATGACAATATTTACTTTTCAAAAGCCAAAAGTATTATGAATAATCTTTACCAATTATTTTTTTTTCACTTTTTGGAAAAACTATGACTACATTAATTTCATTGATATAAGTCAGAAATAAAAGAATCTATCAAGGCCAAATATACAATTTAACATATATCATTTGCTTTTAATTAATAGCTTACTTTTTATTTGCTTATTAAAATAATTAAAAGTACCAAATTATAGTGCATAGATTTCATTTTATTGTGCATGACATTTTTTAAATGTATATAAAGTATTTAACACAATCATATATAAACCAAAGAACAAGAAACACTTCCGAAAATAGAAAAAACATTTTGGATAATCTTACCATGATTGGTCGGATAATGGCCAGTTTAGTTGTGCTCAGAATTCTTGTCATAATAGTTGTAATTGTCACTGGAAGCGCGCTTTCCAATACTCGTGATGCTGAAAAATATCGACTCTTGAAAAAACTCAACAAACATGCTCTTAAATCCATTAAGGTTTATGTTATTTGTAAATTTACACAAGAATTACACCTAACTACATTTTTCTCCATTTTCGCTTACTCCTAATTCTTAGTTGTGTATGTTTTCTAATTCTTAAATAGAGTCCAGATGGCGATATCATAGATTGTGTTCATATGAAAAATCATCACATCTATGATCATCCTTTATTCAAAAACCACACCATTCAGGTTACCAAAATTTCTTAAAATTTTATCCGTAATAGAAAATATATTATCAGAACGTTTTATAAATTTAGTTTATGAGTTTATCATATTTTTTTTTTCTAAAATCACACCATTCATCGAATGGTTCTCAAAAGTAATACTAGACTCAAACTCGATAGCAACGCTAAAACAATCCCGTTATATATAGTTTAAGTAAGTAAGTTTATTTTATTCATTCTATTTGTATTCTGTAACAATTTTATGTTGTAGATGAGACCAAGTTCTTACCCAGAAGGATGGAACATTAACTCTTCATACATTGAGAAACAAAATATGGTGACTCAACTTTGGACAATCAACGGAAAATGTCCAAAATATAGCATTCCGATCATAAGAACAAGAAGAAAAGATATTTTACGAGCAAAATCAATTGAAAGATATGTGAGAAAATATCCCACCAATATCCCTCAACTTAAACCAACCAATTCGACTAGTACAAACACTAATACACATGAGGTGCATATATCATTTAATAAGTACTTGAAAACCCATTATATTTTCCTTTCATGTGTATTTATATGTTTTTTCTTTTATTTCTTATGTACGTATATTTATGTGCATATGTAGTATGCCATATATGAAGTGAGAGTAAATTCTACTCGAGCTAAGTTTCATGGAGCCAAAGCAAATATAAATGTATGGAAACCTTTTGCACTAAAGAAAAGAGAATTTAGCCTAGCACAAATATGGTTGTCGAGTGGAAGTTATAGTAATCAACTTAACACTGTTGAAGCTCGTTGGCAGGTGTTGGTTGTTCTTGCCCTTATGAATATATATAAGTATATAGTCTTATTTTCTTTAATTCTTAGTATCATTGTTATTGATTAGGTGTACAAGAAAATTTATGGTGATAGTAAGCCTCGATACTTTACTTATTGGACTGTGAGTTCATTTTCTTAGTCTTATTATGACTTTTTGTTGGGTTTAAATATGTACCTGTAGGCTGTAGATGCAACTTTTTTTTGGGTTGACAATGAAGACACAATACAAGAAATCAGGCTATTTGCGACGGAAATTTTCCGTCGCAAAAACGCGGCGGATTTGCGAGGAAACTGGTTTTCGTCGCAAATGCATCGCAAATTTGCGAGGAAAATATCCCTCGCAATTTGCGAGGAATTTGCGATGAAATACCTTCCCATTTGCGATGAGTTTGCGACGAAAATTTAAAATCGCATATTTGCGAGGTAATTGCGAAGACTTTGCACGGGTGACTTTTTTCCATCGCAATTTCCTCGCAAATTTGCGACTGATTTGCGATGGTTAGTAAAAATGGGTAGAAAATTAGGTGAAACACGTTTTAAATGTTGTACCTAATTATTGCGAGGGCCGTTTTTGTCGCAAATACGTCGCAAATTAGACGCAATTCCATAGCAATTCCCGTCGCAAAATTTACAAAAAATCTATAAATACCGGAACGTGAGATCTCTCATTTCACAACAAAAAAAACTAGCTTACAAAAAAAAAAACAGAGAAAATACTAAAAAAAAAAAACTCGAGATCGTTTTCTGAGAGCTAGGAAGAATGGCGTCGCAGAATGAAGCATATGCATTACGAAGTTGGATGTATAATCGAAAAGATCCGGAGACAAGAGAAGTGACGAAAGAGTATTGTAACGGGTTGCGAGCATTCATCCACCAGGCCACTAACAACCCATATGCGAAGGGTGACGGTAACATATTCTGTCCATGTAAAACTTGCAAGAACACTCAATATTTGGATATTGATATTGTGAAGAAGCATCTATATAATAGAAGATTTATGCCGAACTATTATACTGGTTTTCACATGGGGAGGGTTATAATCTTGGTGCCGGAAGTAGTAGTACGGGTGATGTGTTGATCAACCGAATTATAATGATAATTATAATTATGGCCAAAATATGTTTGAAGATATGAAAGGGATCAACAGGGAAATAGGTTCATGATATGGTTACTGATGCATTTCTGAATCTATTCCTGCATTTGCTGATGATACTAGGAAGAACCCAATGTTGAAGCACAACATTTTATGATATGTTAGACGCTGCAGATCAACCTATCTATGAGGGATGTAGAGAGGGGTTATATCTAAACTTTCATTGGCAACTAGGATGATGACAATTAAAAGTGATAAATAACCTAACTGAAAATTGCATGGACGCATGGGCTGAGCTTTTTAAAGAGTATTTGCCAGAAGATAAATATTTCTGCAGGGAGTTACTAATGAATACAGAAATTAGTTGCTAGTCTGGAGCTACCTTCGGAAATTATTGATGTTTGCATTGCAATTGCATGATTTTCTGGAAAGACGATGATAAGCTACATGAATGTCGATTTTGTGGGAAGCCAAAATATCAACCAATTACCGGAAGGAGCCGTGTCCCATACCAACGTATGTGGTACTTGCCTATCACTGATAGATTGAAACGTTATACCAAACGGAAAGGACATCGGCGCAATGAGATGGCATGCAGAACATACAACGAATGATGGGGAGATTACGCATCCGTCAGATGCAAAGGCGTGGAAACATTTCAGACGGTACATTCTGACTTGCTAACGAGAGTAGGAATGTCTATCTTGGCTGATGCACTGATGGATTTAGTCAATTTGGTTTGTCTGGGAGACAATATTCTTTATGGCCTGTGATATTGACGCCATACAATCTGCCACCAGAAATGTGCATGCAAAGGGAAGTCTTGTTTATGAGTATTCTGGTACCGGGTCCTAAGCATCCAAAACGATCCCTTGATGTATTTCTGCAACCCTGATTCATGAGTTGAAACAATTATGGTATACAGATGTACGCACATTTTGATTATTCACAAGAACGGAATTTTACAATGCGGGCAGTGCTATTGTGGACCATTAGTGACTTCCCAGCGTATGGGATGTTATCGGGATGGACTACGCACGGAAGGTTATCTTGTCCGTATTGCATGGATCGATCAGATGCCTTTCAACTGAAGCATGGAAGGAAGTCGTGCTGGTTTGATTGTCATCGTCGCTTTCTTCCCTTGCATCATCCGTATCGCGAAGAACAAGAAGTTGTTCAAAAAGAACAAGGTTGGGCGTATTTCCTCCCCAGTTTATATGTCAGGGAATGATTTGTTTGAGCAGATTGATTATTATGGTGCTCAGGAAACATGTAAGCGTGGGGGAAATTGGCACATACAGCGAACATGCCTGACAGATATGGGAGTTCTCACAATTGGCAAAAATGAGTATCTTTTGGGAACTCCCATATTGGAAAGATCACCTACTACGGCACAACCTTGATGTGATGCACATCGAGAAAAAATTTTTCGATAACATCGTGAATACGATTTTGAATGTGCAAGGAACGGGAAAGAGTAAAGACAACTTCAAATCAAGGTTGGACTTGGCCGAAATCTGCTCAAGAAGCGAGTTACATATTACAAGAGATGGTAAATTACCGATTCCGATCTTTCGGTTGTCTGGGGATGCGAAACAGACGTTGTTTAACTGGATTGCTTCAGAAGTGAAGTTTCCGGATGGTTATGTGTCCAAATTCTCAAGATGTATTGAACAAGCAAAAAACTTGCCGGTATGAAGAGCCACGATTGCCATGTTTTCATGCAACGACTATTACCCTTTGCATTAGCTGAGCTCTTACCGACAACCGTCCACGAAGCAATTGCTGGTACATATTAATTAATTACATTAATTATTGAAATAGTTTTGTCATTTTATAAAATTGTTTCAGTGGTGTGATTATAATAACTATGAACGTGTAGGCATTGGAGCATTTTTCAGGGATCATGCACACAACACTTACAGACGAGGGCATTGTGCAATTACAGAATAATATACCAGTGTTGCTCTGTAATTTGGAGAAAATATTTCCACCATCTTTTTTTGATGTGATGGAACATCTTCCAATCCACCTACCGCATGAAGCAGCTCTTGGAGGCCTGTGCAATTTCGATGGATGTACCCGTTCGAGCGATTCATGGGACATCTAAAAGAGAAAGCCAAAAATCTTGCAAAAGTGGAAGGATCGATCGTTGCAGGAAGTTTGACTGAGGAAACCTCTCATTTCACGTCATATTATTTTAGCCCAACCGTTCGAACCAAAAAGGCTCGTCTAAGCCGATATGATGATGGAGGTGTTTGCACCAACATATAAACGTAGAGGTCCCAGATATCTTCACCCAAATAGGAGACTTGGTGGAAAGGTTAAGGAATTTGGTGGGAAGACCACAAATTTACTCGTGCGGCGATATATTGCGAAATTGTGAAGGAGTGCAACCGTTGAGAGGTATATCTCTTAATTAATTATTTAAATTTGTTAACTAACAATTATTTAATATTATTCATTGTGAAGTTCACGAATTTAATTTAATTTTGTTTGTAAAGTGAATTCGACAGGCAGATGCGAGAAGCTTGTCCCGGTTTACCAGAAAAGAGTATGAGAAGTCCAAAGAAGATAATTTTGCTGGATGGTTAAGATATTATGTAAGTAGAATAAGATATTATACATATTTGATATATTCCAACAATATTTAAATAATCTAATTCGTTAATTAAAAATTTATGTTTATATATATATAGGGTATGAATGGATGTGCAAACCAGCCCTTGCCACTATGGTTGCATGAGAGTATTCACGAACCAATTGCGAAGATCAAAACTGCCCCAATGTACTTCACTCGTGGATACACTTTTCACACGTATGATTATGGCTCCAATAAGTCAACCGCAAATTATGGAATCCATGTGCCAGGTGATCTAAACTTCTACGGCGTCTTGCAAGAAATTGTGGAAGTCTCATATCCTGGAATTATTGGTTGAAATGCATTTTATTCAAATGTCATTGGTACGATCCAACGGTCGGTCGAGGCGTCCGCACAAACACACTAGGGGTAACCGATGTCAATGCAAACAGAAAATTTTCTAACTTCGAACCTTTTATCCTAGCATGTCAAGAGAACATGTGTGTTATATTCCTTACCCTCGGAAAAGGCAAATGCGGGAACGTGGTATCAATGATAAAAGTGAATCCGAAGGTCGTATAGTCGGGGAAGTGATGATGTGGCTATGCAACATGAAAGATACCAGAAGTCTTTGTAGCAATCGAATCAACCGAGAATATCTTACATATTGATCCAGAAACCAGAGAAGAGGAAGACATAATAGTTGATGAGAACGAAGGAAGATGAAGAATCTGACGAGTTCGAGGAGACTGATGATGAAGAAGACACTGATCATAGTGAACACTCCAATTGAATCTGAAAAAGAATCTGATTAATTTTTAAATGTTTTTAAGCAATTTCGATTTTAAATAAAGTTTTTTTTTAATCAAATTTTACCAAATTTGCGAGGGATTTGCGATGAAATAGCTTAAATCATCGCAATTCCCTCGCAAATTCAATTCCACGCAATTTCCTCGCAAATTTGTAGGAAATTGCGAGGAAAGCGTCTAATTCCACGCAATTTCCTCGCAATTTGCTAGGGAATTGCTTGGAATTAATTTGAAAATTCAGCAATCGATGAATATTTTACACTCATTCAAGATGTTAGTCCGACAAGATGGTTATCGATGATTAAGTATGATCCAATATACATTTTATGGTGTGATGCGATGTTAAAGATTTGGAGATGTCTCATTTGCTTCGAGTCTATATTCAAGGTTGATAAGCCAACACTTCCCAAGATACAAGAACCGTAAGTAATACAAAAGTTATGATAACAAGAACCGTAACTTAAAACAAAAGTTACAGAGTTCAATAGCTCAAGTAGTAATGAATTTACATCCAAACATATCAAAGGTTGATAACAACACTTCTCTGAACAAACCTTCCCAAGATACTAGAACTGTAACTATATAGATCCAAAAGTACAGGTAACAAGAACCGTAACTAAATACAAAAGTTATGAAGTCTAATAGCTCAAGTAGTAATGAATTTGCATCGTATCCAAACATATCCCAAAACAAATTGATTTCTAAATTAAAGATAAAAAATTTTTAATCACATATTACCAAATTTGCGATGGAATTGCGAGGGAAACGTATTTTTCAACGCAATTCCGTCGCACATTTGCGAGGGACTTGCGAGGGAAAAAAAAAGAATAGACGCAACTCCCTCGCAAAAAATTTTCCTCGCAACGCCGTCGCAAAATTGCGAGGAATTGCGGCTCTAATCCTTTTATTGGTTTAACCGCGATACAAATTTTTGTTAATCGTTTGAAATATTTCGGTTTGCGATGGAATTGCGATGGAGTATAAGTTTCCTCGCAAATCCATCGCAAATTGGTAATCCCAAACCCTAATTTTCGATGGATTTGCGACGGAATTGCGAAGGACCGGGAAAAAACAGAATAAAGTCGCGATCTTCTTCTCCCTTTCTCTTTTCTTATGTTTCTCCCATTGCCACCGACGCAAATCCTCCGAGGCCAGCCGACTGAACCGCCGCCGCTCGTCCTCCTCTCTTGCCGCCGCGATCATTTCTCCTTCTCTCCTTCTCCATCCGACCAGATCTGCAAACAAAACCTAAGGTAACAATTTTAGATTTGTTAGATTTGATAAATTTGTTAGATTTATGTTTTTGTTAGATTTTTAGGTTGGTTTGGTTTGTTAGATTTAGGTTGTTAGATTTAGGTTTGTTAGATTAGTTTGTTAAATTTAGAAATTATTTGTTTTAAAATTTTTATAATTAATTTTTAGAAATTATAAAAATTTTGGAATTAGGTTTTGTTAGAATTTAGAAATTTATTAAATTTGTTTAAATTTCTTAGATTTTTTAAATTTTGTTAGATTTTTAAATTTTGTTAGATTTTTAGGTTGGTTAGATTTGTTAGGTTTGTTAGATTAGTTTGTTAGATTTAAGTTTGTTAGATTTAGGTTTGTTAGATTTAGGTTTGTTAGATTAGTTTGTTAAATTTAGAAATAATTTGTTTTAAAATTTTATAATTAATTTTTAGAAATTATAAAAATTTAGAATTAGGTTTTGTTAGAATTTAGAAATTTATTAAATTTGTTAAATTTGTTAGATTTTTTAAATTTTGTTAGATTTTTTAAAATTTGTTAGATTTTTAGGTTTGTTAGATTAATTATTTTAGATTTAGGTTTGTTAGATTAGTTGTGTTAGATTTAGATTAATTTTGTTAGATTTAAATTAGGTTTGTAATTTAATTAGTTTTGTTTTTAGAATTAGGTTTTGTTAGTTTTAGATTTAGATTTGTTAAATTAGGTTTTGTAATTTTATAATTCATTTAGTAATTGATTTTTAAAATTTATACGTTTTAATATGATACTCCCTCCGTTCCATGAAGTTTGATTTTTTAAAGTTTTTACACATTTTAAGAAAAAAATTAAAATTCCAAAATATAACCCCATTGAAGATTTATATTTACAAAATAGCATTCATTTCTCTAATTACTTTAGTAATTTTTTAACTAAAAGAAGAAGAGACTAAATTAATTAATTACTCTTAACAAATCGTGGTGCCATTAAAAACATATAAAGAGAGAAGTGTGAAAGACACATTACGTGATTTGACTCTCAAGTCTCAACATTTTAATGTTTTCAAATTTGTCTTTTTTCCAAATTGAGGATGCCTATTTTTCAATTTAATTCCACATTATCATCGATTAAAAAAAATTCATGGAAGGTTACTGTAAATCAATGTGAACAAAATTTTTCATTTGGAGCCAAAATTTAAGTGAGCAAAAATATTCAAATTTTCGATTAGAGCCAAAAAGAAGTGATAACGTTTCATGAATGGCTATATATTATGAATGGATTTTGGAGTACATAGTAAAGATTGAATTATCGATGACTTTTCATATTGATCTAAATTTTCAAGTTGTAAACAATGATAAGGAATATTCTTTCGATTTAAATAGAACTCCAACACATCTGAAAATTGTGATAGTCCAAGCGAAGCTGTGCATCTACGCCTCGACGTTCCCATCCACGATGAAACAAAAGATTTTCTTACAATGAATTATGGTAACTTTTCTTATTTAATTTTTTTTCTTAGTCATTTGATGTAATATGTACATGTATACGTAGTTTATTTTTCTCTGTTTGACTACTTTACTATTTGGAGCATAAGAAAAAAACTAGTCATTTAGTAACAATTCATGTTTATTTTATTGTTAGATATTCTAGTGCACTGGTAAAAACATATCATAACGTAGAGTAATTTTATGTTTTTAGTTGTAACTTTGCATAAACATTGTAACGATGCTCATGTTTATTTTTTTTATTGTTAATATACTAAGTTGGTTATCATTGGTAAGTAAGTATCGTTTGTTTTTATCCTTAAATTTTTATTAAATCCTGTATTTATTTTTCTCCAATTGGAATAACAGACAATGCCGAGATGTCAGATAATCAACAAAACTCGTCTAAAAGGAAAGAAATGTCGGATGCAGAAAGATGGATATTTATGTTGCTTTGCTAGAAGGAGTTCTGATGGAATATTGAAGGAACATATTACTAGGGAGGTCTCTAACTTATTTTCGGTACCTATACAAACGGTACAAAGAATTTGGCGGTGTGCGAAGAATACTCCAAATGGAGAGACCGTTGATGTATCACACAAGAGGAAAGGGAATTGTGGCCCCAAAAGAATTCAAGTTGATATGAATCGAGTTTTTGATGTTCCCCTACATCGTCGAACAACAATAAGATCACTTGCAGCATCTTTGGATGTGAGCACAACAACAATGTATCGACGTGTAAAGGACGGTTTTGTCAAACGCCATACTAATGCCATCAAGCCACAACTGAATGATGAAAATATGAAAGCTCGACTGCGTTTTGTGTATCTATGCTTGATGAGAGTACTCTGGCTGATCTACCAAAGTTTGTTGATATGTACAATATTGTACATATCGACGAAAAATGGTTTTACATGACAAGAAGACGGAGAGGTATTATCTACATCCTCTTGAAGAAGAGCCGTTGCGTACATGTCAGAGTAAAAATTATATTGCAAAGGTAATGTTTTTAGCTGCTATGGCTAGACCGAGATTTGACGAAGAAGGGAATGAAATATTTTCTGGAAAAATAGGAGTGTTTCCATTTGTTATTATGCAAGCAGCTAAAAGAAGAAGTAGAAACAGAGAAGCGGGAACAATGGAGCTGAAACCGATGGTGTCCATCAAGAGAGAAGATATAAAAAAATGTTTACTTGAAAAAGTGATTCCGAGAATTCGTGAAAGGTGGCCCAACGAAGATTTTGGAAAAACTATTTTCATTCAGCAAGACAATGCAAGAACAGATGTTGATACTAGAGATGAAGATTTCCGAGCAGTTGCTTCACAAAATGGGTTTGATATACGATTGAGGTGTCAACCACCAAACTCACCAGATCTGAATATATTGGATCTTTGGATTTTTTAATGCCATCCAATCGCTACAACATAAAGCTTTCCCGAAGACTGTCGAAGAACTTGTGTCCGCAGTGGAAAAATCATTTGATGAATACCCCACAAAACAGGTTAACCAGATTTTTACTTTACAATCTTGCATGCTAGAGATCATGAAAGTCGGAGGGTCAAATAAATATAAAATTCCACATATGAAGAAAAGCACATTGGAAAAAGAAGGTTGTTTGCCTATACAGATTGCTTGTGATCCTGCTTTGGTGCAAGACGTGATGAATTCTTTAGCTACTTAATTTTTTAAAATAAACTGTCGTTGTTATTCTTCTTTGATAAAATAATGTGTCGTTGTTGTCATGACAATTTGATTTTTCTTTTTTTTTGATGTTTCTTTTTCTTACGAAACTTTTAGTCCATTGATTTGATTAGTTAATCATCTTTGTTTCCATCTATTTTTATTTTACCGAAAGTTTATATGCATAAGTCATAACATACACATTAGTTAGAGCATAATCGACATCATCATTTTGCTATACGAGTGTTTAAATTTTTTTAACCAAATTTATTTTTCTGTCATATCTTGTCTTTAAAAAACTCATGTATGATGAAGAAGAAGAGATGATTGGTTTTATTTATAAAAAAAAAAAAAATTATATTCTACTCATAGTAGATTAGTAACGAAGAGAACATTATCTTTGACTAGAAATTGTGTTGTTGTTAGTTTTAGAAAACAGCAGACTACGTATAAAAGAAGAGAATTAAAGAAAATAAATTAATAAAGTAATTCTATATAATTGCTTTTATTAAGTAAGGGTAAAATAGGTAAATAAATTAAATTTTGCATTGAAAATCCAAAACATCTATCTTTATGAAACAAAAAAAAAAACTGAAAAAATCAAACTTCATGGAACAGAGGGAGTATGTTGTAATTATTTTACTAATTTTTTAAATTTTGTTTTTCAGATGTCTGGAGTTAATAACGAGTACTCTCGTTATCTCTTGAGGGGTGGCACAACCTCGGAGGAGTGACACGTCTCGGAGAGTGGCACGCCTATTCCTGAAACTCCTCGGACGAGTTTCACTTCGCAGACGGGACATGATGACATCCCCGAGAGTCAGTACTATTCACCGCCTCCACCCGCATTCTCAGATACCCCACCGGTGGCACACTATGATAACGACAATGATGATCTTGTCGTTAAGGCGATCCTTGAGTCTCCAGGTCATGACCTTCTTCCCCGCCTTGATCAAGACGTCCTGATAATACGTATTGGTAAGTTTTTTTTTTTTTGATTTTATTAATTTAATTTTATGTTTTTTAAAACAAATAAAGTCATATTATTTGTTTTTTTATTATTTTACATTTCAGGTTTGATCAAGACGGATGCGTGGCCGCTTCTGTCCGCTCGATCTTTGAAAGAGATTTCAAAGAGCCTCATGCCAATTGGAGGCAAACACCGGAGCATGTCAGAAGACGGTGGTTTCAGACTTTTCCTGTAAGTTTTTTAATATTTTAAAATTAATTATTTTATAATTTATATAACTTATTGTTTGAATTTTTCATGATAATTTTTTTTTTGTAGCAACACTATCATTGGGAGTACAGTATTACGAGCAAGGTCCGAAAGGAGTTTGATGCGAAGTTGAAGGAACGCATGGCCGACCAGGTGGGACGGTGAAGAAGAAGTGGAAGAAAGAAGGCGACCTTGCGATGCCTAGGTGGTTTGATCCAGATGTCTGGGCAGACCTTGTGGCGTATGGCAGGATCCGGCGAGCGAGATCAAGAGCGCTAACAGTCGGGCGGCCCGGTATGCTGATCCTGATGGGGACGGGTATGCCAAGCATCGGTCTGGACAGCTTTCCTACCTTGCCCGCAGACGGAAAATCGTAAGTTTTTCATTTATTTTAATTAATTCAATTCTAATTATTAATTAAAATTTAATTGTGATATTTATAAAAAAACAAATCAGGCAAAGGATCGCGGAGATTCGGTCCCGGATTTGCTAGCTGTCCTCGAGGAGACAAAGAGGCGACCAGATGGGACTTTTGTCGACAAGAAGTCTGAGAAGATCTACAACGACGTCACTTCGAAGATGCAGGAGTTGACTCAACATTCAGAGGGCGATGAGAGCGCATCTACCCCTTTGACTTCTGCCGTGAAGAACAAGATCTTTACCGAGGTATGAATATTAATGTTTTATATTTATTTTTTACAATAATTTCAACTAATTAAACTTATTCTTAATTTTCAGGTCGCTCCCCGTAAAAAAGGGAGAATTTACGGAGTGGGTTCTCTGCAATCGCAGATCGACTCGTGCACTTCTCCTCGGGAGCAGCAGAAGCGGAGTCCGCCGCCTACCTCCAGGGCATCATTGAGTCGCAGGCCCAGCTGATCGTGACTCAGTCTGAGAAGATCTCGAGGTTCGATCTGATGTTCAGCTATTTGGCGACAAAGGATCCGATACTAACACAGATGATTCAGGACCCTGGAGGCACATCTACAGTAGGACTGAACCGGGACCGAAACCGGAACCGGAACCGGAACCGGAACCGGATCCGGTCCATCGGTTCAATTTTAGATTCTCGTTTGTATAATACATTTTAGTTTCTTTTAATTTTAATGTTTCAACAATTTAATTTTATTTATAAAATTTTAATTTTGAAAAAAAAATTATTTATAATTAATAAATTTTTAATTAATAATTATTATAATAATTAAAATTATTAATTATTATTAATAATTAAAAATTTTAATTATTATATAAATCATATACCGCCGCAATTCCCTCGCAATTTGCGACGAATTTGCGAGGGAATTAAGAACCGCATCCTCGCAAATCCGTCGCAGATTGCGAGGGAATTGCGACCCCAATTAGAAATGGTTCTACGGCCAATTCTCGTTCGCCAATTGTTTCCTCGCAAATCCAAAGCAAACATTGCGACGTATTTGCGGGTATTATTTGTAACGCATTTTGCTATAAATTTGCGATGAACATTTTTGCGATGAACACTTCGTTCACGCACTTCCGTCGCAATTTTGCGACGATATTGCGGGGTTATATTTGCGACGAAATAGCAACCACGTTTTTCCGTCGCAAATTTGCGAGGGATTTGCGACGAAAATTGATTTGCGAGACGGGATTTGCGACGGAATGGTGCGTCTCGCAAATCCATCGCAAAAGGCCATTTGCGACGGAATTGCGAGGCATATCTCCATCGCAAATGGCTTGTTTTCTTGTAGTGACAATGAAACTTTTTTTTTGTTATGTGTATTGTTTGATAAAATGGAAACAAGCTGATGGATGGGGACAACAGGTTGCTATAATCTTAGATGTACAGGCTTTGTTGCTATCAACCAAAAATTTGCCTTAGGTGCAGCCATTCCTCGAGTCTCCATCTATGATGGTCCAAAACAAGAAATTCCCACAGCTATATGGAAGGTGAAAATAGTACATGTTATTTTTTATCAGATAAATTAAATAAGAGTTTTCTGCAAAAAAAAAAAAACTCTCCAAATTATCAGTTTTTGCAGTTTTACCTACTATTTCCAAATTGCGAAGTCAATCTCGCGAAGTCAAAATTAATACGCAATATAACCTTTCGTCATCACCATCAAATTTCTAAAATGTTGATATATAATATATCGAATCGAAACCCTTGTGACTAAGAGTTCAAATATACATTTAAAATTTTAAAAATCTAATACATGTGACCGTAAAAACATTTATAAGATACCTATAAAGATTATATTGCACATTAGTTTTGACTTTGTATGTTTAGTTAACATTTTTCGGAGATAGAGGGTAAAATTATGAAAAATGGTGACTTGAAATTAAGTTATTTTTTGTAGAAAACCCATTAAACAAAATTTTTTTTTTATAGTAATAACAAATTGTAAAGGAATATATATTTTTTTATTATAGGAAGCTCGGACAGGGAATTGGTGGTTGGCATTTTATAACCATACAATTGTTGGGTACTGGCCTTCCTCATTATTCAACAATCTACAGAATGGTGCGACCAAAATTCAGTGGGGAGGCGAAATAGTAAATTTACAGGATCGTTCACAACACACGTCAACACAAATGGGGAGTGGGCATTTTGCAGAAGAGGGAAAGCAAAAGGCTAGTTATATTAGAAATCTTGAAATAATCGATGAAAATAATACTTATCACGAAACAACCTGTGAATCCTTTTTCTTATGCGTCAGATCCAAGTTGCTACAATATTATTTCTGGCACTCATCCTGATTCAGGAGTGTTTATTTATTATGGTGGTCCTGGTCGAAATCCTAATTGTAATTGATTATATATTCATGTTATAGTTTTAAGCATGTTATGTATCGGTCTATTTATGTCACCTACCACCATCATATAGTATATATGTGTTGCGGAAAATAAAATAGTATATACTTTCAGTCTTGGAAATTTAAATAGCGCAAACCAATATCATCAAGAGGTTTAAACGTAAACTTAACGGACTTAAAAATCCAAACAATAACTTGTATTGTATATATTTTACATGTAAATTATCTGAATACTATAGCCCTCGTGATTTTTAAAATAATATTGAAAAACTGAGATTTGTCTCAATAACTATGGACAAATCTCATAAAAAACAGTTTTAGTATGACATTCTGGCGCAGCGTACGAACCAGATAAATCAGCTCAAACAAGAAACTCAATAGAATTCTCGTAGGGATCTGCTTCTCGTAAGTGAATTTAATCTAATCTACACAAGGTTTGATATATCTTTCTTTCATTAATACTCCCTTTGTTTCATTTTAGAGTTTTCCGCAAAAAAAATCTTTTAAATCGCTATATTTTACAATTTTATTCTCTATCTCCGAAAAATGCAAATTAATCACACATAATCAAAAATAATACAAAATATAACCCTTAATTATACGTATCTTATAAATGTTTTTATGGTCACATATTTTAGATTTTCAAAATTTTAAATGTAGACTTGGACTCTTAGTCGCGAGAACTTCGATTTGATATATTATTTATCAATATTTTACGAATTTGATGGTGATGACGAGGGGTTATATTACGTATTAATTTTGACTTCGCTAGATTGACCTGCATTTTTTGGAGATGGTAGGTAAAGTTGCAAAAAATGACAATTTCGAGGGTCATAAAACCTTTCATTTTATTTGTAGTTTTAGGTTTAAAATTTGTTGCAATTTAAGTGTTGTTTTAGATTTTCAATGCAAATAAAATTTTCAGTTTTATCTCTACTATTTTAATTTTTTGACTAATAAAAAATTATTAAACATATTAATTAGGAGTAAAATAAAATATTTAATTATTTTCTTAATAAATATGCAAAATCCTTAAACTATACTTAAAATAAAACAGATAGAATATTCTTTAAATACCTGCTAATTACTTGCGACAAAGCTTAAATAAAAAATAAAAATTGATTTGTTCAAGAAAGGACAATTGGTCCCAATATTCTCTTTTCTCTCTCCTCAAAGAAAAAACCCTAGATCTAAGCCGCCGCCTCTCTTTTTTATTCTTTTCTCTTTTCGATCTTAAACGCTGATGATGGATATAGCAGAGCAGCGGTGGAGGACGGCGCTTCTTCTCCGACCGTGAAGAGAAGTGGTGTACCTACCTTCCAACGCAGGTTGGTGGCGAGTTTTTCTTTCGGCAATCTGGTGATGCTTAGGTCAGGTTCACACTGGTCAAAGACGCTTGTGGAATCAGGTAAGAGGTGCTTGCAACTCGTCTTGTTGGGATTGTAGCTCCGATCTGCGACGGAAGTCGGTTGGTGGGTTAGTAAGTCTTCATTGTTTGTTTGGTGATTAACGGCAGATCCTTCATATCTGAAAAGGCTAGTCTCAGATATCAGTGGTTAGAGTTGTCTTAGCAGACAATCTTCTCTGCGTCCGTTAATTGCATTCATCATACCGGATTTAAGTTGGGCAGGTCTTGGAAGAGATTCTTTGGCTTTGGAATCAGAGTTAAGTGTTCGATGTGTGTTTTCTCTCTCTTTGTTAGGTAGGGGATTAGAGAGTAGGGCCATTTATCGTGGGATTGACCTATGCCAGAAAAAGTGTCGTTTGTTTATGGTTACCGTCCACTTTTAGATCTCGATATCCGGAATTATTGCCGGTATTTCTTTTCCGTTTTTGTAACCCATGTGGCTTCGGTAAAATATATTACCATGCCCTTTTGGGTTAATTTTAATATAAAAAAAATCTTATATAAAATTTTGAAAACTAAAAACCCTATAATAGTGACGAAGACGAAGCAATAAAAGACACTTAAAGCCCAACACCAAAATGAAAACTCAGAACCAATAAACTCACGTTCTTGTCTTGTCGTCCAAGTCACAATGCATCACACGCACTTCAAAGTTTAAACGTTTAAGTTTTTGAACTCTTACAATAAAGAATAAACCAAAAATATGATAATTTAGGCGAATGAGGTTTTTTGTTAATATATATTTATTTGAGGAATTTAAAATATATTTGTAGATATTTGAGGATTAAAAGTTTAAAGTAGAAGTAAGTACCACCATAAAAGTTTTAATGGATTTTCTCCGCAGAGCTAATATAGTCCAATTACCCAATAAATAAGGAACTACTTTGTGAGATTTTTTTAGACTATGTTTGATAGTAGTGTGGGATTATTTAGACTATGTTTGATAATATGAATAGTATTTCTAATTATATAGACATTTTTATCTTTAATATATTTTTGTGGTGTTGGTTATTTATTCAAATGACATATAATGTAATATTCAACAAATTTAATACTATTATTTTAAAGATCATAAGATGACTGATTTGGTTAGTCAACTCAATCGTTTATGGAAGATGAATCGTCTGATGGTCGGAGTTGGATGTGCTTCTATTGGAGATACTTTCACTGGCTTATTGCACATCCGCGAGATTCCCGTCAATGCGATTTTACCAGCGAACAAAATCTCCATGGCTCAGCTGGTTCAGTCTATAGCGAACGGTGCGTTTGTTTTGAGTATTGATACTGATTTTGATGGATCTACTCGGTACAAGGTCTACAGTGAGGTCAAAACTTTTGGAAGTAGGAATGACAATTCCTCCTTAGCCCGACCCAAGTCATCATGAGTCACCAAAATCACATCTTAGGCGCCACTTGAAAGAGATATTTAGGAGAGTTGCACACTTGTGAGACCTTTCCTAAAAGAGAAATGATGATGTTTTAGAATATTTATTCTTAGATTAATTTCTATATATATGGCTAAGTGTTGTATTGAGAAGGGGATCTGGGATCTAGGATCTGAGATCTGAAATCTGAAATATTTACACAAAAGACTCTCTCTACCTTCACCCCAAAATCATCCATACTAAGATCAGATTCAGCTTGCTATTAAGTGTGTTTTGATTTTAAAGCCTCTTAACTCTTAAATTCTCACATCATGTTATGAAGATCTCCTTCATTTTCTCCTCTTAATCAAATCATGATCCTCTAAATTATGTTTGAACCGTTCTGGGTTCAACATTTGGCGCCGTCTGTGGGGATCATGACACAAAAAGTTTCTTTATCACCACTAAGCTAACACAGATCCGATGTGCCTCCTTCCGAGCTGATTTCCCGGCAGAGTCCGGTGAACCAGAAAACGGGCCATATATCCACGGATTTCCCCAAGAATCAGCTTTCTAAAGAGCCAGACCTCGCCTTAATCGGAGCTCTCCGTCAAAAGTTATCATCGTTTTTCTGCCACAGACGAAATCTGTCGGAAATCTTAAAAGGCTTCCTTCCGAGCTGATTTCCCGCCAGATTCCGCTGAACCAGAAAACGTGGTATATATCCACGGATTGCCCCAAGAATCTGCTTTCTAAAGAGCCAATCCTCGCCTCAATCTGAGTTTTTTGTCAAAAGTTATCGCCGTTTTTCTACAGCAGATACAATCTGTCCGAAAAATCTAAAACGCAGATCTGACGCAATCAGATCCGCCAAGTTCGAAACAAGTTTCCCGGTGAACCACAAGGAACCACGGGACGATCTACATATCAAACGAAAGCCCTGAGGCTTATCTTTCAATAGAGACCAACCTCATCTCTTCCGCCAGGATCATTAGAGAATTATCATTGCTTCTCTACATCTTTTCAAAGAAACCCTCGTGAAGATGTCTAAAAATATTTTAGAGGAAACCCACTGGTGAAGTTATCAAGATATTTTCTAGATAACCTGGAAGTTCAGCTCGCCTCCATACCTGGCAGCTTGTCAGAATCCCTACCTGGAAATTCGCTCGACTCCCTACCCGGCAGCTCGTCAGAAAAACCCTACCTGGAAGTTCAGCTCGGGTCCCTACCTGGCAGCTCGTAAGAATCCCTACCTGAAAGTTCAGCTCGACACCCTACCTAGCAGCTCGTCATAACCCATAGCTGGAAGTTTCACCCCTAGCTGAAATTTCACTCCCTACCTGGCAGCTCGTCGTCAAGATCCCTAGCTGGCAGATCGTCAGCGAGACAGTCTTAACTGCAACAAAAAAAAGTTAAGTGTTATTAAATTTTAGGCCCCCGTGCTCCAAAAAAAAATATATAAAATAATAATAATAAATAAAGCCGAGTTTAAACTCGCACGAAAAGCCGAGTTCAAACTCACATGAAAAGCCGAGTTTTCGCTCGCCGAGTTCTCACTCGCCCAAAAGCCGAGCACACGCTCGCACGATAAGTCGAGTTCTAACTCGTACAAAGCCGAGCTCACGCTCGCACTAAAGCCAAGTTCCCACTCGCATTTTTTCCCTCGAGTTCTCACTCGCGTCTCATTATTAAGATAATTTTTAAACTGCGCAGGTTCAAGCCATAAAACGAGCTAACTATACCGACAAGGGAGACATCCCCGACGCCTCAGGAATAAATCCGAGCACACTGCTCGACAGCTTAGAAGCTCATCAGCATTCCTCCCGACTCGGAAGCTCGTCAGTGTTCCCCCGACCTTGAAGTTCTTCGACCAGATTCTCGACCTGAAAGGTGCCAATTCAAAGTCCTTGACACCTTGACCACAACTACATCAATCAACCGTGAAAACTATACTCTTTTTCCTTCAACATAGTTTTATCCCAAATGGTTTTCTATGTTAAGGTTTTTAACGAGATAGTTCTTTGCGCGTTGCAAGCTTGGTTTTTGGTATTCTAACCGTCGAACTTAAAGAGCATCATTGAGCCGTGCTAATACCATTCTTGAAATCCGGCCTGCTCGGACAAATCCTCGCACACCGAACTTGGGGGGGCTATTGTTAGAGGTAGGAATGACAATTCCTCCTTAGCCCGACCCAAGTCATCATGAGTCACCAAAATCATATCTTAGGCGCCACTTGAAAGAGATATTTAGGAGAGTTGCACACTTGTGGGACCCTTTCTAAAAGAGAAATGATGATGTTTTAGGATATTTATTCTTAGATTAATTTCTATATATATGGCTAAGTGTTGTATTGAGAAGGGGATCTGGGATCTGGGATCTGAGATTTGAAATCTGAAATATTTACACAAAAGACTCTATCTACTTCCACCCTAAAATCATTCATACTAAGATCAGATTCAGCTTGATATTAAGTGTGTTTTGATTTTAAAACCTCTTAACTCTTAAATTGTCACATCATGTTATGGAGATCTCCCTCATTTTCTCCTCTTAATCAAGTCATGATCCTCTAAATTATGTTTGAACCGTTCTGGGTTCAACAAAAACTTCCAAGGCTCTTTGGGATGACAGTTACAACTCATGCATCTTGATGATTTTACAACTTTGATCTTCAGCTAAACCTTTGGTAATTGGAATTGTTAGGTTGTCAGCTGATTTGATATAATCTAGTGTAATTACGTCACTAGAGATCAAGTTCGTTAAATAGTGTGAGGTCAGAAAAGCAAAAGACTGCAGTTATAGAGATTTTCTCAGCAGTGATCGGGAAGTTCCGGATTGGGTGATTGTTCCTAGAGGCATACTTGGTAACATTTATGCATCTTAACATGTGTCAAGAGCTTGACTTATGGATAGGAATCCGAGGCTGGTTTGCGCACAAGGGCTAATGCGAATCCGCTTTATTTGCATTACACGACAATGTGAAAGATTTCAAGCCGATGAAGGCAAGTTCCACTTTAGCCTCTAGGGTTCAGATTGGTGATCCAGTTTCGATAGACAGGGTCGTGTATGCTCTTAAAAATTGTGACTTCATTGTGGAAGAAGCCACATAAGAGGAGCTTATGGAAACAAATGGCTCTGGCAGATTCTACTAGAAATGTTTGTTTGTCCACAAACTGGTGTTGTAGTGGTGAAAACTAGTCATGGGTTTAAATTTAGTCAGTTGAAGATCGATTACCACTCGAAAACCATAACCCGATATGGCTTGCCGGTTCTCAAATCCCCGGTTCAAGAGAATGCTGATTTTGGAGCCGTCTCAAATGCCTAGGACATCATGTGCTCAAGGTTTACTTGGAAAGTAAGGCACCTAGGTCATCAATATATCGGCCATTGTTATTAGCTACTTGTATATCTACGTCTACTTTTCTGTTTCCACTTAATATTATTTTTGTATAAATTTTGATGCAATTGTTTAGATACAATTAATGTACAATGTATTGAGCAAGAATGGAAGAAGAAAAATTTCAAGAGTAACCATAGAGCAAGCGGCCTGCATGAACAGCGTGTTGGGAAAACAACGCACAACTACGACGCAGCGGACTAGAGTTTTCCCGTAACTTCTGTGAGCCTGTGAGAAAAATACAATTCACTCGGCAACAAATACTTCAAATTAAGCATAAAGTAAATGAGACACCGAATTATACGTGGAAAACCTCCTCAATGTGAGGAGTAAAAACTACGGGACCGTAGTCCACTCAAAAATCCACTATCACTAATGTTTTTGAGTACAACCACATCCACCAGAGACTAAGGCTACAAAGAGCAATCTCTAACAACAAGAAAACAACACAAGAGAGAGCAACAAGAGACTAGAAACATGCAGTTCCAAACGACCCTATATTCACTAAGATTCCGGCAACCGAATCCAATCTCCACCGTCCAAATCCAAGATAAACGAGTCAAGAACAACTCTGCAAAGTTTCAGCTCAATCCGAGAAGAACTCACCGTAGGATTTCCCAAACTCTCAAGGTAGCTCAATCTGAAATCTCAAACGAGCCGCTCCGCTAAAACCTCGTTCTACGATGAACCAACCGTTGGAATGCAAAACCCACCGTTGAATCTCAAGACCACTGCGTCACGAAGCTCTACACAAAATTTCAGGTCAATCGGAAATCGTTTAGATGTCCGATCGTCGCCTTGAAAATCCGGCGAACTTTTCTCTCTTTTTTATTTTCGAAGTCGCACACACTTTCTCTAACTTCTCTCTTGTTATATATATAAAATATATAATATAATAATCCTCCACTAGGAGGAACCAAAGTCAACAAACTCCCCCTCCGACTAGGTGGAGGAAAGGGCCATTCCGGCCAACCTTCTGCAAGCTTCAAATTTTCCCCTCGGCAATGACTTTGTCATCATATCAGCTCCATTAACATCTGTATGAACTTTTGCAAGTTCCACTTCCTTAGAAGCCACCACATCACGTATCTAATGATACCTTCTATCAATGTGTTTCGAACGCGAATGAAATGTAGAGTTCTTTCCGAGATGAATTGCGCTTTTATTATCACAAAGCATCATATACTTATCTTGCTTGAAACCGAGCTCCTCAAGATAACTCTTCATCCATAACATCTCCTTACAAGCTTCCACTGCAGCTATAAACTCAGCTTATGTGGTAGAAAGTGCAACACACTTCTGTAACCTTGACTGTCATGCCACAGCTCCCCCTGCAAATGTTACCATGTAACCCGAAGTAGACTTCCTGGAATCAATATCCCCAGCCAAATCAGAATCAGTATAACTGATAAGCAATGGCTTATCACCTCCAAAGGTAAGCTTCAAACTAGAAGTCCCTCGAAGATATCTCAAAATCCACTTCACAGCATTCCAGTGTTCTCTCCCAGGATTGGAGAGAAAACGACTAACTGTACCAACAGCGTGAGCTATATCTGGTCTTGTACAAACCATAGCGTACATCAAGCTACCAACTGCAGAAGCATATGGAACTCGTGCCATATCTTCTTTCTCCAACTTTGTACGCGGACTCTGTTGACTGTTCAATCTAAAGCGTGAAGCAAGAGGAGAGCTAACAACTTTAGACTTATCCATGTGAAACCTCTGAAGTCCCTTTTCAATGTACCTCTCTTGAGACAAGTGAATCAGCTTCTCACCTCTATCTCGAACAATTCTCATACCAAGAATCTGTTTCGCTGGACCCAAATCTTTCATGGCAAATGACTTTCCAAGCTGATTCTTCAACTCTTGAATCCTGCTTAAGTTCTTGCCCACAATCAACATATCATCAACATACAACAACAAGACGATAAAATCATCTTCACCAAACATCTGCACAAACACACAATGATCAGAAGTAGTCTTCTTATAACCATGCTCCCCCATAACTGACTCAAACTTCTTATACCACTGTCTTGGTGCCTGTTTCAAACCATAAAGACTTTTCTTCAAGCGACAAACCAAATCTTCTTTGCCCTTTTTAATAAAGCCTTCCGGTTGTACCATGTAAATCTCTTCCTCCAAATCACCATGAAGAAAAGCAGTCTTCACATCCATTTGCTCAACCTCTAGATCAAGACTCGCTGCCAATCCAAGTACAACCCGAATGGATGACATCTTCACAACAGGAGCAAAAATTACATCAAAATCAACTCCTTTCTTTTGGCCGAATCCCTTCACAACCAACCTAGCCTTGTATCGAGGTTGCAAACTGGTCTCATCATGCTTAATCTTGTACACCCACTTATTAAGCAACGCCTTTTTACCTTTAGGCAACTTCACCAACTCAAATGTCTGATTCTCTTCAAAAGAATCCATCTCGTCACCCATAGCATCATGCCATTCATCCTTGTGTTCATCCTCCAAAGCTTCACTATAGCTTTCAGGCTCTCCCCCATCAGTAAGTAACACATACTCACCAGGATTATACCTTGTCGACGGTATAAGACCTCTCGCAGATCTTCTAACAGGTAGGTTCTCGGTAGTTGGTGTCTCATCATGATCGTCACCATGATCACCAATACCATCATCATGTGCGGGAGCTTCTGCACTAGGTGTATCAACATGAACCTCACCCTCAACCTGACCGTGGACTGATGTAGAAGGAACAATCTCTGAATCAATCAAACTCTCATCTCTCTGAGTTGGTTTTCCGGACTTGTCAATGTCCTTAATCGTTTGATCTTCCATGAACACAACATCTCTGCTCCTAATGAGCTTCTTCGTAATGGGATCATAAAACCTGTATCCAAACTCATCCTGACCATAACCAATGAACACACATTGTCGTGACTTCATCTCAAGCTTTGACCTTTCATCTTTGGGAATGTGTACAAATGCTTTGCACCCAAAGACTCTCAAATGACCATAAGAAACATTCTTACCGGTCCAAACTCTCTCTGGAATATCACCCTCCAAAGGAGCACTAGGTGATAAATTCAACACGTGAACAACAGAGCTCAAAGCCTCACCCCAGAAAGTATATGCCAAACCTGACTGTGAGATTAAACATCTCACCCTCTCGACAATTGTCCTGTTCATCCTCTCAGCCAACCCATTCAACTGTGGAGTCTTAGGTGGCGTGAACTGATGCCTAATACCATGTTCCTTGCAATAAGCATCAAATGGTCCAGAATACTCACCACCATTATCACTGCGGATACACTTCAACTTCTTTCCCGTCTGCCTCTCAACCAATGCCACAAACTGCTTGAAGTATCCCAGAACCTGATCTTTCGTCTTCATAGTATAAACCCACAACTTCCTAGAATGATCATCAATGAATGTGACAAAATATGATGCACCACCAAGAGATCTTGTCTTCATTGGACCACACACATCTGAATGCACCAGATCAAGTACCTCGGGTTTTCTAGAAGGTGCAGAAGACTTGAACGAGACCCTGTGTTGTTTACCTGCAAAACAATGAGCACACTTCTGTAAGTGTAAACCGGAGATACCTGGAATGGCCTCCTTAGACAACACAGACAATCCCTTCTCACTCATGTGACCGAGTCTCTTATGCCACAACTCCATGGCATTATCATTCTCCATAGCATTAATCATATCTTTGGAGACCTTAGCCTGCATCCAATAGAAAGATGAGGACTTAACACCTCGAGCCACAACCATGGAACCACGTGAAAGCTTCCATTTACCCCCACCGAGTAAACTATAGTAGCCTTCATCATCAAGCTTCCCTGTAGAGATCAAGTTCAACCGAACATCTGGGACATGCTTAACACCCTTAAGCATCAACTTAGTACCAAGACTAGTCTCCAAGCATATATCACCAATGCCAACAACCTGAGACACACCATCATTACCCATCTTCACAGAACCATAATCACCTGGAGTATAGGTAGAAAACAAATCCCGTTGCGATGTAGCATGAGTAGTAGCCCCAGAGTCAACAACCCAACTGGTGTCATGACTAGCAACATTAATGGCATCACCCTCAAGAAGAATAAGAAACTGATCCTCGGTGACAGTCACCCGATCTTCACCATCTTCTTGATTTTTCCCTTTATCTTTCTTCAACTTCCAGCAATTTTTCTTCAAGTGCCCTTTCTTATGACAGTAATGGCACTCCATATTCGCAAATTTGTTAGATTTGCTCCTGCTCCTGTTCTTATCATTCTTGGGCTCTCTGAATGTACTCCTCCCCCTTGACTCAGTAACGAACATATCTGAACGCGAGGAACTAGCATTTGATTGCCTTCTAGTTTCCTCATTCAAAACACTGTTTTTCACCACATCCATCGAAAGAACACCATCCGATGCGGAGTTACAAAGAGACATCCTAAACACCTCCCAAGAATCTGGTAATGTACCAAGAAGCCACAAACCGTGAATCTCATCCTCAAACTTGATTCCCATATCAGACAGTTTATTGAGCAGTCCCTGAAACACATTTAAGTGATCCGTCATTGGAGTTCCCTCCTGATACCTCAACTCAATCAACTTCTTGATCATGTACATCTTATTATTCCCGGTCTTACGAGCAAAGAGTTGCTCCAGCTTCAACCACAAAGAACGAGCATTAGTCTCATTTTCAATATGATTCAACACATTATCATCTACCCATTGCCTTATCAGACCACACACTTGGCGATGTTGCAACTTCCACTGATCATCAGTCTTATCGTCAGGTTTCTTCTCCTCAAAGACTGGAACATGAAACTCTTTCACAAAAAGCAAATCTTCCATCTTGCCTTTCCATAGATGATAATTAGAACCATTCAAGCTTATCATTCTGCCCATATTTTCCATCGCTCACAAAAGCAACTAATAACCTAAAGTTATTAAACCGAGCTCTGATACCACTCTGTTGGGAAAACAACGCACAACTACGGCGCAGCGGACTAGAGTTTTCCCGTAACTTCTGTGAGCCTGTGAGAAAAATACAATTCACTCGGCAGCAAATACATTAAAGCATAAAGTAAATGAGACACCGAATTATACGTGAAAAACCTCCTCAATGTGAGGAGTAAAAACTACGGGACCGTAGTCCACTCAAAAATTCACTATCACCAATGTTTTTGAGTACAACCACATCCACCAGAGACTAAGGCTACAAAGAGCAATCTCTAACAACAAGAAAACAACACAAGAGAGAGCAACAAGAGCCTAGAAACATGCAGTTCCAAACGACCCTATATTCACTAAGATTCCGGCAACCGAATCCAATCTCCACCGTCTAAATCCTAGATAAACGAGTCAAGAACAACTCTGCAAAGTTTCAGCTCAATCCGAGAAGAATTCACCGTCGGATTTCCCATTCTCAAGGTAGCTCAATCTGAAATCTCAAACGAGCCGCTCCGCTAAAACCCCGATCTACGACGAACCAACCGTTGGAATGCAAAACTCACCGTTGAATCTCAAGACCACTAAGTCACGAAGCTCTACACAAAATTTCAGGTCAATCGGAAACCGTTTATATGTCTGATCGTCGCCTTGAAAATCCGGCGAATTTTTCTCTCTTCTCTCCAAAAAACTTGTTTTTGTTTCTCTCTCTTTTATTTTCGAAGTCGCACACACTTTCTCTGACTTCTCTCTTGTTATATATATATATATATAATATAATATAATAATCCTCCACTAGGAGGAACCAAAGTCAACACAGCGCGCACGGTTCCTAGTGGTCTAAATAACACAGACCGTCCGGTCCATCCCCGAAGCATTCAAATAGTCACTCTCAGAGCTTTCTTCTCTATTGGCTTTACAAAGTAGGAGACTACCATCAACCAAAGAGATCGAAGTTGAAATGAACAACTGGTCATGTGCATGCTGCACGTGCACAATTACCTTGAGCTTCTGATTTATTTAAGACATTAATTAAAGCTTCTGCACAGAGTATAAACAGAAACGGGGATAGAAGGTTTCCTTAATGAAGAATTTTCATTGATAAAGACAGTATATGTCAACGTGGTGACACAGTAGACGATCCAGTGTATTCGAGTTTTGTTTACATCGTTTAGGAGTGAAATAAAGTCGATTTATAAGAGAAGTATCTTTCTTTGGATTTTGATAATAAAATAATGGAGACTTTGTTCAAAATGAAGGCAATCTTGGTAACATCTGTGCATTTTTACAAAGCGTTTTAAAATGTGTCAAGAACTTGGACTTATGCCAAAAAAATCGATAGCAATTTTCTGTTCTTTCGTAAAAGAATCAGATTTTTTTTTACCATTTTTATAGCATGTCTTTACTAATTTCCTTTTACCACATTTGGGCAAATTTACTTGACTACATTAATTTGATTATACTTTGGCAATGAACAATCTATATCGAGTAATTAATTGGATATTAACTTGAAAGTAATATTTTTTTTTTCATATTAAATTAAATAAAAGTACCAAAATTTCTGTGCTTAGATTTATTCATTTTAGAGCATGACGTTTCTTTTGCATATATATAACACTTAACTTATTCATCTATAAACAAAATTATAGCACTTAAGAAATATCAATCATTTTGGATACTCTTATCATAATCAGTCAGATAATGGCAAGTTTAATTGTGGTCATCATTCTACTTATTGTTTTGATAGTCACTGGAATCGAGTTTTTTGATCCTCGTGATGCTAAAATAGATGAACTATCGAATAAACTCAAAAAATCTGTTCTTAAATCCATTAAAGTTCAAATTTTGAATAAACTTGTACCATTCGCGTTTTGAATAAAATAATTAGGTTCGTGATCGGAAAAAAATAATCTATTAAGGTTAATTTAGTTGTGGATTAATACGAGAATGATACTTAACTACCCTTTTTACGTTTTTGTTTGCTTTTTATTCTTAGTTGTGTGTTTTGTAATTCGTACGTAGAGTGCAGACGGAAATATCATAGATTGTGTTCATATAGGGAATCATCCAATTTATGAATTTGTTTTTGATGCTGACCATTCCTCGAGTCTCCACCTTTGACGGTGTTCAAGAAGAAATTCCCACTACTATATGGAAGATTAAAATATGTTATTTTTCAACAAATATTCTTTTATAGTAGATACAAAGTGAGAATGAATGTATTATATTATAGGACCCCCGCACAGAGCATTGGTGGTTGGCATTTAATACTCATATAATTGTCGGGTATTGGCCTTCTTCTTCATTGGCCCAATTGTAATTGATTATATATACATGTGTATAGAAGAAATCATGTGCAGTATGAATCTACTTATGTCATCTGCCACCATCATATGATATATATGTGATGTCGAGAATAAAGTTTAAGAGATACTTTCAATCTCGGGACTGTTAATTGTTAAGGAAAATGATCAATGGAGTTAACAAAAGAATCAAACAACATCTTGTGTTATATTTATATATGTATCTTAATATAAGTCTTGTGTGGTATTTTAGTGAATTTAAAAATTCAAACATCCTCTGGTCAAATATTTATATAAGTACCTTAATATAAGTCTTGTGTGGTATTATAGTGAACTTAAAAATTCATACAACATCTTGTGTGATATTTATGTAAGTACATTTATAACGAAGCATATTGAAATTGATATACACTTTGTTCGTGAAGAAGTGGCACTTGGACATATAAAGATTCTTCATGTTTCTTTTTCTCATCAATATGCCGACATTTTCACCAAAAAAGCTTTCGTCACCTCTCTTCCTCGACTTTCAGTCTAGCCTAGAAAGTCTAGCCTGAGCATACATAAACCTTATGGTTCGACTGGCTGAGAGAGGGGAGAAGGGGAGGGGGAAGGGGGTTAGATTATATATTTGGGGATTTCGCCAATTTGAGGATTTAGGGGTTTTGTGAGTGTGAATTAGGAATTTTAAGATTAAGCGTCGTCATTTTGGCTTTAAAAGAGTGTCATTAACAACATTTAACACAGTTTAATAATTATATTAGCCAACTTAACATCGTGTCTAATTTAGTTTAGTAAACAAAACATAAAGATTGAAAATAAGTTCTTCCAAAGTTGATGATTTATATTGGCAATTTGAAAGTTGATGCTTAAATTGGCCAAATATATGTTTAGATTATATATTTGGGGATTTCGCCAATTTGAGGATTTAGGGTTTTGTGAGTGTGAATTAGGAATTTTAAGATTAAGCGTCGTCATTTTGGGGGGGAGGGGGAAGGGGGTTAGATTATATATTTGGGGATTTCGCCAATTTGAGGATTTAGGGGTTTTGTGAGTGTGAATTAGGAATTTTAAGATTAAGCGTCGTCATTTTGGCTTTAAAAGAGTGTCATTAACAACATTTAACACAGTTTAATAATTATATTAGCCAACTTAACATCGTGTCTAATTTAGTTTAGTAAACAAAACATAAAGATTGAAAATAAGTTCTTCCAAAGTTGATGATTTATATTGGCAATTTGAAAGTTGATGCTTAAATTGGCTGAAATGTAGAAATTGATGATTTTTGTGACCATTTTTCATTTTAAAATAGTTTTTTTAATAATTTCATTATTAGGTCCCAGACCTTATATATATACAAGGCTCTACAACCCAGTTTAGGTACATACTATAAAGCTAAAAAAATATTTATTATAATTGAATTTATTGAATTATTATTGGTTTCGAGTAAAGAAAATTGTTTAATACAGAAAAATGGATTTCTAACTAAACATTAAATTTTTCTTAATACTTGTGAGCACTCTAAACAGAGGAGTACTTATTAGTGACTTATTAATTAAAAGTTACTTATTAACTACTTATTAATTTAAAAGGAAAAATTAAGTAAAAGGGATAAAATATCACTAGTTTGTGGATCTATATCTTTTGGTAGTTAGACTTTATTGAAGACTAAAATAACTTTAAATCTTTTTAATATATAAGTAAATTATATGTAACTAAATTAAGACTGTGTAAATATTACGTTAAAAAAAAAAAGAATATTAACAATGGTTCAATCGTTCTCCTTCTCCTCTCCTTCTCTTCTTTTTTTTTTTGACTTACTTTCCAATAAGATAAAAAGATTACAAGGCCATATGGTCCAACACGGGAAAACAAAGCTTCCACATGTCTAACAGAAACACTTACACGGCAAGCACAGACCACTAACAAATACAATCGACCAAAATAAGCGTGCTAGAGGTAACAAAAAAAAACCAGACTTATCATTACTCACGCGAACCTAGCCCTAAAACTTCGGTTATTCGGTTCGGTTTGGTTCGATTTTATTTTAAATGTTGTCGAAGTTTTGTTTTTAGAAAAAGATTCCGTTTTTCGGTTATTTTTTGGGGTTTTCGATTATTTTCGGTTAATTTTGGTTCGATTCGGTTATAAACGAAAACTAATTTAAATTTGATAAAACCGGTATAAATTGTGGTATAACCCGGTTAATCAAAAAAAACAAATTCGGTTAACCGAGAACCGAACCGAAGTTATTGGGTAACCGAAATTTTTTTAAAACTTGCCGATCGATTCGCGACCTATAACCAAAACCGAACCGAACAGCCAAAATCTCGGTTTAGTTCGGTTTGGTTAGTTCGGTTTGGTTAATTATCCCAAACCTACCTGAACCGAAAGAAAGAGAACCGGGTTGATAACAAGGACTTACCATTATTCTTCTCCTTCAAACGTTTTTTTAACAATCTCTTCCCTTTTAATCATTCTCTTCTCGTTCAATCAATCTATTGTAAGTTTTTTTTTTCATTGTTATAACTTAGAATGTTAACAAGTTGAAGTTTCACTTTGACTGAACATGAATTAGAGTTTCTAATTTGTTAAATTTTGCAGGTTTTACTATATCTTTCCCTGATCAATTTTATGTGTCTTTCGAACAATTTACAAACTATTGAAGGTAAAGTGAAAAGTTTTTTTCAAATTAATTTTTGAGGTTGTTCTTACTTCTAAATTGTTTCGCTTAATTTCTTATTGCGTTCGAGATATGAAAAAAGATAACTAATTGGTAATATAGACTAGATCTATTTTACGTAAGATCAAATATATCTTCTACTACATTAGCCTAGAGTACTTAGGGCCTGACTGATTTAACCGTAGTGGGTACGGTTGCGTTTGCCCGAGTTTGCGGAAGCGGGCGGTTGCGGTTTCATCCATTACTAAGCATGTTGAACAACTGGTTTAACGTTTGGAAATTACTGTGTTTGCGAGAGGTTTACGACTGGTTAACCAGCGGGTGCATCAACAGTTAAATAAAAAATAACAAAGATAAATATAATATATTATTATAAAAAGGTATAAAAACATTAAAAATTATATTGTTATAATAAAATATAAAAATATTTAACACGATTAATAATTAAAAACAATTATTAAAATACTTAGTAATTATTCAAAACAAATAAATTTTATAGTGAAATTCTTATTAATTATGCATTTGTTCATCACTAAAAATTGTATCAAGTAATGTGACAAATTGTAAGAAATGTGCTTGAATTCGTAGATCTTCCTGATTGCTTTTATAAATATTATAAAGTTTCTTCAATGAATACAAACGACTTTTGGCTCGAGTCCAACTCAAATCAATTTCAAACTGGTCGTAAATATTTTTAAGAATATTTTTTTAAGTTCACTTAGAAGCCATAATTATAATAGAGGAAAACAAAATAGAGAGGATAGGTTAGAAAAAAATAATTAGGGTTTGAGAACAGAGAACCTGATACAATATATATATAGGTGTATATATATAATTTTAAAAAATTTTCTAACTCTAGCGATGATTTTTTTTTTTAATTTAGTTTTTTTTATTATCCAACCGCAAACGCTTGCGGAAAGCAGCTTTTGAAATCTGGCGATTTAGAGCGGTTGAAAGCGGTTCAGAGCGGTTTAGAGCGGGTTCCTTGATTGTTTTCAATCGCTAACAACCGCTACCACCCGCAAACGCAGAGTTTGCGGGTATTAGCGGGAGAACCAATCATCACCTTATTCCACATTACGTATGATAGAAAATGTATTTTACTTTTAAGTAGAATACATTTTCTACCTTACCTAAGGTAAAATAAAAAGGTAGAATATATATGGTAGAATTGGTAAGTATAATATGCTTTTTACAGAATATGTTTTCTACCATTTGATAGAAGACGTATTCTAGATCAAAACTATACGTTTAGGATTTATCTTCTTATGATATGTCTAACTCAATAGATTTAAAAAATATTACAGATGAGAAAGATGGAGGCGAGCTCGGCGAGGAAGAAGAAATTAGGGATTTTTGCATCTTTTTCAAACCATTTACATCTTTTCGAGGGTTTAACCAAATTCAATAAAAAATGCTAATAAAAATATGTTTTAAATCAAATATCATATGAAAGAAAAAAAATCAAATAACATATATAGGGGGTTTTATTGGTTCATTGATTTGTAAATCCATATAAGATTTCAAAATTTTTACTGAATTTGAAATCAATACATATGAATTTTGAAATAACATGTTTTACCCACCAATTTGAATTTTTCTATTCTTCACTATCAAATCCACTAAAAATATAATATGAATTTGAAATCCAACAATAAATCATTAAGAATAACACATGATTTTAATTAGTATTTACAAATGATATAACCAATAACACGTGATTCGGAAATATTATTTAAATTAATGATTGATTTTATTTGGATTTTCAAATTCATTCTCCATTTGAGGAGGAACTAGAAATTTTAGATTATTCACGACTGAGGAGGGACAAAAAATAAGAAAATAGAGACGATCATTGGAGTTAGGTGAAAGCAATGGTCATTTTGTGCTTTCATCTATGCGTTTTTTTTTTTTTTTGGCAACCTTATACTCTAGAAGTATACTCTAATCGAACATGAGCAAGCACCGATTCATAGAAAATGTCTCTAGTTGAGTTCTTACAACTTACAAAGTAGATATAAAAGCGACGGCTAGACATTTTTAGTGCTTAGGATTACTCATTTTTAATGTATGACCTTTCTTTACTATATAAGCATTTAACTTATTCATCTGTAAAGAAGAAGCACTTCAAAAAATACCAATATATATGGATACTATATATTATCATGATCGGTCGGATAATAGCAAGTTTAATTGGGCTCAGCATTCTAATTATAGTTTTGATAGTCACCGGAAGCATTCTCATGATACTGAAATAGATAAACTCTTGAATAAACTCAACAACCCTGCTCTTAAATCAATTAAGGTTAATTTAAATTGTGAATTTACATAAGAATGACACTTTACTACGTTTTTACATAATTTTTTGCTTTTGATTGCTAATTGTGTACGTTTTACAACTTTTGCTAGAGTTCAGGCGGAGCGGAGATATCATAAATTGCGTTCATATGAGAAATCATCCCACTTATATTTAAAAACCACACCATTCACGTTCGGGAAACTTTTATAGTTATTGGTATTATCTTCTAAACATAAAGTTCTAGATATATTGTTTATAGTTTCATCATCTTTTATTTAAAAACACCCGGTTCAAGAAATCTTTCTAAAAAACTAGTGAAAATCTCACGCATTTAATATATCATTAACTCAACGCTAAAATAACACGGAACAAATTATATGGTAGAAATAGTTTACGTGATATACTATTTTTTGAAAATGAAACATTAGATAACATTAAACTATGTATTTATTACATATTTTATTAATTCTAAAATTAACAAATAAATTAAAATCAAAATTTTTTATTAATTATCAAACTAACTCAAACAACAACAAAAATAATATAAATTCAACTTAAAAAAACATTTGTCCTAGTCCAGATTTAAAATCCACCACAAAATAGGCGACGCCGTTTTGTTGTTATAAAATAACAAACCATGTTGTTTTTAAATATTCTGAAACAGCATGTAGTTGGAAAAACCGACTTCGCAATTGAAATTGATTCTGGTGGAAACTTGCCCCAATTCTAATCGGAACGATCCGGGCGAACGATGGTGTGGTTTCAATGCGAAGATTGTGGCGAGAATCTGAAGAAGCCAAAGCTCTCGTGGCACTTCAGTATGTGCAGTGCCACAAAGGTAATTCATCTTTTGCTTACTATACAAAAATTGAAAAACTCTCTGATGATTCTTCTCTTAGTAATCTCTCTTCTTCTTTTGTGGTGTTACCAGTTTTCTTGCATTGACTGTGGAAACTTGTTTGGGCAAGATAGTGTTCAGTTTCATTATCAATGCATCACCGAAGCTGTAAGTATTTGCCAATTTGTAACAATCTTCTCGTCCTGGATTTTTCTATCTGATGCTAATCCCTGACTGCTTCTGCATTCTATTGAATTAAGTTATTTTAGGTTTAGTTATGTATTTATTTGAAGAGATTGAAGATTTTATTTCGTGTCTTGAATGTTATCTTTTTATGTTTTTAGGAGAAATATGGTCCAAAGGGGCAATCTTATGGCGACAAATCGAAACAAGAACATCTAGATTTCGATATAAATGCTGAGTTTTCCAGTAGTCCTTCATGGTTTTGTAGGTACTAACACATTTGTAGCCTTCCTTCCATTGTCTGTTTTCAAGTTAAATGTTCTGAATATATGAGGACATGGGCTGAATATTATCTATTTGGTTGCAGCTTATGTAACGCAAATATGACTTGTGAGCAGGATTATTTTGCCCATGCCTATGGAAAGAAACACCGAGAGAAATCTAAAAAGGTTGCTGATCAACCAGCTATAGATAAGGACAACTCACAACAACAGCCCGACTTCGATATAAATGTCGGTTTATCAAAACACTATCCATGGTTCTGTAGGTAATCACATCTTTCACCTTTCCTTCCATTTTCTGTAACTATAATAGTCTAGGTTGGTCTACATTGTTTAGGAGTGCAATAAAATCAATCTATAAGAAAGCTTATCTATCTTTTTTAAAATAAAACTAGACGAATTTTTTTGTTCAAAATGGATTGCTGTTTTGGTGTTCTCTTGTGATGAGATTTTATGTGGTATCTATTTTGTTCCAGCTTGTGTAACACAAAGGCTACCAGCCAGCAGAGTTTGTTATCCCATGCCAATGGGAAGAAACACCGAATGAATGTCAAATGGTTTGATGCTGAACAACAGCAACGGCAATCAAAACAACATTCCACAATGGATAAGAAGGACAACTCAAAAGAACAGATCGAAGTCGATATAAATGTCGGGTTATCCAATAGTCATCCATGGTTTTGTAGGTAATCTCTTCACATCTTTCACCTTTCCACTGCCATTTTCTATATCTCGTTAGAAAAACGGATATGCGCTTTTGATGTGAGATTAGTGATGTTAATTATTAAATAATTGAGGCTGGTCTACAAGTTTTAGGAGTATAATAGTGTCGTTTTAGAAGAAACCTTATACATCTATCTTTGAATTGGTCAAAGAATTATGGAAACTTTGTGTAAAAAATGTACTGGCGTTTGCAAATGCCTTGTTTGTGTGTGTCCTTAGTAAGAGTGTTTACCAAATCTACATGCCACCTGAGTAAGTCGTGACTAGGATAAGTCTAAGTAGGATATGCATCATATCTTGAGTGGTATCGTGTATATGATTGGTTTTGAATCTTTGGTATGATTTCATGGATTTCTCTTTGATTGTGTACTGTAATAAATAGAGATGATTTGTGTGTTCGTTCTTAACAGCTTTCTGGGGGTGAGATTTTAAAAGTTAATGCTTTGAATATTTCTATTTGTTTCCAGCTTGTGTAACGCGAAGGCTACCAGCCAGCAGAGTTTGCTATCCCATGCCAATGGCAGAAAACACCGAGAAAATGTATATTTTTTTTATGCTACACAACGACAACAACTATTAGAAAAGTCCACGGTGGATAAGAAGGATACAATTGAAAATGCTTCTGATGGTGATCTCGAACCGAAAAAGGTATATTTGCCTGTCTCCTCAGGTGGTGCAAATGGATATTCACAGGCTGACAAAAAGAGAAAGCTAGAGGCTTTCGACGAGACATGGAACACGGAGGTAGTTCATGCCGAAGAAGCGAAAGAAGGGGGTGATAAAAAGAGTGAATCAAATAAAGCCAAGCAGCAAGACAGTGAGAGGAAGGAAAAGAAATACAAGAAGCAGACTAAGTCAGACTCTGATTTCGAGTATGACAAGGAATACATGAAACAGCTGTTGGTAGCTTACTCAAAGGAAGAGCTTGTTAACCTCGTATACAAGACTGCCGAAAAGGGCTCTCGATTAATCTCTGCCGTCCTTGAGTCGGCGGATCGTGACATTGCTCAGCGCAATATATTTGTGCATGGCTTTGGATGGGACACAACACACGAGAACCTCAAGGCCGCTTTTGAGTCCTATGGGGAGATAGAGGAGTGCTCAGTGGTCATGGACAAGGACACTGGAAGAGGTAAAGGGTACGGGTTTGTGTTGTTCAAGACGCGGAAGGGAGCAAGAGAGGCACTGAGAAATCCAGAGAAGAGGTTGTACAACCGCACGGTGGTATGTAATCTAGCATCAAAGAAGCCGTCTTGGGCTGGAAAGGTGCAAGATATGGTTGAACCGGTGAAGATTGATCTAACTCAGATGGCTAATAAGAGTGAAGCGACATACCCCTGGCTTGAATTGCCTCACCGGCATGTACTCGAGAATAAGCACCAGCAAGAGACTATGGACATGTACAGACAGAACATACCTTTTTACGGACACTCTCAGCTTCCTGATTTTGACCCGATGTATGGTGCGTTAAGTGGTAATCAAATGGTAGCTGGTCTACCGAACTATTGTATGTTTGGATCGGGTATGATGAATCAGGGATTAATGTTGCCACCAAATCAAATGAGCATGGCAGGGCAATATTTTGGTGACGGCGACCATCATGGTTGGTACCAGAGGTAGCTGAGATCAATTGGTAAGGCTCTGATATATTGCTGTTATCTTCTTTTGATTAGACCACCTACAATTTCCAATTATGCTCATGACTAAACTGGTATCTAAAATCTGATATCTTTGTTATAATGAAAAATGTATCATGAAACCAGAAAAACTAATTTTCGGTTTTCTAGTTGTGTGAATATATACCAAACTAAACCGACTATTTTTGGGTTTGATTGGAGAAAGTGTTTGATTTGGTTGGATTAAAAAAAAACAGAAGCAAACGATTGATTTTAGTTATTCAAAATAATTACATTTTCTGATTGAATTTTGGTTTACTCGGTTTGGTCCGGTTTACACCAAAATTTCGTGATTGCATTGCAATACGAACTCAACGAAACATCATGCCGTCTAATCGCCGAAAACCAAGAAACCATGTCGTTTTTAGTGTTCCAAAACGGGGTTGTCTGCTGACACTTCAATGAACAAACTCTGTATTGTTTAAAGTTCTTGTAAAACCCTAGCTGGGGTACTAATCTTAAACTCATCTCCGATTCACGTTTGCCGAATTTGATTTCTCCTTGAAATTTTTCTAACAAATCTCAATTTCGATAATCGGAAGAGGAAAACAATGGTCTGGTTTCAATGCGAGGACTGTGGAGAGAATCTGAAGAAGCCAAAGCTCCCGACTCACTTCAAGATGTGTAGTGCCACAAAGGTCTCTGATTTTAAAATTTCTCTAGGTCTTTATTTCTTGTTCTTCTAGTAGAATCGAAACTCTTTGATGATTAATCTGGTAAATCTCTTTCGTTTGTGGTGCTTATCAATATAGTTATCGTGCATCGATTGTGGAGAAATGTTTGGGAAAGATAGTGTACAAGGACATAACCAGTGCATTACCGAAGCTGTAAGTAATTTTACCATTTCTTTTCTTACTCTTTTGGTTAAACTGTTATGGTTATGCATTGTATGGAACAAATTGGGTTTTGGTTATGTTGGATTTATAGATTGAAGAATTGTTTGTGTATTGAATGTTGTTAGGAGAAGTATGGTCCAAAAGGGCATTCAAAGTCATCTAATGGCACACCTGCAAAGCCAAAGGACAGCTCGAAGCAACAGCCTGATTTTGATGTAAATGTCGGCTTATCAAACCGATATCCATGGTTTTGTAGGTATCTACATCTCTCGACTTTACCTTCTTTTTATTGTCTTCACTGTTTAGGAGTATAATGAAGCTGGTTGTATCGATGTATCTTTGGAATGATAGAGCTAATGTAGACTTTTGTTTTAGAATGTATTGTTGTTTGTGTCTGTTATCTCTTGGTGAGATTTTGTGAGGACATGCTTTTGAGTATTTGTCTATTTGGTTGCAGTATATGTTACACAAAAGCTACTAGCCAGCAGACTTTGCTTGCCCATGCGGATGGGAAAAAGCACCGAGGAAAAGCAAAAGCCTTCCATGCTAGACAACAACAACAATCTGAACAATCCATGGTAGATAAGAAGGATGGAAGCGAAAATGCTTCTAATGGTGATTCTGAACAGAAGAAAGTTGATTTACCTGTCTCCTCAGGTGTTGCGAATGGAGACTCGCATGCTGAGAAAAAGAGAAAGCTAGAGACTTTGGATGAAACGAGTAAAGGTGAGGTAGTTCAAGCCGAAGAAGCAAAAGGAGGTGAACTAAAGAAAGCTAAGAAACAGGATCATGAGAAGAAAATCAATTGGAAGAAGTTGATCACATCGGCTTTGAAATCTGTACGTATCTATCAACTCACTGAATTTTGGTTTCAAATTAACCTTTTCTTGCAATGTGACTACATAATGTAACAAATCTATGAATTTGTATTGATACAGAACGAAGAAAAAACTTTGACGATGAAGAAATTGAAGAAGCTCATTCTGAAATCTCTTGTGGATTCCGGCATAACTCAAGACAAATCTGAACTCAAGGCAGAGCTAGAGCTAAAGGTCAGGCAAATCTTATCTGTCTAATTAATGTACCACAATCTAAACCCGCTTCAGAAAGATCTTCACAATAAAGTCTTTGTTTGTTTTCAATCGTGCAGGTGAACTCTAGCTCTAGATTCACAGTTGATGGGAAATATGTGAAACTTGTGGCTAAAGATTGAATCTTGTTCTTGAGACAAGCAACAGTATCATGACCCGACTCGAATTGGATTTGCCCTTCACAGTTTTGTCATATGATTCATTACTATTACTGTCCGTACCAAATTTGGAATTTTGGAATCTCATCGAACAATCGTATTTTCTTGACAAATGTGTTAGAAGACTCCAAAATCCAATTTTTGAAAGTTAAACAGAGTATTTGTCAAATTATGAAACAGCCCTCTATTTTTGTGGCTCTTAGTCAAGAATACGTCCCTGTTGATTAACCAAATCGGTTCTTAACTTCTTATGCTATCAGAGTATGTGTGGGATAACTTTTTTTAGACATTGATCGATTAAAATGAATTGTGAATATCAAAACTTAAATATACTATCAAATATAGTATGTTTCAACGACAAAGGTTACGAGAAACACACAAAACATAATATCATGATGGTAAAGACCAAAAAGAGTATACACAGTGAGCAGATAATGGAGGGGGAAACTGAATTTTATTAAGGAACATAAAATGTATGTACAGAGAGATAATGGTCCTGAGGTTAAGAAAACTACAAAAAGACCCAACGATCCAAAAAGAAGAAAGCCTCCATTTATATGTATACATATATATATCACTACAACATTAACCATCATCACTCCTTTTTCCTCTCTTTTTTACTGCCACACCAGCTTTTTACAGCCTGAAGTTAACTATCAGCCTACCTTTACCCGCCGGATCCAAATCCAGCATCCATCAAGAAAGTAAAAAAAGAGTTTCACCCGAGAAATCGGAGTTATAAGAAGACGAATAAAGAAGCCTACAAAGAAGAAGATGGTGAAAAAAAGAATCTATATGACCTAATTTTCTGGAGCTAACATCCAAATAACCCATCTCTGGTAATGGTTATTCGCCCAAGGAAGCAAAACTTTTCTTTTACCTTATGCCTTTTCTTTTGTCAACTAGTATAACCAACAAGACTATACAGATAGATAACATAAGAAGGAGAAGTAACCTCATAACTTTATGTTCAGGCCTGAGAGATCATCCATTGGTATTCCAAGCTCCAAAATATCGAAATCTTCTTCGTCATCCATGTTAAACCATGAACTAATATCACCTGGTTGCGTATCAAAATCTCCTAAGCCATCTGGTATTTGTAACTGAGATAAGTCGAGAATGGGCTCTGTCTCCTCCAGTGCCTCCAAGTTATTATACTCGCTGTTTGCTTCATTTGGTTTTGGTAATAATGGTTTCGGTTGCTCCGGGACCCTAACAGATGGAGATGTCTGAGTTGTTTTTTGCTTTGGTTTTACTTTCGTTTTTCTTTCACCCTTCGCATTGGACAGGGAAGGTCGGCCAATCTTATTGGTTCCGCTTCTAGATGAAGCCTGCCCTTTCCCATCTCTATCTCTGTCACTTCTCTTCCCCTTTGTATTACTTGGGATTTGTGTCCCAATACCAACATCATCAAGCAGCAATTCTCTCTTTTTGACCCTATTAGACCATGCTGTATCTTCTTTCCCCGTCGTTTGTTCCAATAAAGCATTTTCAGATGGTAGAACATCAGTAGAACTGGCATAGTTCTCCGAGTTCTGCCCAATGCGTGCCAACGAAGAGCTTGGCTGTGAGCCCATGGGTGCTGCCAGGGAAATAAAGAGAGATACAAATTAGCCGAGAGGATATGGATTTAAAAGAGATTTCGGTATTTCATTTAGGCAATAGATCGTACTTGAAGTCGACGGATTATACTCCTTGTCCATGAGAGTATCTTCGGCTGTTGCCAACCCGGCAATGAACATATCCTTAATTTCAGGCTCACTGAAGCAGCTTTTGCCCGTCTTTTCGAATTGATGGCATCGTTCAAGTGTCCTTCTAACAAAAGCCAATGCAGCCTGCTTTGAAATTTTGTTATTGGAATTCTTTCCACTGGCGGTGTGATGACGCCGACTTGCCTGTAACAGAACGAAACAGAGTTATCAACAAATAACTAAGAATAAGTTGGCAATGCCAAAGCAAAACACAGATGAAAATGAGCCAACTTTAGACAATGAGTTTACCTTGCTCTTTTCATATGCCATCTCGATGAGCTTTTCATAACCAAGTTGATCAAGCTCCCTATGGAAAGGAAAAGAAAATACAGAGATGAAACTGTCAGAAGATCATAATTCAGATCCACAATGGCATGGCCGAAAAGCAGAGTAAGGGAAAATTCATACTTCTCCTGAAGTTCTTTCAATTCTGTAGCAGGCTTTAATAGCCTATCCACCATCTCTTTCTTCTTGGAACCCTGAAAAAAATAACATAAGAGACCATTAAACGGTGTTTTTTCTAGAGAAAGTAACATAGGACACAATAACATTGCTTTTGTCCTTTTACAAGGAATCCTTAAGAAACATCAAAATCCCCCAAAAGTACTTAATAACTCGCAAAGGAGACAAGAAAACCAAAAATGAAACAATATAATAATTGAAGAAATGAAGACCTCCTTGCAGATAGCCTCCTCCAACTTTTTTATTTCGTCAGCTATCCCTTCATCCTCCACGTTTGAGATACTAGGCTGTAAGACAAGAACAATATACCAAGTTGCAAGAAACTCAGTAAGAGCCAAAAGTACATAGCAATAGGTTTCTAAATAACTAAGATACTAGACTGTATACCATTGGTTCTAAGGATATTCCAATAGACTGGGCTTCCAGATAAATCTTTCCATCTATCCCCAATTTATCATATTGAATGTCTAAGAAGTTAATGGGTGAAATATCCAGAAATTTGCCATGGCAGTGGTGGGCTGACTTATAAACACCCTTGAACAAATTTGCAGACCCATCATCTTCTGATTCATCAAGGTCCAGCCTTTCATTGTTCTTAAACCCATTGAACTCCATATTATTCAGAACACTGAATTCTGAGTCATCGTCAAGATCATGCAAGGCCCCAAAGCCATCAACTTGTAAATCTTCATTTACACTTATCGAGTCCTCAGAAATCAAAGCTGATAACAATCTCTGGTAAAGTGGGGAAGCCATGGAATCCACCCTGCTAGTTGCAAGTTCCTCAGGAAATATACGGCTATCAAAGTCAGAGGATGTTAAAACAGGTGTAGGACCCATGGGCGATAGTTCTCCCTGAAAGAGAGGAGAAAAAACATTACATTATTAACTATCTAAAATGTGTTGACGTTGACATGATTTGCTTCCATAGCACTGCAAATCACATATGATAACAATGCCATCATTCTACTTCTTTGGGATTTTCTCCTTTCCCTTTACATATACAAACGTGGGGGTGCAGATAGATACCTAGGGAGCAATGCATAGTGAGATTTTTGATACTCTCATCCAACTATAAATCCAAACCCTAATTTTCCTTGTAGCACATTCCTAACCAACTACACTTAAGAAAACACAACTAGACTATTACTTCAGGAGATCAGGTGTGAACAGTTATTACCCAACAAAGATATATCTGACAAATCCTTCATTATGAGATCTGAAAATGAAGTAAAAGGTATCACCTGTTGTTTCATGAAATTGATATGATCATCAGATATATAGCAAAAGTAGCGCTCCATTTGCTTCCAGAAAGAGTTGGGAAAATTCTGAGCTGCATCGATAACAAGACAATTAATCAAGAAACAAAAGTTGGGTATATATCATAAGAGTGACCGAGGAAAAAGTATTTTACCAAAATTTACAGCTGAGTTGACAGCCGCTAGTAGCTCCTCACGGCCATCATCTGAGCCGACTAAGAAATGTAACCAAACCATGAATAAAGGAATAAATAAATAAATAAATAATTCCATCCAAAAGAGCAATTCTTATTAAGCTGAACATGTTTACCATGAAAATCTAGTGTTGGAGCATTTGTTGCAGTGGCTCTCTGACGTTTGTAAGCCTTACGATCAGATAGTTTCCTAGTGGGTGGACGACCCACCTTACTGCACAGAACTCATGAAGAAATCTATGAGATAAACACTTAGTCCAAAAAAATTTAATCATGCGAGAAATAAAATTTAAGAGTACGTGGGAAAATAAGAATAATCTCTACCTTTCACTCTTGTCAAATATAGGTCTTGCACTGCGAAGATGTTTTGCTGTTCCAACATTCTTAAGTTTATCTACTCCCATTGGGTTAAGAGACCTCGTGGAAGAAAAGCCACGGCCTGTCCTTCCTTGCCTTCTCACACCATCCCCAATCTCTTCACCAGCAGCAGGCTTGTTACTTTTTCTTGATTGTATAGCAGGGAAGGATACTCTAGGAATATTCTGTGCAGCTTTGACATCAACCTCATCAGACTGTTTACCCTTGTCTTTAGACTTGATCTCAGGGGGGCCAGATTCTTCACTTTCTGATAAGGCTGCTGTGGAGAAGCTGCTTTCACCTTTTAGTTTCAATTGAGGAGAAGCAGCTGGTGAACGTTTATGAAATCCAAACCCAATTTCACTACAACCAGCATCTGATATATTATCAGAGTAGGGAACTTCATCCTTACTAGAAACAATGGGAACTAAATTTGTCCTTCTTGCTATCCGGGATATCTTTTGTGGTCTTTGACTGGCCCACTGAGTGACAGGTGGTGATGAAGACCGATTTGATGTCATACGCTTGCGATGTGTAACCCCTGACAATATTGGAGGCTTATTTGTACAGCCAGAAATATCCCATTCAATTGGGGACGGAGTGTTATGGAGCCCTGGAGACAGTTTTGGTGGTAGCCCCGATCCTGATCTAGGCCCACGAACTGAAGCATTCGTCTTTGTATTTGAAACCAGACTTGAAGAATTGATTTCGTCATGAATGTTTGACCTTCAATGAATTAAACAGAGTAATAAGTACATTGAACAATGAACAGAAACAACAGTGGCTAAAGATCGGCAAAGATGATATGGTCAAATCTTATAACCAAGGTACATGTAATTGATAGAATTCAAAATGTGTAATTACAATTATAATACATACTTGTTGACGCCCCTGAGATTCACCCTTTCCTTATCTGAGCCAATGGAGCGTTCTCTCTTCTCATTGTACAAAGAATTATGATCAGAATCAACCCTTGGCAGTGGAGAATGCCCAGCCAAGCTCGTCTGGTGAGAGAGGTTATCAGATCTTCCATACCCAGTAGCTCCATTACCAGCTGATTGCCTACAAAAATAATTCAAACAGGAGATTTTACCCTAGAGAATAACCATCAAAGGAGACCGGATATTCTGAACCCTTGAAACCAACCATAATCTACCGCACTCCAATGGATTATAGAAATCATCTGAGTGAAGGTCATTTCTTCAGTCAACAAAATCACCAGTAAAATTGTGAAAATAAAACGAAGGGAGATATTGATGGTGGAAGTACACAAACCACACTCATGCATTTCCAACATACAGAAGTTTAAGTAGAGCGTAAAGAGTCATCAATCCAGCACATACTTCTATAAAGTCAGATAAAATTTTGTGACATTCCACTTTTGATCTATTTATTAAAAATAAAGAGATTAAGGAATGTAGTGCAATTATGAGGTCTTCAAAAGAAGGTTTGCTAGCTAAGTACATATGAGCTAAGTAATTTGAAAACACACATCAATGAACAAGGCGACAATCAATACATAAGGCTAATAAAGATCAGCGTTGGACCTTGTATGTTGACTAGAAAAAGTCTATCAAGTGCATAAAACAGGTCATACCTTAACATGTTTGAGTCACCATTCAATCTCGACCGGGAGTCGCCCGTTGATTTCGGTTGTATGCCCTGCTTCAAGTCTCGATAACCATCAACCACTTTTGAAGCCGAGTTAGGATGACAATCCACATTAATAGATGAGCGTTTTTTCTTCATTTTTGACTTTTCCCAACCTTCAATACCAATTGAAGTTCGATCTTCACCCTGAATGGCATTATGATTTCCTACCCGCATTATTTCTTTATCTCTGTCTACCACCAGTGACTGTCGAACAATAGAGTTACTTCGAACATCCATCTGAACCACAAAAATAAAGAGATTAAGGTGTCCTGAAGCAATAATGACGCACTTACTAGTTATCTGAGATTTGAAAATACTATCAAGCGTAAATTTCTATAAACTTTTATTAAAAATATAACAGTTAGTTTCATACTATCGAATCTATTCAGGTCATAATAGTATTGTGATAATATAACAAGCGTAAAAGAAAAAATAGTTGAGGACCTATTTAGATGTAAGAAGACAAATGCTATGATATATCATTCCTTGATATAACACTTAAATTTGTATGCAGTCCGACATATATTAAAAATACTTCCTCTGGTACCAAAATTGCCTTAAATGACAAACCTTCTATATCATATCTAAAAAAACAAATTGTAACCATGATCCAATTCTTTCACCAAAAATTTGTTCAAAAGATGCACCTTCCTGGTAATCAGAAGCATGCACAATAAAATGCAAACAGAAGACTGCATTATAGCATATAAGGCTTATTAGTTCAAGTACGAAGCAAGATAACAACATCATAAGGCTAATGCAGGAAAGGATGTTATGTCAAACAAAAATCAGGAATTACCATGGAAGTACGTGTTCGCTTATTTGGAACACCACTTTTAGGTCGTTCATCCAACTTTTGCTGGTCAAGCTCAAAACCACCAACCAAGGTCTGACCCTGAATTCCCATTTTACCTAGGCCTGGTCCTGATACCAAGCGATCACCAGAGCGGTCACCAGAAAACCCTTCTGGTCGAGACCTCTTCTTAGTAGGTACACTTGGGAAAAACTTGTTAAATACAGAAGAAGCTTCATTGAAAATTTTTACGCGCTCCCTGTGACCACAAAAAATAAATGAGCCAAAAGAGCACCTTAAACACAACTAACTAACTCATGGTAGTTAAATTACCTGGCCTTCACATTGTTTTCACGCAGACCAGCCTTAAATCTTTTGATCTCTTCTGGTATAGGAGATGGAATTAACTTCCCTTTCACAGATCCACTAGGAGACTCATCTCCTTGTATTCCAAGAGCAATACTCACATGTCGCTTAAAGTCACCTTGACGAATAGATTTGTGATCCGCAGCAACCACCTTAGGATCAAAACGCAAACACTGAAAGAAATTTGTTACATCGGTTTGTGCTATTGGTGACGTGGTCCTCAACATGATTGGATGAGATGGGACAGGATGTTCGATGGACTCGCGAAAGCTACTCGATCTTTCCATCTGTGCAACAAAGTTAGATCTGTATAGAGGCCTATCTAGCCCACCAGGAGAATAATCAAACTTCCCAGGTGCTGACATTCCCTCAGCTCTCGCAAGTCTTATGGTTTATAATAAGCATTAAACACACAGTGGAGCATGACAAGCTGTAGCGCATAAATGCTATTTCTGAGCTCCCGAATAATTGATTTAAGATACACCTGCCATGTGACAACGGGAACTAATACATAAGTAAACGCCATAAGTCTTTTTCATGAGAATGGTATTTGTACAGTTACTTGCAAGACAAACAAATCCCAAGATATTTCATGTAGAACTTAAACATGAAAATAAGCAAGAACGTGAAGTGAAACATTTAATTTACACTGCCCAGCACTTGAAAAAGCCAAAGTACAAACTCCAATACCTTTACACACAAACACAGGAATCCTTTACGTGGTTTCAAACTAATTTGGTTTCTTCATGCATTCATTACGTAAATTTGGCTCGGTAAGCAGAAATATTCATTATGATCTTTAGACAGAAACTACCACAACCATGTTCAAATCCATAATAGCAAAAAAAAAATCCTCTTCTGAATACTGCAACTAATCTGCCCCAACTTAAGAACTAAAACGAACAAGGGAATGCATTACGTGACAAAAAATGAAAACCTCTGGTAAAATTTGAAAATGAACTAAGCAAGAACAGAGATGTTATTCAAATCAGTCTGAACTTACTTCCAGAAACTACTCTTTCCCTTACAGAGAATCCAGGTGATATGTGTTGAAAAATTCCTCCAATTTTCACTTCCGCTTACTTCGTTGAGCAAAGGACAAATTTAGACAGCAAAATCACATATCCAATAAAATACCTATAATTAAACCCTGAGGAAATTTGAAAACAACAATTCCTTAGTTGCCTTCATCACAAACGAACTGCATTGTCAATTAATCACAAAAATATATCCCCAACTTAGAAACAAGTTTTCTTCCAAGCTTAACTACAAATTTGAACTGATCCTCTCCAAAGATTAATAGTTTCACCATAATCTAACTTCATACCACAAAAGCCGCAAATAAATCAACAATGAAGCAAGAATTATCAAATCCCTGGATACTTTTAAACACGAAACCCTAGGAGAGAACTGAATCAAACATAAACGAACTAAAAAATCTTACATAAGCAGCGTAATCAACAATTAGTTACTATAAATAAAAACCTGATAATCCAGATCAAAGTTCAAAGATTGAAACAAGGAAACGAAACACCCATACCTCGGAATCAAAAACCGCGGCAAAGGAAACAAAAAGGAATCCGCAGATACAACAAAACTCAATTCCAATAACAAAAATCAAAGAGTTTTGAGGATTAGATCGTTTCAACGAGTTCATAAAAAAGAAGCTCGAAATCGAAATTAAGCAACGTTTCTGCAACAGCCATAAGAGGAAGGGATCGAAGCGAAACGAAACCAAGGCGCTTTGGTTCGGTTCGTTGCTAGTTTTTGATCGGCGATGAAACTAGGACTATGCAATTACGATCTTACCCATGTTTTACCCCTAAGAAATACATTCCCCTTCATGGTGACATTGAGGGTAATTTAGTAAACTACAAACCGAGCCGGCTCGAAGAAGCTATGGGCCTCTCTGGATAATGGCGATTGTACTGTTTACAAATTATCTAAATTGTGAAATAAATTTATATATATTACCTCACTAAGTGTTGATGACTTACTAATCATTTTTAAGATGAGAAGCAAGTTATTAAAATGCTGTTAATAAAAAAGAATTAATCAATATAGTAAAATGACTATGACCTCATTAGAGTGTTTCATTCATTACATCATTTTAAATATTTGCAAGTTATTACAATTCAATCAATGGAACAAAATCTACCACTATTAAGTATAATAATTTGTATAATGAGTTGGGTTCTTCTGTAGATGACAAGTGTTTTAGATTATTCAAATTATGAATAGAAGGAATGAAAAGAGAATTATGTAAATAGATTTAGTTATTATGTATAGAAGATTGACTTGGTGACTTTCAAATCATTTCATTATGGTTGAAAGAGGCATGAGCATAAAATTCGAAACCCGATAACTGATCCCAAAAACTCGGTTTGGTTCGGTATCGGGTAGCCTATACTACCCGAATGGACTCAAAATTATTCTTTTTCGGGTTTCGGTTCGGTTTAGATAAGATCCGAAACCTGAACGGAAACCCGAAAAAAAATTGAAATCTGAATGAATATCCGAAACTCCAACAATACATATATTTCGATTTTTTCAGATTATTTGGGTTTTTTCTTTGGTTTGACAAATATTTCGGGTAATTCGAGTCTAAAATGAATGAGTTAGTATGTAGACTGTGCGATTTTATCTCATTTATTGCAAAATGCATCCACAGGTTTTTTTTTTTTTTAAATAGATGATTTTGTTCTAGTGTTTCAAAAATTTAATGTATCTTTTTGTACTTGAAACTATTTTTCTTCCATTAGATACATTCTGCAAAAACAATTATCATTCACGATTTCTTTTTATTTAGTTATTCACAATTCATGATTTCATCTTTGAAATTTATTCAGCTTACGTGTTTTTTTTTTGCTATATTAACATCGGTTTTTACATACCAATCGAATGCATAATATTTTGGGTAATGATTATATCAAAAAGTTACAGTAGTCTCTATAAATATTATAATAGTCTTAGTCCATGGTATTGATTCATAGAGAAAGGACCTAAAGAGAGGATCAACACTTAAAACTCCTACATTTTCTACATAGGAAAACTACAAGAAGATGATCGAGAAAACTGACACTTAGAAAGTTACTGGATCTTGTTTAGATCTCTGTTTTCTTTCTTATTCTTTTTATCATTTTCCTAATTTGGAAGTCGGAAAGTACTGGAAGACACAATAATGTTAACTATAGTATCAAACAAACAAACAAATTTAAAGAAAAATTACATGTGTAAAGAAGAAAAAGAAAAGCCTGATCCGATAGTTTTTAGGCAGCTTTTTCCTATCTTAACAAGATTGTAAATGAACTTGGTGGAGAGAGAGCTCGCATCGTCCACGTATTGGTTTGTGAGATTCCGTTCTGGGAAAGCTCATGGATGTCATAGGGTTGCTCTCTAATGACGTGGGAGGCATTTGTGATCGAGGACTTTGAGTTACCTGTCGTTGACTGCTCAGTCTCGGACGTCCAGTGAAAGGCTTCTAGTGAAAATAGTCTTTTGGAATTTGGGTTCTACTACTTGCAGTCGCCTTTCATCTCCAGCATCACATTCAGGAAGAACAATCAAAATCGTCACCGCTTTGGTTGAATGGATGAACCGAATTTTAGTTATGTATTATGCTTCCATGTTTAAATTTTTTTGTCATGGAACTATTTCCATAAGTCTATAATCATCAATTGTAAGCCTATACCGTTTTCATTTTTAAATGAAACATTCACATCCTTATCAAAATTAAAAAAAGATTGTAAATGAATTTGATATCGTTGACCCAAAAAAAAATGAATCTGATATGTTACATAATAAGAGCATAGACAAAAACAGGAAAGAAGAAGAAGAAGATCAAATGCAAATACCAATAAGTGTTTTTGGATGTTGCTAATAATAATGAGCTACATATAAGTAACAACAAACCAATGGCGGGAAAAAACGGTTGGAAACTTCCACGAGGAAGATAAATACATGAAGTCTTTTGAATGCAAAAAAAAAAAAAAAAAAACACAGCTGCGGGAAAAAAAAAAGGAGGCAGAGAGATTTCTCGACATCTTCTCTTCTCTCCGCAACTGCAATTATGACTGTACATTGAGAAAAAAACTATAAAAAGTTTCATGGATCAAGAAAACAAGTTACAGAGGATTGGTGTTGTAAAAGATAACGATGACTGGATTGAATCAGCTTTGGTGTCTCAAGTATTGGGAGCAAGAAAAATCATTGTTGTGAACCATCATCACCAGTTGAGAGTTTTGTGTAATCAATTGCAGAGTCACCTAAGAATTGTAATGACGTTAAAGCACCCGAAATTTTCGGTAATGGTTTAGCCCGAGGTGTGGACTCAGGAGGACCATTTTAAGTGTTAATAACAAGACTTACTTCGAGTAGAGTCAGTTGATGAGCGCGGTGGTGAAATGCCTCTTTTGTTATCTGCATTCATATTTATAAGAAACTATGAGAATGGTAAGCTCAAATGCCGTAATCCACCAAAGAAATGAAAAACAAACAGTTGTTGCACCTAAAGAATGGCGAGAACCACGGACCGCGTCAAAGTTTCTGTATGTATAGCCCACAAAATTGATATTTTGAGGGGTTATGCTCACCTACAAGCAGAAAACAAAGGTCCGTTAGATCGATAAGTACAGAGCAAGATCCTCAGTATTTATGAAACGTGATAATATTTTACTGAGAATTGCAGTACCTTCCATGACGGTCCAGATCCTGTTCTTACTGGTTTTGGACACTCCACCTAAGGAAAGAATCAGGATATGATACCACTGAGAAAGAGCCTAGGGACTTTTTAATCCTTGAGATGGCAGATGTTACCTCATCGAATTTCATAAAATTCTGGGTATCAAGTTCTCCATTGACCACTGGCTTAAAAGCTGCATCCATCTCATAGAGTTTTTCCCATTCCACATCTTTGAACCAAGGATGAGCCTAGTTGTGTCTTGTTTTGTCAATATGTAATAGAAAAAGAGAAGAGTGAACAGTCTTTGTTATTATATTTACATACTTTAATTTGCTCGGCTCCGGCTCCATGAGAACCAAGCCTATGCTCAGAATCACAAAGCAACCTACAAATGAGATTTCTTGCCTCAGGTGTCAACCTTGCCTCCTCGGGGAATATTAAATGAGTCCTCCAGCTCACAATCTAAATTCCATAAAATGTCAATATATTAGAGAGAAAAGAAGGTGTGAAGATCCTAAGGGAAACAGAGCCACCATTGAATTCCACCATCTTAAACTCTCATCTTAGCATCACAAAAAAAAATTAAAATGATGTAAGAGAAAAGTAGAAAATACTGTAAATTTAGAAGCAAATAGACCTTTCTACATGTTGTTACGGGGTCATCGGAGTAAAATGGTGGATAACCAACGAGCATCTCATACATAATGGCCCCCAAAGACCACCTGCAGTCAAATGAATGCATACGAGTCGATGAAAGAAAATAGATATGCGTCGATCAACTAGTAGATAAGCAGCAAGAAAATGACAAGCTGATCATGAATATTTATGTTATGTTAACGTAGAATAACCCTACTGAAATAAACCATCATGAAGGAAGAGTTCTATGGAGAATAATCTACAGGATTTCTTCGGTGACTCACCAGTCACATTCTACACCATATCCCTTCTTCAGCAACGCTTCAGGTGCAATATAATCGGGGGTACCTACCGTAGAATATGCCTGTTTCAAAACAAGAGCATGCAAAAGCCAGAGGAATTAGACATAACCCCCAAAGAAGATTTTAAAGCACACCCCAACGGAGCATTTTAAAGCATACCCCGGATGTGCTATGAATAAAAAACTGTCATAAAAAGGCTTGAAACAGATCTAATACTATACCAATTTTCTCCGATTTATCTGCCAATGCTGCAGCTGTTCCAATGGGCTCTTCCAACGCCTTCCGCGACGTCCTATTGTGCAGTTCTCATCACCATCGATTGATTCATTTATATTCTCATCATTCAAAGGTTCATTTATGTTCATAGCCGAAATATTTCTACAATCGAGAGGCTTACAAAGACCAAAATCCGATAGCTTCATATGACCATTCTTGTCCAACAGAAGATTGTCTGGTTTTATATCTCTGCAAAAGATTTACCTCAAAGTATATACACACAATATAACGCTGCATTCAGCATAATTAGACCAGAAAGAAGTAGACTAACCTGTGAACATAATTATGTTTATGTATCGACTCAATAGCCAAAATACTTTGGGCAATGTAAAACCGAGCCACAGTATCAGTCAAAGTCTCTTCCCTCATAAGCAAAGTCATCACATCGCCACCAGACAGATACTCCATGATAAGGTACAAATATTCTGGATCTTGGAACGAATAATATAGCTTCACAATACAGTCACTAGCAACTTCTGCTAGCAAGTTCCTCTCAGCTCTAACATGTTCAACCTATTTAGAACGATCAACCAAAAGGGTATCCTACACTTAAAGCCCAATTTTTTTTATGCATAAATACAAAATAAAGAGAAACAATGAGACAATTCTAAGACTCACTTGCCCTCTACTAAGCATTTCAGACTTCTTCAGCTTCTTCATGGCATAAATGTTGCCACTCTTTTTCTCACGGCATAGTCTTACCTAAGCAAGATATTACATTTACAAAGATTATAAGTGGCGTCTAATAACACCGAATGTTCAAAGTTGGTAAATCGTAGATACATAAACCCAAAAAGACTAACCTCACCAAAAGCCCCTCTACCGATAATACTGAGAAGATCGAAATCATCAACGCAAAGCCTGTTCCTCATTAATCTAGTATACTCTGTCTCCTTTCTCTGTAAATCCTCCAGCAGCTCGAGTTGTTCTTTCTCTGATACATCTAAAGATGCTATCTTTTGTTCTAGCACCAAACGTCTGAAAATCAAAAGAAAACGAAACAATTTCCATTGATACTTTGGATCAAAGACCTCTCATTATTTAATAAAAACATTACAGCTCCTAAACCAACACCATTCAGGTAATAGAAGAAAATTCGTGATATTCTGCAACACACCACCTTTTATTCTTCTCTTAGGAATATCAACAAACAGATGATAGGCAAACAAACAAATTCCACCAAAAGTACCTTTCTTTACGTTGTTGAATGTGTCTCATGCGCTTATTGTAATGGTCTTCGATATACTTCTTCGCTGCAGCAACTTTCTCCAATGTCGAATTTGAAACCAATCCTTCATCCTCAAAATTCTCTTCAACCTCCGACGTCAACTTCGTCATCACCTCCTCCTCCTCTTGATTCTCCATTTTTTTTTTTGTTTCTCTCCCAAGAAAAGAAAAAAAAAAAGCCAATTCCTTTGCCTCTCTCTAAATTCAGAGAATCTCTCGCATTTCTCCTCCGTCGGTCAATATTATGATTGCGAGAACGAAAACAAATCTCTTCTTCTCCATCGATCAATGGCAATTTACAAGTTTGGATTTTGGAATTCAGAAAAAGGAATCAGGAATTATTTACGTGTAAATTTTTGTTTTGCTATTTTTGCTATATTCAGAAAAAGAGAAAGATAAAAGAAATCTACAAATCAAGGCCCGACACGTGGAGTTACCATAACTGGATTGAATGAAACTTCTTTTTCTTCCAACAAATCAATATATCAAGAATTAAACGTGTCAAGATACAGAAGACTAGAGATCCAAACAGGCGGGATTATAGAACCAGAAAAGAAAGGTAAGGAAATACAACCCGTTTAGCTAAAACATGACCTACTTTGTTACATGATGTTTCCATAAATAGAAAAGAACAATGATCAAATAAAATTTGATCATGATGTTATATGTTTTTTTTAAAAGAACTAGAAGACAAATAATTTTGATGTTAATATATTTGGACGAAACCATATTTAAAAGTTAATACTTTTTAAAATGTTAAAAGTACAAAATAATCATATTTGAAATGGCTTGAGTTTGGAGAGACTTCAAAAACAATACATAACTATTCTTATATATGAAATCACAAACATTTCTACGTTTTCAGGACTCAGAGGTTAACCAATAGGTCAACTCATCGTTGGTATTTAAAACCTTTTAAATAATTTATTATGAAAGACTGAACATTTTTTCTTAACTTATGTATTTATCAGCCCCGGCCCAAACAGGTGGGGCGGAAGTGCGATCGCCCTAGGTCCACCAATAAAAAAGACCCAAAATATATTTTCCCGTTTTATGTTGTCGGCAATTGTTTTTAAGATTAAAAAATAATTATCCTATTGTACTTTTACTAATCTCTTTTCCACTTTCCAGCTGCTCCATTTTTTTTTGTCAGCCTGCTTTCCTGCTCCTTAGTCCTTTCTTCTCCATTTCTCCAACGCAACGGTTACAAATTTCTTTGGTCTTTGTTACACAAAATTTTTTCTTTCCTTCTGATTTTTTTTTCGTTAAAATTTTTCTCATACCATATTAAACCATTGATACGAGAGATTTGCGAAAATTCAGATTGGAGATTCAGAATTCAGATTTGCTAAATTTCAGAGTAAGTTTTCTTTTGTTTGATTTATAAAATTTAGATTTGTTTGAGTAATTTAATATTTCTTTGTGAAGTATCTTCTACTAAATTCTTATATTGCTTAGTGATTGTGTTTCTTATGAGTTATGAATTGTTTAATTTTGTTGTAGGTGTGCCTTTGCTTTGTTTCGGCATCGTCAAATTGCTTGTCACCTGCAATCGTCATCACCTTTATTTATCCAGGTGATATTCTTCAATTTAAATTAACTTTGATCATGGTTTTGTCTGGAAATGATAAAAGAAAAAAAAGAAAAAGTGATGAGTTATTTATTCAATCTCAAAGAGGTGCTTTAGATAAATTTGTTAAAAAAGTAGGTGTTAATGTTTCTCAAAAACCTGAAAATGTGAATGGTATTGATGATGGTCCTAGTCAATTGAGTGAGCATGATAATGTTCAAAATGCATCTATACGTGAAACTTTGAATGTTCATGAACAAGAAAATTTGTGTTTGAGTGTTGATAATGATCCTATTAGATTGAATGAGCATAATAATGTGTCAAATTTGCGTTTTGATATTTTTGATCCTAGATATTGGGAAAATCTTGATAATAAAATGAGAGACATATTACTTAAAGGTGGGCCTAAAAGAGAATTAAATTTAGTTTTTCCTCTTGATAAGAACTATAGGCATTTCTCATATGATTATTATTCTAGAAAATTGAGTAATGGAGAAACTTGTGATAGAAAATGGTTAGTTTATTCGAAGCATGTGAATAGAGTTTATTGTTTTTGTTGCAAGTTGTTTAAATCTCGTGGTAACTTACATGGTTTAGCAAATGATGGATTAAATGATTGGAAGCATCTTAGTGAGAGACTTAAAAATCATGAGAAAAGTAGAGAACATATGGCTAACATGAAAACTTGGAATGAGGTGCATGTTAGATTTGAGAAAAATAAAACTATCGATAATGAATTACAAAAAGAAATTTTAAAAGAGAAAGAACGGTGGAGGTTAGTTTTGATTCGAATTATTGCGGTTGTGAAGTGTCTTGCTAAACAAAATTTAGCTTTTCGTGGGTCAAATGAAAAACTTTACCAAAGTAGTAATGGTAATTTCTTAGGCATGATTGAATTTATAGCTGAATTTGATATAGTAATGCAAGATCATATTAGGCGCATTCATACTCGTGAAATACATAATCATTATCTTGGTCATAAAATTCAAAATGAATTGATTTCTCTTTTAGCTCATAAAGTTCAAGTTTCTATAGTGAAAGTCATTAGAGAAGCCAAATATTTTTCCATCATTCTTGATTGTACTCCGGATGTGAGCCATCAAGAACAAATGACTTTAATAGTTCGGTGCGTAAGGATGTTAGATAAAAAATGAATGAAATCAATTTATTATAGAGTGTAATAAATTATATAGTATGTTTTCGCAAAATAAATAGTCAAAACAATGTCTAAATTAATACATAAAAATATGAACACCTAAAATAAAATAAACGAAAACAATCTAAATGTTTTGAAAGACTTCTTTGTATATCATATTACGAGGTTTCTGTATATTTCCGTTTTTGTCGGTTATCAATATATTCATTAGAAATACGTTAGTCAAAATGTCGAAAGTTCTTGATTTATGAAATATAATATTGAAAATTTTTGGTTTTCATGAAGTCTAATAATCGATACATGCAATAAATATATATGTACAAACACATAAAGTCATGAAATATATTTCTAGTCGTTAGATATAATAATTTTATTTTTACTCGAATTTATATATTTTAGAATTTTTTAAAGTTAAATGACATAAATTTTAGTTAAGTAGATTTATTAACGGCAAAGAGATAATCAACTATTTTGAAAATGACTAAAAGCGTTTTTCATTTTTCTTTTAATATATAAGATATAATATAAATAATTAGATAAAGAACATGTCTATATTATTTATTGGGTTCATAATCAAGTTTTCGTTAAAACCGCTTCCGCTTTCATTGCTAATCACTTATAGCTACGGAACAAAATATATTTAAACAATTACCGATCACAAAAAGTATATTAAAAACGTTAAAAACATTATTTTCAATTTGTTTATATTTTTTTTCTTTGCCGTTATTTTGTACCACTTCTAATAATTATGATATTGTTTACCGTCTTTTTTATCCGCTATAAAACTTGTATTGTTTGTGTTACAAGTGAGACTTTGTAATTTTGATTTGGCTAATAAGAATTAGATCAGTCAAATTTTTGTTGGCATCGTGATTTACTGTTTTTTACAGCAAATGTCTAATTTATTTTTTAGAGTCCTTAATAATTTTTTCATATGAACTGAAACTAATAACGGACCCAAACAAAATTGATGTAGGGTAAAAAGAAAAATAGAGTAATTTATATTCAAATGGCTGGCCATCATCAAAGCTATCAAATGTTCTAGGGCTAAGGGTTGCGAATATATAGACTCAGTTTTTTTATATGTGTGCAGAAACCTTGTAGAATAATTTGGGCCTATAGAAATTTTGGGCTTTACTCATGAATAGACTAAAGTAGTTAATATTAAATAGCTGATCTGTCAACGCCAGAACTTGTAGCTCATTTGGTTTGAGGGCTTAGCTCCACCTCATGAGTTCAAGTCCTGACACAGAAGAAGATGAGAAGAAGAAAAAACAACGAAGGACAACAACAAACATACAAACATATATATATATAGTACGTCCACATTTGAGGTATTTCAAAATACCTCTTTTTTCCTTTGTGTTTTTTTTTTTTTTTGACATCACGTTTCGTTTTTTTTTCTTTCACAAGCCAGTCTCTTGTATTTGTACTTTCTAATGGATATCATTATCATCTCTACAGCACCAAACCTCATAATAAAGGTGGTGCAAGATAGGTGAAGGGCGGACGAAATATTATCAATATGAGATAAGCATAATCATGATCATGAACCTCCACCACATTGATAAATAGCCTAAAACAAATTCGAACAACAAATTTTTCACTAAAATTTTGTCATAGAACAAAACAAATTCAAACAAATTTAATATAGAATCAAACCTTTACTGAGGGATAACCTTGTTCAAAAATTATTCCCAGCAACAATACCATCTTCCTTGGCCAGAAATAAGCTTCCACTTCCATATTAAACGGGCATACACTTTCCATACCTAAACTCAAATAAATTCACAAGAATAATTTTTCAATTTTTATTATATATATATAACTTTTATTAAAATTCCGTAAAATGTATTAGTACATATATTAATATATAATGAAAAAATATACCCATTTCACGAGTTTTTAGTTCGTCCGAAAAAAGTTTTACAATAATTTCCAGTTTGTTACAAGTTTCATTCGACCTCGAATAGGGTGAGCATAATACCTGGACCCGAGGACCCAATTCGAACTCGAACCAAAAATCCTGATCCAAATCCGAATCAGAACCTGAAAATTTTAAGACACTCGAACGGGTTCTAAACTTAAAACCCGAACTTGAATCCGACCTGAACCCGAACCCTAACCCGAATCCGAACAGGTATCCGAACATACACAAAATATAGTAACATATTAATAATATTTCACTAATAATTATATTTGTAATAATCCAAATGTCCAAAATATTCGAATTTTTCGATTATGTGTTTTTGGATATTTCAGTTACTTTTAGGTACATTAAGATAAAAATATTCGATTTTTTTGGTATTTTCGATTAGTTTGGATAGATACGGATACAAAACTTTTGGATAAACCTGAGTTCAACCCAAACCCGAAATGAAATACCTGAACCCGACCTGAATCTGTTAATATATCCGAATGGGTGTTAGAGCATCATTAATGGGGAGTCTCTTAGTGGGTTTCTTAAGGAATATTATAATAATTAATGAGGGTTAAGAAACTTTGTTAAGAGACTCAGATTTTTTGTCTTACAATGGTAAGAACCCCTAATGGGGTTCTTAATTTTTTTTTTTTTTTTTTTGTAAATAGAGAATTTTTTTTTAATTAAACATACTATTATATAAAAATATTTTAAACATAGATTTCAAAATAAAAAACCGATAAACATTCAAATAAGCTTCGAAGCTCAGTTATCTTGATGACTTCCAAATTTTGCCATATATGCTCAACAAATCAGCTTTCAATTGTTGATGCGCTTGTCTATCACGAATTCTAGTTCGAACACCAACATATTGGCGAGATTTGTAGGCATATCTGTAGAGTACGTGAGATCGACATCTGAACTTCCGTTTCCTTCTCCTTGTTGGAATCCTGAAACATCAAATTGAGTGTATCCATCTCGTTCGTCTTCTACTATCTATTATGGAGTATGATACATGCTCTCATAATCTTTCCTATTTTGACTTTATCCCAAAAAAGAGCTGGGTTTTTAACAATGGCGAATCGAGCTTGCAAAACTCCAAACGCACGTTCGCACTCTTTTCGGGTAGCTTCTTCATGTTGAGCAAATAAAGATGCTTTGGGCCCCTGTGGAATTGGAATAGATTGGATAAAAGTTGCCCATTTAGGATAAATACCATCTGTGAGATAGTAAGCCATATGATACTCCCTTCCGTTGACAAAGAAATTCTCTTGCGGAGCTTGACCTTTTTTATATCATCGAAAACGGGTGAGCGATCAAGAACATTGATATCGTTTAAAGTACCTGGAGGTCCAAAAAATGCATGCCATATCCAGAGATCATATGAAGCTACGGCCTCTAAAACGTGTTGGTTTTCCAGAACCACGTGAATATTGCCTTTCCAAGCAGTGGGCAATTCTTCCACTCCCAATGCATACAATCGATGCTTCCAATCATCCCAGGAAATCCACGTTGTTCTCCAATATGAAGTAGTCGTTGAAGATCCTCCGGTGTGGGTCTTCTTAAGTACTCATCGCCGAACAAATATATTATTCCTTCGACAAAATTTTGTAAACATGAACGAGCAGTAGTTTCACCAAGCCGGAGGTATTCGTCAACTGTATAGCCCACCAACCAAAATGCAAGAGACGAATTGCTGCTGTACATTTTTGAAGTGCAGAGAGACCAGACCTTCCGAGAGCGTCTTTTTTTTGTTGGAAAAATGGAACTTCATTAGAGAGTCGATCGACAATATGTAAGAACAATGGCTTGTTCATTCTAAAACGTCGTCGGAATAAATTAGCAGGATATATTGGAGCCTCACTGAAATAATCGTTCCATAAACGTATGTGACCTTCTTCTCGATTTCTTTCAATAAATCGTCGTTTTTTCTTTGACTCCCTTGCCTACTCATGATTTCCATAATCAATGAATAGATTATCGAACGTTTGATCGAATATTTGATCAAAATGTTGATCAAAATTTTCATCAAGTGAATCTTCAAAAGTATTATGGGAAGAAGAGGCCATTATTTTTTAAGATTTTGATGCAAAAAATGGACTTGATCAAGAATAAGAGAAGAGAAATGAGAAGAAAAATGAGAGAAGAAAGAAGTGGATCGAATATTTGAAAAATAAATGTAGACAATAAATTTGCAGAATATATAAGTAGAAGAAGAGGAAGATGAATGATACAATATGAAGAAGATGAAGATGCATTTATAAGTATAAATAAAAGAAGATTGGGTGGATGGAAGAAAAGTTACAATTATAAGTAACATGTTTACTTTACATTTGTATGGTGTTGATTTAAAATCGAATTCTATACAGGGCAGTTCTGTTGCCAACTTTCACAGAATGTTCAATCACATCATACTTTCCAATTTCATGGTTGGTTATGGAGCATTGAGAATCTGATTTGTTTTCCACTGACGCTTGGAATGGGATGCCGTTGAGAATCTGATTTGCAGATAATCTGGGCCTGCAGAGATTCTCCAATGTCATCCTTCAGCTCCTGAATCCATCTCTTTTAAACCTGTTAACAGGTAATAGATTCAAATGAGTAATGCAGCCTGGAAATCTTATTTAAAGCTGAAAGATAAGGAGACCAAAGCCTAGAAAGAAGTAGTGTCTAGTTCAGAACGTTACATTTCTATTGAAAAATATTAGCATTGAGACGTATGGACACACCTGAAATTGCAAGAACAGAACCAACATCTCCAGAGGTGTATCCCACACCTCCATATTTCCTCGGGCTGTTTGCCCACAATGAAAATATCTATCGAAGAAAGAAAGCTGAAGATATCATTCATGGGCCAAAGTAAACAAAAGATGCATGTGGAAGGACTCAGAGTCTCACCTCTGAGTAAGCCATATCATGTCAGCCAATTTAAGAGATTCATGTATCAACCACTTTAAGAGATTCTTGTATGGATCCTTATCGTTCTCAGAAGTTTGGTCCTTGTCCTGATGCTTCTCAAACTGCAGAATCTCTATGATGGGTTCTTTAGGACAGTCGACAATATAAACTTGTAAAGAGACCTGCATCCTTCCAAACAAAAGTATTGTCTGAGAATCGGTAGGTCCATTAACTCGGTTATAAGAAGTTCAGAATATATGAACGAGTAGTGTGGTAAATTCACATAAATCAATCAATGCATTAGACAAGAAGAGGAATTTCCCTGGTTCATATATTGTCGACTGTCCTAAAGAACTCTTTGAACATCTAACGAGGCCTGAGCATTGAAACTCTTTGAACATCTCTTCAGATATTTTGTTTAGTGTTTCATTCGATAGCTTTTGGAGGCCGGTTCTGGCAATAATACCATTGGCATAGTCTGGAGTCGAATGCAGTATCCATCTTTCACTAAAAAGTCAAGGTAAGAACCCAAAGAGTTTAGAACAGTGAAGCAATCTTACCCCATATTTGACTCTGCTCAAATAAAACTGTAATTTTACACTATTTGTTTTGGTTAGTGAAGTGATCTACCTATCAGTAGCCCGTCCTGGCTTAGTGCTATCACAGTGAGCCCAGTTCAAAATCTCTGAATTCTTGAAAGATAAGCCTTTTACTGGCATCTGATTCAAGAATGCATAGAATATGGAAAACGACAGAAATTAGCTAATGAATTCACTAGATTACTGTTTCTGCAAACTTATGCAGATGAACTCAAATACTTTGCCTAGCAGATTGATCTACTAACATTGAAACAGACTGAAAAGCAAATTTTTTACCAAAGACAATGGCTCCTTGAAAGCTAGCATAAGAGAGAAGCATGGTAGAACAGGAATATGTTGCAGTTTAGCTGCCAACTCCGGGACTAGACTTAATTAAGTCTGTGCTAGGAAAACAGATAAAAGTGAATGGAGATAAATGTGATATAACATTGAAACGGCAACTGTAGGAAGACTGAATTCATGCAAGTCTTACCCAGTGGTGGTGGGAGTCCGGTTACTTGAGTAAATTTTGGAGAAAAATGCTTTTATCTGATGCAACCACTCCATGGAAACGACCCACATTTTCTCCTTTTGAATCTGTCAACAACCATGGTATCTCTTCTTCCAACCATTCCAGCTTGGCGACAGCAGTTCCAAACATAGTTTTAACACCTACAATGTTGATCACAGAGCAGATTACAGAGAGTGATATGTCAGCGATGTTAGATCTCTCGACTATAAAGATTAAAGAGTACGAGATTCGTGACACTAGGCCTTAGATATAGAGTTCATGCCCGGTACACCCACATACTTCTTTGCATCTCCTTCCTAGATAGTAGAGACATTTAAATCAGAAAAACCTCAAAACTCGAAGATGATACATAAAAGGAAAATTATTGACTACTTGGGGATTAATCAATCCTAGTATCAAGTGCATACAAACGCAGAGGCAGTAACAAGAAATCACACTTCATAATCGACTAAAGTTTTCAAAAAAGCACAAAGACTGATGTTTCAAAACCTGTTGGATGCCAAGAAACTTGTTGGAGGCCCAATCGAAACACCCAAAAACTTGTTTCCATTCAGAAACAAAACCTCTGGACTCCCACTCGTGAACAAGAGCCATTGCATCAGAGTTGCTCACAGAGAAATATGGAGCACCATGGTCGAACATCAACTCCTTCCCATCTTCTCCAATCTCTCTGCTCAAAGGAGACAAGATTCATAAGTTTATCAAGTTGCACAAATAAACAACAGCTCTGCTATAGATCACAAAAGACTCGAACGTATAATTTGGGAGAAAAGGCACCTTCTTTGAGACATGCGTCCACCAGGCCCACGACCAGAGTCGAAGATAGTGACGGAGACGCCATTCCTTGCCAGAGTCGATGCGCATACGGTTCCTGAAACTGCTCCGAAATGAAAAAATTGAAAACTTATATCTAAGAATGAAACCCAAAATCGAAATCTATGAATGAAATGGAGAAAACACACTTCCGCTGCCGATGACGGCGACCTTCATTGCGACGGAAAGGCTGCTCATTTGCTTCCTAATCGACGGAGACGATACGTTTATCGCATCAATTGTGAAAGAAGAAGAAGACAGAGGAGATCTAAATCAGAGACACGTCACGGTAAGAAACCGTCTCTTGCGTCTCTAAATTGAGAGACGACTCTTAATCTGTTTGATTAAAGTAATATTATTATAATCTTAAGAAACGCTTAAGAAACGGTAAACTATCGGCGTTAATGATGCTCTTAGAAGCCTAAATCTGAAAACCAGAAAAACTCGAAGCGAACTTGAACGGGTACCCGAACGCGTACCCCTAGTCTCGGGGTTTTGCTTTGGTGTGTTTTGAAGGCGACTATAAAATTCTAATCGATATACTCTATGGTCGTTCGATTGATGGTTTCCGCCAAGATGTTTACTATTGGATATTTAAATATTTTTACTCTTTTTTTTTGCTTCTAGGTAAACACAAAGTAAAAAAAAAATAAGTTTATAACATACGAGGAAACAAAAAAAAATTGATTGTAAAAAAGACAATACAAGAGATACTTATAGTTCATTGTCTCCATCAACCAACATTTTAACGCATGTAAATGATGAAAACAATTTTCATTTACTGTCTTATATTGTCTCCATCAACCAACATTTAAATGCAGATAAATGATGAACACATTTTTCATTTACCACAAATTATTTGTACTTCTTCCCAAGTATCTTTACAAACATATATATATATATATATATTCAAATACTATGCATTTAACTAAGAAAATATAAAATTTTAAAAAATATTTAAGTGTTGAATTAATAAACTCCCCAAACATCAACCAAATCCGTAGTGTAATTAGTAGAGATGTACGTTCGGGTACCCGTTCGGTTCGGTTTGGATTTTCGGATTTTCGGCTTTAGACCTCTAGAATCCAATATAGTATTTTATATTTTCACGTCGGGTTCGGTTCGAATTTGGTTTGGGTTTGGATCAAGTGCAAGTTTATCAGAAATTTTGTATTCGAATATATCATAACTATTAAAAACGTAAAATCCCAAATATTTTTATCTGAATATACCTAAAAGTAATTAACATACATGAAAATACCCAACATACCTAGAAAACCTAAATGTTTTGGGCACTTAGGTTATCTTATATATTAGAAGAAAAGTCATAAGCGCTCTCACTCACCCTCATAATGGTTGATTACCCCTCTGCCTTTAATGAATCTATTTAATTAAAATATTTTGTTATTTAGCTTTAAAAAAATCTAAATATATATAAATTAGAGAAAAAAGAAATTATTATATCTGACGTATATATATACTATGATCTATATGTGTATATATATATATACATATTGCCTTTATTGATTATTATATTTCACAAAAACTTAAGTTTCTCCCCAATATTATACTTCATAAACCAAAAAATTTAAGCATTATGCCTAAATTTCTTTCTAATGAAGATACTAATAACTGACAAAGACCGAAATATACAGGAAATCATGAATATGGTGTACAAGAAAGTCTTGAAAACATTTAGATTGTATTTGTTTTCTTTTATTTTTGGTATTTTATGTGTTCGTTTAGACATTGCATAGACTATTCATATTTGGTAAAACATACTGTATGATTTATTATACTCAGTAATTAAATTTCTTTCATTTACTTTTTCTCCCCACATGGTGCATATAGCTACCTACAAGTATAAATAGTACAGATGTATTATTAGTATGTTCTTGGCCACAACACAATCTACCTAAGAAATGGCTTAGCGCATCAAAATAACAGGAGCATATTTTAGAAATTTTTTTTAAGGCTTTTATGTTAGAAAAATATTATAGGTTTTTTTATAAATTCATTTTTTTGGTTTTACTTTCATCATATTTCGTGTGCTTTAAGCCATTAAGTTAATAAAATATTAATTAAATATGTTGCTAATGAATGTTATTAGTAACATTTTGTTTAGAAAAATGTAAAACACCAAACAAATATTTTTTTCTTTCTAAAAGTTCCTCAGGATGTATAACAAAAAGGAAGTCAATAAATCTATAGAAGGGCTTGATTTTTTTTAAAAGAATGAAGGGTTGTTAATCCAAACACATGGATTTCTTATCACATATATTTTACCATTTCCAGTATTGGTTGCTACCGTAAAAAGAAGATTTTCGAAGTTGAAGCTGATAAAAATTATATGCGGTCTACCATGTCACAAATGATATTAAATGAGTTGGCATTGCTATCTATTAAGACAACTATGGTTAAAAATCTCGACTTCATGAGTTTGATGAATGATTTTGTAGTCAAAAGTGTAAATAGATCTATATTTAAAGTATGTAATTTTATTTCTACTATTTTTTTTTCTTTTCTTACAACCTGCTTATGGAATTTAAGACTATTTTATAAAGTTTAGTATGACTTTTTTTTTATATATTACTATTATTTATGTTTTTGCAAAAAAAAACACATAAAGGGTATGGTTTTTTTATTGGCGTAGGGCATTCAAAAATTATGGACCGACCCTGAGTTTGTACCTATATTTCGGGCATGTTCGGATACCTATAGGATTCATGTTTGTGTCAGGTTTGGGTTCGAATTTTTGGATTTTGAGTTTAGGACCAGTTCGAGTACTTTAAAATTGCGGATTCAGATTCGGATCGGGTTTTTTCGATTCAGGTTTCGTTCGGATCCTCGGGTTCGGGTATTATGCCTAGATCTAGTAATTAGAAAGTTAGAAAACATAGTAAGTTCAACGTAACTTCATATATTGATGAGGAAGATGTTAACTCTATGAGAGAAATGAATAGGCTGGGCAAGAAAAAGATAAGTGAAGGGAAGGTAAGGGGAAAAAGATGTAAAGAGTGAATGAATAAAAGATTAAATGATACATGTCTGCGGCCATGTAGCAAAAAAATGGAGAGTTTTGGCCAATTTTTATATATAACTATATATTAGGAAGCTACTCGCACCATGTGCGGAAAAACAATAGTAGATGATGACTTTTTGTTTACGATGGTGATGATGACATTTTTGTTTACGATGGTAGTAAATGTGATATTTTACGTCTCCATATATGTTTTAGTGCTGATTATTTACCCATAATGGATAAAATATTAAAAAATCTGAGCAATTGTTTATTGATTTAAATTCCTGCAAGTTATGTTTGGTTCCAATTACATATTGAATATCTTTTATATGTTATTATCTTGACATTTTTAAATCTATTATAAATGGAAGACAACTAGACATCACAATTATCACCACACAATAGTTAATATTTCATAATTTTTCATTATATTTTAATTTGTTCATTATATCAAACAAATATATATATATATATATTATATTCATATATAAGCTGAATCATTTGATTTTTTATACTTCCAAAATTATAGAATATTTCGTTCTATAGTGTTTTGTATGAGAATATTATATGTTTCGTATTTTGTTCTTAGTATAGAAATAGAAAACTTTAGTTTCTTTAAATTTCCAAATCCTTAAATAAATCTTACAATAAAGTCAAAATATTTTCAAAGGAATATATTTATGATATAATAAACCTTATTCGAACCAAGGAAAAATAAAATTTTAGAAAATCAACAAAATTTCGTGAGTTTTAATAGTAATTTAATTTTTACTCAAAAAGAAAATTTAGTCTATTCTTAAAGTTAAATGATAATTTTTTTAGTTAAAATTCATTAAAGATAGAGTGATAATCAACCATTCTGAATATGAATGAGAATAATTTTGATTTTTATTATAATATGTAAGATATAGATTATGAAAATATCTTTGACAAAAAAATCATGAAAAACATATAATTTCATATAGTAGCCAAATAATATCCAACAAACTATTTTTTTTATGGATTTACAAACATATTCCAAACCACATAACTCTCTTTGTTGGTCTATCACACAAAAATTATAATTTACAAACCATATATTCACATGCATATATATAACTAAAAAGTACTGCAACTTCAAATAAAAGATTTTACAAAAAAAATCTCCAATGAGAAATTAGCCAGTCATATTAACAATATCATTAGAAAACCGGACTCTTGATTTCCAATCGCGAATTGCAGACCGGAGTGTATGGTTTGGTGTGAGCTTGAAGTGGTCGAGCTTTTGTCGAGTCACTGGTGAAATGTTGTGTTTCTCAAGCCACGCTAAGATCGCTTTCCTCTCGTACGTGAATCCATCGGCTGCAATCTCTGGCTCCTCCATTATCTCCTGTATAAAAATATATTTACTTTTAAAATAAAAAATTGCTTCAAATTCAGGTTATTAAAAATTGTGTACCGAACCAAGTGAGCTTGTCCTCACCCGTAAGATTGGACAAAAGTAATGACTTGGTGCTCGTAAATTGCTTCCTTCTTTCTTTATTTTTGAATTCGCTGTCTCCACAAGCCGTTTCAAAACCGGTATAACTTCCGATTTAAGATCCGGTCTATCTCTACAACGAAACTCCGCACATTTTAAACCAATCCGAGCCAGCTCTTCGGTTTCTGCCAAAGGCCAATCGGTAACCGATTTATCTAACATTTCGGTTAACGTTCCTTTCTTAACCGCGTTTTCGACCGCTGGTACAAGCCCACTCGGCTGACGAGCCGTCAACAACTGAAGAATAGTTATACCGAACGCGTAAAGATCTGATTTTGGTCTAATCGTTCCGGTTCGATGGTATTCCGGATCAATGTAATGCAATGTACCAGCAAGAACCGAGTGTCGGTACATCGTGACATTATCCGGTGCAACATCCGTAACTAGCTTGGCTAATCCAACGTCAGCGATTTTGCTCACGTAGTTCCGGTTTAACAAGATGTTTCCCGGTTTTAGGTCACGGTGAACAATTGGTTCTGGTTTAGAGCTGTGCAAGAAGGCTAAACCGCAAGCTACCTCAAAAATTACCCTAAACCGGATAAACCAAGGCAAAGGCGGTTTATTTTTCCTGTGAAATATATATTCCTCGAGGCTTCCATTCTCCAAATACTCGTAAACCAAACAACCATTCTCCGGACAAGCTCCGAGGAGAAGAACCACGTGTGGGTGTCGGAGTTGGCTTAGAACCTCAACCTATATAGTAGTAACACCAAACCAGAAATAAATCAACCGAATCATATCAAAACCTTAACTGAAACCAGTAGGGGTGTTTAATCTGGTGTTTATATCAATACTAGATATGGACCCGTGCTTTGCACGGGTTTAAGTTGTAATTATTATACTTAATTTATAATTTTTATTTATAAAATTAATTAAATTAAAAAATTTGTTTAAATATCTAAAAACATCAATGTTAAGTATTTTCTAAATATACAAATATTGCACACAATATGCAATATAAATCCATATTTATATATATTTTATAAGTGTTATTAAATCATTTGATATAAATGTTAATTAGGCCAATTTATAAAATTATTTAATTTTTATTATATATTTAAATTTGTTAAATATTATATTATTGAATTTAGTAAATATTTTATGTTATCTAAATATTTACAACTATTGAAAAACATATTATATATAATATTTAGTGTAGAGGTACTTATAGTTTTAATTTTAGATTTCTTGTAATAAAATAATTTTGGGTCCAACCGTTTTATCTTAATTTAGTGTAATACATAAATCTAAAACAGAAATTATTAGTTTATGAGAAACAATAATAAAATTTAGAGAAATAATTTAAATAACTAAATAATAAATTAGAAAATATTTGGGTTGAAATTAATAAATATTTATCTTTTCATCAAGTAGGAAAAAAATTCAATCCTATAACCTCATTTTTTAAAAAAAATTCTCGTTTTTCACTTTCTAGTAAAACGTATTACCGTTCAAGGATAAAGACGTTTTTTTTGTTTAGCTGATCTAGTGTTAGATAATCTTTATTTATTGCATTTTTATGATAGACATTCTATGAAAAATAGAAAAAAACAACTTAAAATTAGAACAAAAAATTATCATTAAATATATATATACAATCTAACAATCAATCATTAAATAACGACAACCTCATTGTTAAATAATAAAATTATTAAATTAAAAGTATTAAGAAATGTTTTTTTAATATAATAAACTAAAAGCTAAGATGGTGTTTTTGAACTAAAGTGTTTTGTTTGTTGAAGTAATTAGTTTATATAGAGTTCAATACTGACAATTTTTGTCTTTTAGTATTAGAAAATTTCTAAATCAATATTGGAAATTTTATCTTTTCAAGATATTAAATGTTAGTTTTATTATTTTCATAATATTTAGATATATATTTTCTTTATAGATTTTTCATTTTCCTAATTGTTTTATAGAAATTATAATTTTTATTTTCCTTTTTGTATATTTTATTATAATAATTTTTGACATTTTTTAATCTAAACACGTGTCGAAATCTTGAATCGTTGGATATGACACGTGTCACGATCTCGTGAGTTAGTAACTTTGAAAACTCTAATTTATTTATCTTGAATCATTGGATATGACACGTGTCACGATCTCGTGAGTTAGTAACTTTGAAAACTCTAATTTATTTAATAAGATTTTATTTTCCTTTTTGTATACTTTACTTATAATAATTTTTGACATTTTTTTAACGTTGACACGTGTCGAAATCTTGAATCGAATAACATGACACGTGTCACCATCATATGAGTTACTAACTTTTGAAAACCCTTTTTTATATAATAAGAATAATATTTCATTCTCCTTTTTGTATAGTTTACTTATAATAATTTTTAACATTTTTTTAACGTTGACACGTGTCGAAATCTTGAATCAAATAACATGACACGTGTCACCATCCTATGAGTTACTAACTTTTGAAAACCCTCTTTTATATAATAAGATATCTACTTTAGTTTGATTCGGTTTGACTCTTGGTTTTCGATTTTTATGGTTTCGGTTTTTTGGGTTTAAAATTAAATAATCATAGTTTTTTGTTTGATTTCAAAATTTACTTCTTTTATATTTTTTGTGTTACGAATCGTTGATATTTTTCTCTAGTGTTTTCTCTTATTAATCAATAATATCAACTATAAACTATAAAGAAGTAAACTAGGATTTTTTTCGGTTTTTTGGTTTATTTGAGTATAAACCAAATCATATCTTTATCTAACAGATTCTCTAAAACTATATCCATACGGTTTGAATGGTATAACCAAAACTCATCCATATTGTTTTAATTCGGTTTGGTTAGGTTTTCATTTTGAACAACCCTATAAACCATGAATAGTTTAGAAATTAGAAATAATGGTCATTAATTACCTCTTTCAAGAACTCCTGTTTCTTCTCCGGTGTATCTAGCCGAACAACCTTAACAGCCGCCGGAGTACTATCAAGGCTACAACGGTAAACCTTGCCGTATCCTCCTTCTCCGATCACTTTTTTTGGTGAGAATCCTTCGGTGGCTGTAACAATCTCCTCGATTGTGTATTTCCTGTACCGGTGATCGGTTCCTAAAAGCTGATCGATCACTTTCTTCTTCTCCAAGTAAGTCTTTAAAGCATTCACCTCTGCGATTTGTCGCTGACAAAACTCTCTTGCAAGCAACGCTTTCGCGGCTTCTACCTCTTTCACCGCCTTCATGTACCGCTCTTTCTCCAGCGCTGCGGTTTTCCTCTGCAACTCTTCTTTCTCCACAGCATTGTTCACTCGTCTAGCTTCTTTCGAGCATTCAGTGGAAAGCTCTTGAACCTAATAGAAACACCAAAAGAAAACACTTTACTTGGAGAAAAAGAAGCAAAATGATTCATCATTAAGTATGGAAAACTATTTAATTTGTACAAAAACAATAATAGAGTTATAGAAAACAAGTACGTTATACGTATAGATGTTTTTTGAAAATCTGTGGATATATGTTAGTATACATATCAAATTTCATGTACTTGATTTCAAAGGTTTGAGGGCCATCACCAAAATACACATTTATATTTAGGGTCCAAGACAATTACTATCATAATATATGTTACCTTGTTTTGTGTGGAGAAAAGCTCTTCACAAGCTTGTTTATATTTAACAACCGTACTTTGTAACTCCTTCTTCAAACGCTCGACCTCTGCCTCAATCTCAACCTGTCAAACAACACCAAATTATTCAAACTCTTTGTTCATTCTTACTAGTCTAATCAGTGCGCCAAAAGCTGATAGTAGGTAACCTTCTTGGGTTTTCTCGATGTTGGGGGCGGCGAATCTGAGCTTCTCTGTTTGATAAGGTTGTTCTCAAGATTCGATTGGGGTTCAGTGCAAGTCTGATCAAAATCTGAGTAATTTAGCTGCGGAATATCGGATCCTCCACGCCGCCTTACAACCTCTAGAACTGTTGCACTAGAAGCCTTACTACTTTGAGGTGTTTTGGGTCTACTATTCGAAAGGCTTAATGAATCTAATCTCAGCTCTCTGGCCGATGCTGACCTCCTCGTGCCTACTTCTTCAATAACCATAAGAAAGAGAAAAACCTCAGGCCTTCATGGAGATCATTTTTGTTGTTGTGGTTAATCATCATCATAGACATCATAGTTTAAATTATATGCATTATCATTTATGTATTTTATAATATGAATCTCTAATCGCTAGATGCATGCTCGTTGCAAAAAAGTTCATATAATAAACTTATACTTATGAAACTAATTTTTTATTTGTGTTAACCAATATTATGCAACTAGTTGTTGTCATCGACAATATATTTCCCCGAATGTTCTATATACGATCAGTTCCACCCAAACTTTAGTCGTGTGTTTATTTCTCCTCAAAAATAAAGTTTTACATTAATCTCCACACAAAATTAAATTAATTTTTTTTTGAAACATATATAGGTTTAAGTCAAAATTAATTTTTTAACCTCTTAAACTATTTTTGTTCGTTTTAAGAATATCAAAAACTGAAAATTTACTATGTAGTCCTAAAATTTTATATTTGACATTTCCTATGAATCTAGTTTACCTGTGGATTGTCGAGGATCGGGTAAAGTTTGAGACCGTAGAGTGTGGAAACTAGCTGCCCAGTCTCTCAGGAAGTCATGGGCAGTCACGGCTGCTTTTGGACTTGTGCACGGTTCTGATTATTAGACGGTTAACACGATTAAAAAGAGAAGTTTTAAGAAAGACGAAAAAAAAAAATCCTAATATTTTACCTCCGATGATTAATGTATCCATAGATTTTGTAGTGATTCTGTCTTTACACACAATGTATACTTCACATGTTTCTGGTAAGTATCTTAAGACAGTCAATGGTACTCCTGGACCTCTTGTCCTCCTAAACCAAAAAAAAACAGCCGGTTAGTGTAAATAACCGAGTTGGTTATGAAGAACGTTAGCCAAACCGAGTTATGTAAATTTTACCGTGTGAATATGTTTGAAGTGAATGAACCCATAACCAAACTGTTAACTCCAGTTTTGTGTATGAATCTGAGAAGTGCTTTTGTAGGATCGTCGTACTCTAGCAATAGAGTCTCTACCTGACACTGATGAACGTTAAAATAGTTCAGGGAATTTACAGTTTGACCCCTGAAATTTATTTAGATTTATAAATGGACTGAAAATATATATGAACCAACCTTAGTGACACTACTACTACTCTTGCAAATTTTCAAGAAGGGAACAAAGACTGTTTCAAATTCTTGTTTGACGTCTCTCACATACATTTCCACCACTCTCTCCTCCACCTCCTCCACCGGCAATCTCTCTCCGGCTGCAACAACAACCATTCTTGTAAACACTAATCTCAAAACTACATTGCTTAGGCGATCCGTGAACAAAATTACATATATAAATCGAATATCTAAAGATGTTAAAACATTTTATAAAAAAAAAATCGAATGATCTAAAAGTTTAATCTTTAACATTCAAAATAAACAACGATCGTTTTCACCTTATTTAAGATAAACTACTTAATTATCTAATTTTTATAGGGGCATAATTTGTAAGATTTGTGAAAACTTATTTTCACATTTTCTTCCTACATGGTCTATATATTTAGTGCGAAAGAAAAAAAACAAAAAACCTCTTACTTATATTTCCTTCATTTTAACTTTATATGTGAAATATGAAGAAAAATGTGAAATATGTTAGTGATTACGAGAGACTTACTAGGGGTTGGAATAGAAGTAATGGTGGGGATGACGTGGACCAACACGAACCTATCAGCCTTGGGTAAAAGATTATCGACGGCCCACCGGACGGCACGGCGACTTCCTGCGCCGCCTAATTTGTCTCCGATCAAACCCTTCACGGCCACCGCCACAAACAACTGACTCTCTTCCGCCTTTGGACCACCACCGCCACTCATTTCTTGCGTCAGCATCATTACCATCTAATCAATTTTACTTACGTACGCCACAAGTAACCAAAGAATGATTTATTTTTGTTGTGATTGATACAATCTTGTTTCTGAATATTCGGTGGAGAAATGCAGTTGCGGAGATGGGTATCTCTGGTCACGATAGTTCACGACTAATATATCGCATATGTGGTGGATTTTAGGACCAAGTCTTAGAAAAATGTAAAAATGTACTTCGTATTTGATTAATAGCCCAACAATGATTGGTCTTTGGGTTTATTCGCGATAGTTCATTTTAGAATTGGTTTATGTATAGGTTTGATAAAAGTATATATTAAAAATACACAATAAACTCATAGAGTTGGATTATATATAAGTTGTCTATTGACTTTAGGAACAGGACAAAAGATAATTTGATCTATTTTGAATATTGTTGGTAATCACCGATTCGGATCTTGCAGTCCTTGATAGATAATAATTTATTGTAAAATATTTTGGCAAACAGAGGAAGTAATCGATGGGATATATGGAAATGGCCTCCAAAGGTTTAAATATCCATTTAAATACTTTTCAAATTCGAAAATCATCAGGACGGCCACTAAATTTATTATTATCAGCATGCAGCTTCTAGTTCTACCTATATGATATTTGTAGGGTTTTAGTTAGAGATTTTATATGTTTGTCAATTGTATAACATGTATGTTTCACCAGTGTGAACTAGGACATAAAAATCTGGTAGTTTATGTTAAATGTTGTCGTTATTATCCGAATTCAAACTCTTATAATGTTTATTAATTGTTGACAAAATAAAACTATTTTGTCTCAATTTGTATATGAAATAATCATTACTTTTGCTAGTGAGACAACGTAGCTTAGAAAAAAAGAATGGGAAAGTTGTGGATATTCAAATTTTGTTCCGGTTAAAATATGGAATTTTTCAGTATTGTAGTCGCACACAGATATTAAAATACCTTACATTTTGAATTTTCTAATCTAATACCTCACTGTGTATCAATCCATTGCAACATACTTATTCTAATATTTATGTGATTTTTTAGTGGTCACGATTTCTTGCAATTGCACATAATTTTTGTTTAGGATCTGATTATCTAATATGCTTTTATATGCGAATTTACGATCGATCTGGTTTTGATTTGGCTGAGTAAAAGTGTTTTCTAATATGTATCCAAAAGTTGACCATTTTGCTGAGCACAAATAAGGATATACCCGAATAATTAAGTATTAGTAAATGTAATAATTATCTGGTCGTTACATATTTAAACTATTTAAATATCTTAACCATTGTCTACTCTCTGACTTTGTTAACTAAGCCTGCAATTTTCTTATATACACTGATACACACACATATTCACATTACTAAATTTACAGCAGATGTACATGGATTTTCCATATACGAGAAGAGATGTTAGAAATGAAATAACTAAGATAACTTACTAAGAATCTAAATAAAGTATTCACATTCTATATAACACAGCATATATACTCTCATTAGGTGTAAATGATAGAAGACGATCGATATCTGATATTGCGTAGAGGTCAATCTTTGGTTGATTTAATTTGTTCCATATTGTAGATGCTATCCTATACATAATACATTCAGATTTTTATTTTTTAAAACATCAAATGCAAATGCAAAGAAGACAAATCAAACAACAATTTAATTTGATGTGTCAAGAAAACGATATCATTGTCTTTTTTTTTATATATGTATAGCCAAAGCTGTTTTTGGGTGTTTATTTGTATACAATTTATATTTTATATAGAAGTTTCGAGACATGTAGGCGTCATGTGAATTTTAGGTCCAAAATAATGCACACAACATAATCAACCAAAAAAGACAAATGTACTAATCTATCATCACTTAGTTTTGGTTAACGTGATACACTTTTATTAAATTTTATGAGTATTGAGCTGAAAACTCGAAACGGAGACAACGTTTGTACGAAGCTAAATACTTAACTCCTACATGAAGTAAATAGATGACTGAAAACATATTGATTCCCATTAGAAAATTAGATTCAAATCATAGACGGAAAAGCCTACTTGAGATATATTGGTTGAGCTGAAACTTGACAGACTCGCGATTTTTATAAAAAAGTATAAAACAATATTTTCTAATGGGCATAGTCAGACCATCTAAAGATATTCTCTGATTCTGGACAAATAGTTCATGAACCATCTAATAAATTAGTCATTATTGATTTTTTATAAGATTTATTAAAGGGCTTCTTACTAAACTAGACCCTTATTTGAAGTCAATTCCAAAACTAGACTCCTCTTCCTTTTCTTTTCAAAATGCCTTACAATACCCCTCATCGCTTCTTTTTTCACAAAAATACCTAGCGCAGATTTCTCCTGTGAAGTCTGGTAGCTGGGTTTGAAAAACAATAACCCAAAGATTCTCACGTAATAACGAAAATGCCATCGTCTTCAATAGTTCCCAACCACACTTACCAAACAAAATTGAGCTCTCAATGCTTCAAACAACCGAATTTAGTGATGTTAATGCTTTAAAACTGAGTTAAAAGCTCTATTTTTGTCGATCTCCTCTCTCATTTCAACCATTTAACTCTATAATATCGTTTTCAATATTTACCATCCATATATCTTGCGATTTACTAAGATTCGAGCATAATAACGCTTGGGTTGCTTGGGTATT
>SMJT01000095.1:540101-551369 GCA_004349715.1 Crucihimalaya himalaica
TTTGTGGATCTTTGTCTTACAGTTCACGATATTTCCGTAATTGTCCTAGTGGAGTTCATTTATGCCTTGTTTGGTCTTTTAAATTCTAAGTCCCACACTGGCTGGTGATAGATTCTGGGTTTTGACACTTTTTGGGTTGTTGGGGTCTGGAACTGAGCGTTAGATTTATCGGGGAAATCATTTGGTGTTCGATGGGCCATGTTGTCTGGGATGGATGAGTAGGGGTTGAAGATTTGAGATGGCGATTGCTTGCATGTTGGTGGTGGGATATGAATAGCAAGACTATTTCAGGTAGGCTTCGCGAATTGTCCCTGATTTTTGGGAATTATCTATCTTTAGAATCTCTGTTTAATAACATTTAGTTTATTTTATAATATATTACACTTTGTTTTGGATTGTATTTGAATTTCATAACGATAACAAAATCTTACAAGGTACTCACTGGCCTTAGTTTACCGTTTGAGAGCGTTGTCCATTCTTCTCCAGAAACTCGAGAGTTGTGTAGCCCTATTCATTAATCTCGATTACGGGTTTTAATTCACTTTTGTGTTGACAAGGTGTTTTTTTATACTAATTCTGACATTTTAGATATGATAATAATTATGTTCATTAATTCTCTACTTATACGTATTATTTCGAGGTCGTCTTTGGCAATTTTTTTTTTTAATCAAAAACTTATATCAAGTCTAAGTCTAAACGCCTAGAGACTATTATTTTGTAACCCTTGTGTTTCGTCATCATGTTTCTTTATCTCGGGTTTTTGGTAACTTTCATTATAGGTCTATACTCCGGTTGCTCACATAGTTTGGGCATCTATATGTGCGCTTTTATTGTGCTTTTAATGAATTGGTTTGTTTATTTTTTTAAACTATTCGCATTTTTTGTGGTGATTGTAAAATATATTTTATCTTACTGGCAAAAAATATTTGACGGGTTTGATTAATACTATTTATTTTCATTTTTGTTATTGTGTATAACTTTATTTAGCATTGTATGTTTTTAGGTGGTTTCAGGACGGGTTGCAAATCTGGGGGTTTCGAGTTTGTTTTTTTAGGGGGTTCTTGCGGACTGTTTTGCTGATGTTGGTTATTTTGTTTATGGTATTAGACCACTATAACCTCAGAGCCGGTTACACTTGCTTAAAATTTATGAAAGCTTCGGAAATTTTAATTTATAAGTTCATATTTTAGATAATCTTATTTTGCTTTTAGAGAGAATTGCATTGAAAATAATTTTTTTATTATTTTTCTCTAATTTAAATCTAAGGTTTAACTACGGTTCAGACTTCATGGATGTCATAGAACGAAGTCTACTGTGAGACTTCTCGTTCAAAGAAGTCCTACTTCCGCCGCGAAAATTTTAACCTAATTCAATTTCCGAAAATTTTCGCAAAAAAATTTTCGGTACAAAATTTTGGATTTATTTGAATTTTCAGACTTCTAATCAAAAGAAGTCTACGATAACAAAATCTTGCAGACTTCACATGCGAAGTCTACCGTGAGACTTCACCCGAAACTCGAGGAAGTCTGTAAGCCCTAAACTCTAAATTCGAATGTTTAATTCACTCTTTGTTAATATAATACTAAACATTTGACATCAAAATGAGTATATAATATTTCAAAATCTAACAACTAATACGAAGTATCCGCCATTTTTATCAAAAACATATCAATCTAAGTCTAACCCTAAATGAAATTTATGCATGGATTCTTAACCTCATTGGCAACCTCTCTACCTATATGCCTCTTATGGTTTATATCAAGATGGCTTAGTTTTAATGAATTTTATTTTTTATAAACCTATTCGATTGTTGATTTAAAATAATTTTTTTCTTTCAAAAATTTTGATCGAAATATTTTTATTTTCATTTTTTAATTAAAATTTCACATTTAATTACGGTTCAGACTTCATGGTCGAAGTTGCGACTGTTTATGGTATTTTAGAACATAATCAACCTTATATGCTTAAAATTTATGAAAGTTTCGGAAATTTTAATTTATAAAGTTCATATTTTAGATAATCTTATTTTCTTTAGAAGAAATTGCATTGAAAATATTTTTTTATTATTTTCCTAATTTAAATCTAAGGTTTAATTACGGTTCAGACTTCATGGATGTCTTGAACGAAGTCTACTGTGAGTCTTCGTTCAATAAGTCTACTTTTCACGGAGGTTAGAATTGTAATTGCGGTTTATGTTTTTTTGTTTGCAAATAAGGGGGTTAATGTAATTTCCATACCCCAAAGGCCTAGTTTTGCATTTGTTTCAATTTGGGGTCTAGTTTTGCATTCAAACTCAATTTTGGGTCTAGTTATAGCAATTCGCCCTTTATTAAATTCATTTATATCTATGTCAAGCCAAATAATAGAGCTAGATTTTTTTTTAGGAATATATCTTATTTATTATATAAAGTAGTGTTTTCAAAAGTTCGTAACTCATAAGATAGTGGCACGTGTCGTGTAATCGATTCAAGATTTCGACACGTGTCAAAGTTATCAAAGTTAAAAATGTAAATAATGTTGAAAATATCAAAGATTTAATTATAAGCAAAAATATGCTAATTAATCATAATTTATTAATTTTCTGAATTTTACGATATCTATTTATTATTTTATGATAAAAAATATAAAAGGAAAAACTAATTTATTCTTTTTTATTAATTTTTGAAAAAATAAAAATATAGTAATATTTTCTTTTTCTACCATAAAGGTAAATTAAGTAACCTAAATCTATTGAAAAAGAAAAAAGGAATAGCTAATCTATTCATTTTCTAAATTTTACGATAATTTATCTATTTTCTAAATATTATGAAAAAATTTAAAAGGAAAAAACTAATAATAATAATAACAATATTTTACTTTTCCAGCATAAAGGTAAATTAAGTAACCTAAATCTATTGAAAAAGAAAAAAGGAATAGCTAATCTATTCATTTTCTAAATTTTACGATAATTTATCTATTTTCTAAATATTATGAAAAAATTTAAAAGGAAAAAACTAATAATAATAATAACAATATTTTACTTTTCCAGCATAAAGGTAAATTAAGTAACCTAAATCTATTGAAAAAGAAAAAAGGAATAGCTAATCTATTCATTTTCTAAATTTTACGATAATTTATCTATTTTCTAAATATTATGAAAAAATTTAAAAGGAAAAAACTAATAATAATAATAACAATATTTTACTTTTCCAGCATAAAGGTAAATTAAGTAACCTAAATCTATTGAAAAAGAAAAAAGGAATAGCTAATCTATTCATTTTCTAAATTTTACGATAATTTATCTATTTTCTAAATATTATGAAAAAATTTAAAAGGAAAAAACTAATAATAATAATAACAATATTTTACTTTTCCAGCATAAAGGTAAATTAAGTAACCTAAATCTATTGAAAAAGAAAAAAGGAATAGCTAATCTATTCATTTTCTAAATTTTACGATAATTTATCTATTTTCTAAATATTATGAAAAAATTTAAAAGGAAAAAACTAATAATAATAATAACAATATTTTACTTTTCCAGCATAAAGGTAAATTAAGTAACCTAAATCTATTGAAAAAGAAAAAAGGAATAGCTAATCTATTCATTTTCTAAATTTTACGATAATTTATCTATTTTCTAAATATTATGAAAAAATTTAAAAGGAAAAAACTAATAATAATAATAACAATATTTTACTTTTCCAGCATAAAGGTAAATTAAGTAACCTAAATCTATTGAAAAAGAAAAAAGGAATAGCTAATCTATTCATTTTCTAAATTTTACGATAATTTATCTATTTTCTAAATATTATGAAAAAATTTAAAAGGAAAAAACTAATAATAATAATAACAATATTTTACTTTTCCAGCATAAAGGTAAATTAAGTAACCTAAATCTATTGAAAAAGAAAAAAGGAATAGCTAATCTATTCATTTTCTAAATTTTACGATAATTTATCTATTTTCTAAATATTATGAAAAAATTTAAAAGGAAAAAACTAATAATAATAATAACAATATTTTACTTTTCCAGCATAAAGGTAAATTAAGTAACCTAAATCTATTGAAAAAGAAAAAAGGAATAGCTAATCTATTCATTTTCTAAATTTTACGATAATTTATCTATTTTCTAAATATTATGAAAAAATTTAAAAGGAAAAAACTAATAATAATAATAACAATATTTTACTTTTCCAGCATAAAGGTAAATTAAGTAACCTAAATCTATTGAAAAAGAAAAAAGGAATAGCTAATCTATTCATTTTCTAAATTTTACGATAATTTATCTATTTTCTAAATATTATGAAAAAATTTAAAAGGAAAAAACTAATAATAATAATAACAATATTTTACTTTTCCAGCATAAAGGTAAATTAAGTAACCTAAATCTATTGAAAAAGAAAAAAGGAATAGCTAATCTATTCATTTTCTAAATTTTACGATAATTTATCTATTTTCTAAATATTATGAAAAAATTTAAAAGGAAAAAACTAATAATAATAATAACAATATTTTACTTTTCCAGCATAAAGGTAAATTAAGTAACCTAAATCTATTGAAAAAGAAAAAAGGAATAGCTAATCTATTCATTTTCTAAATTTTACGATAATTTATCTATTTTCTAAATATTATGAAAAAATTTAAAAGGAAAAAACTAATAATAATAATAACAATATTTTACTTTTCCAGCATAAAGGTAAATTAAGTAACCTAAATCTATTGAAAAAGAAAAAAGGAATAGCTAATCTATTCATTTTCTAAATTTTACGATAATTTATCTATTTTCTAAATATTATGAAAAAATTTAAAAGGAAAAAACTAATAATAATAATAACAATATTTTACTTTTCCAGCATAAAGGTAAATTAAGTAACCTAAATCTATTGAAAAAGAAAAAAGGAATAGCTAATCTATTCATTTTCTAAATTTTACGATAATTTATCTATTTTCTAAATATTATGAAAAAATTTAAAAGGAAAAAACTAATAATAATAATAACAATATTTTACTTTTCCAGCATAAAGGTAAATTAAGTAACCTAAATCTATTGAAAAAGAAAAAAGGAATAGCTAATCTATTCATTTTCTAAATTTTACGATAATTTATCTATTTTCTAAATATTATGAAAAAATTTAAAAGGAAAAAACTAATAATAATAATAACAATATTTTACTTTTCCAGCATAAAGGTAAATTAAGTAACCTAAATCTATTGAAAAAGAAAAAAGGAATAGCTAATCTATTCATTTTCTAAATTTTACGATAATTTATCTATTTTCTAAATATTATGAAAAAATTTAAAAGGAAAAAACTAATAATAATAATAACAATATTTTACTTTTCCAGCATAAAGGTAAATTAAGTAACCTAAATCTATTGAAAAAGAAAAAAGGAATAGCTAATCTATTCATTTTCTAAATTTTACGATAATTTATCTATTTTCTAAATATTATGAAAAAATTTAAAAGGAAAAAACTAATAATAATAATAACAATATTTTACTTTTCCAGCATAAAGGTAAATTAAGTAACCTAAATCTATTGAAAAAGAAAAAAGGAATAGCTAATCTATTCATTTTCTAAATTTTACGATAATTTATCTATTTTCTAAATATTATGAAAAAATTTAAAAGGAAAAAACTAATAATAATAATAACAATATTTTACTTTTCCAGCATAAAGGTAAATTAAGTAACCTAAATCTATTGAAAAAGAAAAAAGGAATAGCTAATCTATTCATTTTCTAAATTTTACGATAATTTATCTATTTTCTAAATATTATGAAAAAATTTAAAAGGAAAAAACTAATAATAATAATAACAATATTTTACTTTTCCAGCATAAAGGTAAATTAAGTAACCTAAATCTATTGAAAAAGAAAAAAGGAATAGCTAATCTATTCATTTTCTAAATTTTACGATAATTTATCTATTTTCTAAATATTATGAAAAAATTTAAAAGGAAAAAACTAATAATAATAATAACAATATTTTACTTTTCCAGCATAAAGGTAAATTAAGTAACCTAAATCTATTGAAAAAGAAAAAAGGAATAGCTAATCTATTCATTTTCTAAATTTTACGATAATTTATCTATTTTCTAAATATTATGAAAAAATTTAAAAGGAAAAAACTAATAATAATAATAACAATATTTTACTTTTCCAGCATAAAGGTAAATTAAGTAACCTTAAGCCATTGAAAAAAAAGAATAGCTAATTTATATTTTCTAAATTTTGCAAAAAAATCAAAATATAATAATATTGCCAAAATGAAACTAAAAAAGAAATATATTTCTTTTCTAACATTGTTAAAAAGGTAAATTATGTAACTTAAAGTCATAAAAAAAGGAATAGCTAATTTATTCCTTATCTAAATATTACAAAATAATAAAACTAACATTTAATATCTTTCTTTTCTAGCATTATTAAAAAGGTAAATAAAGTAATATAAATCCATTGAAAAAGAAATAGCTAATTTATTCATTTTATAGATATTATAAAAATATAAAACCAACATTTTGTAACGTCATTGGATAAGGAAAACTACTATATCTATATTCTATTTTTTACAAAAAAGTAAAAAAGGAAATCACATAAAATAAAAAACTAAACTCAATTACGTTATTTAAAGAAAACGTTTTTCTTACATAAAATAGAAATTGATTATTAATAAACAAAAAAACCAAAATAAAACTTAACAAATTAATATTAATAGATTTATAAAAAAGGATTACTTCTTTTCTTAAAAAGATAAAATTTCTAATATTGAATTAGAAATTTTCTAATAACACCATCATAGCTTTTACTTTATTATATTAGTAAATCATCTCTTATTTTTTCAGTTAAAAACATCTCTTATTTTTTCATTTAACTAGATTAGTTAGCTTCTTTAAATCGTAAGTGCTGTTCGTTCATGAAGACGAGATTAGCGGCAAGATGAGTGGCTGCCATACTGTCACAATGTACTTCGATTGGAGCTGAATGATCGATGCCAAACGACCAGAGAAGATTCTTTAACCATAGGAACTCTCAGACAATCATTGTGTTGGTGAATAGAATGAGGTCGTCAACATACACCAAAACGTAGATGTGATGATGACCCTTGGTATATGAAAGAGGGAGTAGTCACCTACGTATTGTACAAAACTGTAATCCTTGAGAGTTTTACTAGGTTTTGCAAACCAACAACGAGGGGCTTGGCGCAAACCATCGATAAACTTGAGTTTTGTCATTCTTGCAAAATCCATGAGGCATTTGCATGTAAAACTTCTCGTGTAAGTCACCGTGAAAGAAAATGTTATGGAAATCCATTTGATGAACCACCCAATCCTTTATAGCAGCTACTTTAACAATGTTTGGGTTGTATTCATCTTGACAACCGGAGCGAACGCTTCAGTAAAAAATCACTTCCTTCAACTTGATTATTACCAAGCACCATTAAGCATGCTTTGTGTCAATCTAGAGTACCGTCGGCTCGGAATTTTAAACGGAATAACCATTTACATCTGATGGCTTTCTTACCAGAGGGAGTAGTTCAATCCTCCAAGTACAATTCTCTTATAATGCATCAATCTCCAACTGTACATCATTTCGCCAATTCTCATCAAGAACAGCCTGAGAATAATGTTGTTGCTCATGGCTTCTTGTGAAGGTTAGCACATACTTTTGATGTTTTTGATGTTTTTCAGAAAAAACGTGTAGTAGTCGTGTAATCGGATAGGGGATACTTACAATCATTTTTTCTTTTGTCAAGAGAGTTAATGACACTAGGAGCATAATCCGTGATTCGAGTAGGAAGAGGCTTCTTTGTTTTTCCTACACCAAGGTCCTCGACTACCGGTGTATTGTCTTCAAGCGGAGGCTCAAGAACATGAGATGATGGTTCACCGAAAATATCTAATGGAGAGTCCTCTGAATCCAGTAATGTGATTGTGTCTGTATCTGAAGATACTAGTCCTATCGGAGAAGACCTATCAATTGATGATGTAGTCTGGTTATAAATCTCTTCCGGTTTCATTAAATGGAGACTCAAACCCAGACGGAATGTTGGTAACAATCTCAGGAGGCAAGAAGACATCAGTTGGATTTGTAGTAGTCTCAACACTAGTGATGTCAGGAATCACGGTGGGCACGGATTCAACTTGTTGTGAAACAGAGTGTGAATCATTATGATGAGGATCTATGAACAGAGGCTTATGTGTAAGCGGAGGACCCGAGGAGTTAGATGACATAGAAGCAAACGGGAAATCCATCTCACAAAAGACAACGTCTCGCGATGCGGTTATGGCTCCAGTGTCTAAGTCATAGACACACCATCCCTCTTTATCGTGGGGATAGCCTAGAAAAACAGACTTCTTGCTTCTATGGTGTCTAGTGTCAGTTTTGTACCTAGAGCACAATGTCACGGAGTCATTTTTGTTTTTGTTTTTCAGATCCATGGTGATACACACAACCAAATAACCTAGTTGCCTTACTAAGATACACTCAAATCTTTTATATTAGGAGGTGAGTTAACAAATAAAATCAATTAGATATGCCATATGCTATATTAAGCGTATCTATCAAATGCACATTATCAAAACTATTCACCATCTAGAATTTCATGATTATTAGAACATCTCCTTTTGGTATTTTATTCCCCAAAAGTATGAGAGAGAAGTAGAGAAGAGTTTTCATAGAACGTTGGGTATACTAATTAGAACCTCTATATTTGGTTGATTTTTTATTCTAAAATTAAAAATTAAATAAATAAGTAATACAATATTAATGTTGAGATACTATATTGGATATCAAATTAAATTAAAATATTTCATTATGTGGATTTGTTTTATGATGTCATTTTATGCACGTAAAGTAAATTGCACGTTGATTAAGCTAAAAAATCCTAAGATTGTACACTTACTACTCATATATTGTTTATCGTCTGATGGTAAACTGACTCATATATGAACAAATAACATACAGGTGTTTAAATATATGTGTTCATGGTGTACAATAATAATACACGATGCATTTGTAACCTTAAATCGTTTTCAATTAGACCTTTTAAAGCTGTCTTTCCAATCATAGAAGAATTAATTAATTCACAAAATAAAATGTCAAGTTGCATCATGTATGCATACACATATCTGACTTTCTGTGTGTATATACCTCTGTTAGCTCCCAAATATGGTTTTTTTTATATTTCTCTTTTAAAATAATAAAAAGAAATTAAAAATGTTTTCTCTTGGCTTTAAAAAAGGACGAAACAGTTTTTCTTCAAGGCAACATCGGCGATTCTGTATCTCTGGTCGGCGTTGGCCTCTCCGGCGTCCGTCGGTTTCCTCCCTTTTTCCTGTTTTTATTATTATGTTATTGTTGTTAGGTTTTTTTATTTAAAAAATCGATAACGTTACCGATGAAGATGAGATCGTGTTCATCATCGTTTCAGAAGGGTGTCTGATTTCCGGTGGATCTCTTGTAGATTCTTTTGTTGTTACACTATTTCTCTGTTGGTTCCTGTTTTCATAATGTATGTATAGTCATCGGCGGTATCGAATCAACCGTTGTATTTCCATGTCGGTCGATTTTGCTGAGAATCCTCCTGTTTTGTTGGTCGTGAGTTCGGTAATACTAACATCCGATGTTAGTTATGCGATTGTTTCCGCGTGTCAGTATAATCTACTGTGGACGTCTGGAAGTTTAACATAAATCTCCTCGGATTTGATATGTAAATATCGAACCGGCACGAAAACCACCATAGAAGCAATATTTAGAGGAAGAGTTTGGAGGCAAATAAGAGGAAAATCAGAAGATGATTTATTATATATTAACAAAAATGGGTTTTAAGTACAACCAAGATCAATGACATCTCTTTTAATATGAGAGTTTCGATCAATTAGAAAGTTTTGCGATGAAACAAATGGATCGATTCCTATGATTTTTGAATGCTTTACTGGTATTTTATCATTTTCAAGAAAGGAAGTCACACTAAATTGACGAAAATGACGAAGACGATTAAGTATTTGACTAAGAAAGCGGCACGTAATTTGCTTTATTGTTTTTTTTTTCGTTACACAAACCATTGATTGTATTTTTAATCTCATTGATTATCTTGTATACTTTGATTCATATTAATAAAGTTTGTTTAGATGTTTTAAAAAAAGAACTAAAAATGAAAGTAAAAATGGATTTAAACAAAAAAAAGCTTTTGTATTTTCTTTGATAATTTCGTACATCATGTCTACGTTTTTTTTTTTTAATATTCTATTATTTATTTCAACCGCTAAAGAAATCAAAGAAATAAAAAAATCATAATATAATAAAGAAATCAAGTATCCTGTCTACATATTTCTTGTTATTTTTAGTATTATAATATTTATTTGTGATATTTTAGTTGTGGGGGTGTGATTATGCGAATAGATATAGTGAATTTTTTTTTAAAATACATTAATTTAATTACTTTTGGATGTTTAATACACAAATTTTTTTCGTTGTTCGAAATATACATGAGGTTATATACATTGATTATTTAAAACAAGAAATTTCAAAAAATTTGCATTTTACACACGACTCTCACCGAAAAGTTAATGACCGTTAAGTGTGATAAATACAAACTTTCTCGTTAGCTAAAAAATACATGAATTTTTTTAGTATTGGAATTTAAATACATAAACACTAAAAATTTGTGCATTTTACAAACGAGATTTAAAGACACTAACGAAACTCCTTACGGCTGTTAAAATTAATTAAGTTGATAAAATCCAGGTTGTATAAAACTCTCCAAAGAATTGATCAGACATGGAGATCTACACTGAACCTCCCTCATCGCCATCGATACTATCAATTATGGAAGAATCGTCGTCTCTATCAATCATAATCTCAGACAATCTAATCAAACTCGAGACTACATTAAACCTTCCTCAAATTCCATGGAAATAAAAGAAAATAAAGAAAAAAGACACTTATAATGGGGTTTTAAGAGGGGTTCTTATGTTTGAAATAATATAAAATAATAGAAAATGATGAGAGAGAAATAAGATGGGGTTCTCAGATGAGAACCTTTGATATGTTGTTAAAAAACTCATTTGACACATGGCAATAGATGATTGGACAATGTCTTTATTTATAATTTAAAATCTAAATAAATAATTAAGTTACATTAAACTTATTAAAATACTATAAATCAGAAACTAAGATGGAGAAACTAAATGTCCCTTGGGAAAGTGAACCCCTGGTTCTCTTTACCTCGCTCCTCCGGCCAAACCCCGTCTACCTCCTCCGGTGACCTAATCCTCTCCCCCCCCCCCCC
>SMJT01000095.1:551387-570128 GCA_004349715.1 Crucihimalaya himalaica
CCCCCCCCCCCCCCCACCTCTTCCACCTGACCCCCCAAACCCGAACCTCTTTCCTCCTCTCCCCTCAACTTCATTCTCCTCTCCTTAGCCCAAACAAACTGCTCCTATAGAGCCTCTTTCTGCTTCCCTTGTTCATCTTCCTCTACCCTCTACTTCTACTATTGTTGGCAATCCACCGCAGATCCAAACACTAAGCCAAAAAGAACCACACTCAAATCATTTAACCCCTAGATCTAAAGCTACTTCTCACCTAGTCCAGATCTGTGAAAACTTTGAGCCATCCATTGCTCAGATTCCCGCAATCCTACTAGTCTTTGCTCCTCCAACCAAAGTTGATCAACCTACTCATACGTTTCCCTCCATATTGGGCAGCCCACCTCAAAAATTTGGATCTCAGGTCTCTCACCCACCCACCACTTCTCTAGAGGGTCCAGCCTCTCAACCAAAGATGACAAATTCTGAACCTACAGAAACATGGGCTAGCAAATTCAAAAGGTCAGTAGAAAAAAGCTTAAAGAGATTGCACCCTCCATCTAATCCTACCTCAGATCCTCCCAGAATTTTGATTCCGGATGAACTTTTTAAGAAGGAAGCAGAACTCCATAAGGATTCTGTGGTGGGATATTTCTGTGGAAAACTTCCAGCTATAGGGGCAATTAGAAGTGTTCTGGAACAAATATGGGGAAGGGGACAACGTATGGAGATCCATCCTAATCCTCTTACTAGATCTATCTTGGTAAGAATCCCTAATGAATACATAAGGCAAAATTTTAGGAGAAAAGAATTTGGTATGTAGATACCTCAATGTTCCAAGTAGTTCAGTGGTCAGCCAATCTTCAAGCCCCCATTGTTCCCCTAGAACGCATACCTCTTTGGGCTCATGTACATGGCATTCCATTTGACCTAATGTGGCCACAAGGTTAGAGTTTAATTGCATGAGAAATAGGTGAACCCAAAGAAGTTGATGATTTTACCTTGAACCTCACTAGTTTATTTGAAGCCCATGTCAAAGTTGAGGTCAACCTCTATAAACTGTTACCAAAGAAAATTGAGATTCAGAGAACTAATGGAGAACTGGTTACTGTGACTGTGGAGTATCCCTGGCTACCTCCCACCTATGCACACTGCAAAGGTGTTGGGCACATTATGAAAAGTTGCTTACAAGTTCAACAAGAATGGGTTCTAGTACGCAAATTAGTTGCCAAAGAGAAACTGGCCACCAATAATACAACTACAAATCCTGTTCAAACCACTATATCCGACCCAAGCTCACAAACAGTTTCACCCAATCCCCTAGATTCAACATCCTCAGAAAACACTACCCTACCCCTTTCATCATCTGTTCCCACCCACCCATGACCAATTCTCATATCTTTTACCCCTACTCCTCCTATAAAAAAAAAAAACTCAACCCAAACACTACCCAATCAGCTAATCCCCCACAAAATCCACCCTCTTTTGCCCTGACCCTAGACCACTCTCCACATTCACCCCCTTTAAATATTTTGACCACTCAACTCTCTGTTTTTGATACACCACTCCCTGCTGAGGGCTCTCCCCCTATTAGGGGAGCCACCAGTTAAACCTCCTATGAATATAAAAACCTTTTTTGGAATGTCTGAGGACTTAATGATCCGGACAAGCATAGACCCCTAAGTAATTGGCTCTCTGCCAAACAACTCCTTTTTGGTGCCCTACTAGAAACACACATAAAACAAAACAACTTGAACCATGTCTTATTAATTGCTTGTCCCAATTGGAGTTACCTGTCTAACCACACTGAATATGATGATGGAAGAATAGTACTCATATGGAAGCCCTTGGTATCAGTTCAGCTCCTCTAATAAAAACAAATCAATCAATTACTGTTGAAGTGGACATAAATGGAACTGATTCTTTTGTTTTCACAGCAATTTATGCTTCCAATGGTAGAAGAGAAAGAGATAGCCTATGGATAGATCTAGTAACCCTTGAGCAAACACTTAACTTATCTTAGAGGAAATGGGTCATGGGTGGCGATTCATTCAAGTTTTCCACCCTAATGAGCACTCACACAGGGCAGTTAATCATCTTACCCAGGATATGATAGAGCTTCGTGATTGCTTCCACCAATTTGAACTCATGGATCTGAGATTTCAAGGACCTGCTCACCTGGACAAATAATCAACCAATCAACCCTAAAACAAAGAAGCTGGATAAACTAATGATAAACAGAGAATGGCTTCAGTCCTACCTAGATAACCAAGCCTTCTTTTCAGCTCCCCTTTTCTCTGAACACTCTCCTTGTGTTCTTGACCTAGCCCTATCTCTCCCCCAAGGAGGAACCAAACCTTTCAAATTCCTAAACTTCCTATGTAAACACCCATATTTTTTACCCACTATTGAGGAAGGATGGAGTTTGGCCAAAGGAGATGCACTAACTCTGTCCAACATGAGTTACAAGCTTAAGACAATGAAGAGAAATCTAAAAACTCTAAATCACAAAAACTTTTCACAAATTCAAAAGAGAGTTGAGGGTACTAACAATTTGCTTCAAAATGTGTAGGGACAGTCACTAAACAATCCCTCTCCACTATCATTTGAGCAAGAAAAAACCATTCATGATCACTGGAACTTCCTGAGAACCATTGAAGAAGCTTATTACAAGCAAAGATCTAGAATAAACTGGCTAAAAGTGATCAATAACCTTAGATTCAGGAGAAGTGATCATTGATCCGGAGCTCATGAGCCAAATAGCAATTAGACACTTTACTGAGCTGCTTGCACCCACCACCCTCCCATCTATTGATATCAATCTTCACTGGTTCCAAATGTTGACTCCCTACAGATGCCCTCCAGCTTTGCAATCTACAATGGTCTTAACTCCTTCAAGAGAGGAGATAGAAAGAGTACTAAGAAAACTAAACCAGAACAAAGCACCTGAGCCAGACTGGTTCACTTCAGCTTTCTTCAAAGAGGTCTGGTCTATCTTAGGTAAAGAAACCATTGATGCAATCCTCCATTTTTTCTCATCTTACTACTTGGCTAGCTCAACAAACTCCACCATACTGGCTTTAATCCCAAAGAAGCAAGGAGCCTCCTCCATATCTGATTATCGGCCAATATCATGCTACAACACTTATTATAAGGTGATAACAAAAATCCTTGTGGCACGGATCAAACCAATGCTCTTGGATCTAATCATGCCCAATCAAACTGCATTCATCAAAGGAAGATTATTAGTGGAAAACACATTGCTTGTTGCTGCGATAGTACATGGATATCACAGAGACAAAGACCCTAAGAAAGTAACATTGAAAATTGCTATAGCAAAGGCTTTCGACACAGTAAGATGGGAGTTTCTCTTTACCTGCCTCAGAGGTTTGAATGTGTAAATGCTATGATCATGTGGCTTGAATCTTGTGTCTGCTCCTCTTCTTTCTTTGTGGAGTTCACTGGATCTGTCCACGGGTTCTTCAAAAGCAAAAAGGGTTTAAGGCAGGGAGATCCCCTATCTCCTTACCTCTTTGTAATTGTGATGAACTGTTTATCTCTCCTCCTAAAATAGGCAACTAAAAGCGGCTTAATTGGTTACCATTTTAAATGCAAGGATACAAACTAACTCATTTGTGCTTTGCAGATGACTTACTCATTTTCTCAGAAGGAGTGTGCTTTGCTGGATTTTTGACAGAACTGTCTAATGGAGTGTGTGCCGATATATCTATTAGTCCTAGGATGGAGCATATAGCAAAGTCTTCGCTGATTTGGCTATGCAAGTCAGTAAGCGTAAGTAGGCAATCTTTGTGCATTTCTTGATTATTGTCCACTGGATGCCCTAGTTCTCATGGTACGCTGCTAGACATGGAACTGAAGTTCATGTACTTTCTATGTTGACCTTGTGTTTGTATCTTATTTTTTGTTTACATGTGTATCTTTGTGACAATTAAATGAATGATGCATTTTGATAGTGATATGTAACGTCTCTCAACCCAAATTGTTTTACGAAACAAATTAGTCTAAAATAGTACTAAGAAACAATTACATTTATACTAATGCTATAGTAATATTATATATAACAATACACAAACGATGTGAATATTATTATTAATAACAAAAGAAAAGCGCTATTATAGAATATCTAATTGCAAACTAATAAGCGGTATAGTATATGACAATGCGATAGCTATACAAAAAACTGCTATGTAAAGTGTTTGACCTATTATGACGAGCAATGATATAGCTCTTCTAAAAACGCTTAGATAGCATTTTTTGGATGCTAAGGAAACCCTCTTTTCCTGTAGTGTAACGTTGAATGAAATAAAACGAGTGTTTTCTTAGGTGTACTTCTGAGATAGAAGCAACCACCCTCTCCTTCTTCATGTGTGTGATTCATTGAAGATTGAGTGTTATCAGACTTATCACAGATTTTTCATCATTTGTGTGGCGTCTCTCAATCCACCAACTACCATCTCATTCTCTGGATTCTTCGAAAGAGTACCCGTCGGCCAGTTGAAGAGTTCCATCTCGAAATTCACATCACTCCGTCTGTTCATCCACTAGAATCTCTAGAGAGTGTCTGTCGGCCAGCTACAGATTCTCCATCATCCACCAAACTTCAGGATCCATCTCCTTGGGTCCTATATCAATACTTCTATATTTAAATAAATTTTTGATATTTTGCAATTTTGCTTCTTTAATCTGTTTTGTTAGGTGGGATTGTTTTGGTGTGTGTTTGATGATGAAAACGCCATCAGAGGGCTCATTAATGAGATACTACAGGAAATCGCCATGACTTGGACCTTAGAAGAAGATGAATATCTGGTTCAAGGCTATGCTAGGTTTGTCGTCAAAATTTGCTTTTAGTTTCACGAGAATCAAACTTAGGTTAACGATTTTGTTGTTTTCTTCTTGTTCTAATATTGTTTGTCTTTCACAAAGTTATTTCTCGTATTCGAGTTGTTCGCGTTATGTGAAAATCGCCTTAGGGCTTTCCAACATGAAACATAATTTGTTAGATAGATAAATCCCTAATCTAGGCACCAAGAGAATTAAGAAAAGGCAAATCAAGGCTAGAAGCTAATCATAAGAAAGAAAGATCAGCTCAAAGAACATTGATTTGATGATGGATGATGATATGTGATGATGAATATGAACCGAGAGAGAAAAAGAGATAAAGAAGAACATTTAGTTTGTTTGATTGATTTGCCCCAAATGGCAAAAGTGTCTTACATGTACTGATGACCGTACCAACTACCAAAACCAACAAATTTTTTTTACATCAAATACAAAAGTTAACCAAACTTAAAGATAATTAAATAAAGTTATTGAACTTAAACCAGAACTAGAGAAACAACAATGTTTTCCTGTTACAAAACAAGAGCGTCAGGGACGTCTAAAATGTTTATTGGAATGATAATCTTTATTGAATATTAGAAGACTATACAACAATATCGACTCTAGAGACTTCTCAAGAAGTAATTACAAATATTGATTTGACTAATGAAGAATATTCTAGCTACTAATTAGGAGCTAAATGATATACACATTTACTATGATATATCCTTAATACGCCCCCTCAAGATGGAGGGGCAACGCGAAACTCCAATCTTGTTTGATAAGTTGTTGAATGTTGTACGAGATAGAGGTTTAGAAAGCGCATCGGCTAATTGGTCCTTGGTAAAGTCATGAACCACTTGTAATGCACATGCTTGTACCTGATCACGAATAAAATGATAGTCCAACGCAATATGCTTCATTCGTGAAAAACACTGGATTAGCAAATAAATATGTAGCTCCCACATTGTCACAGTAGATTGTTGGTGTTGTAGGTAGTCTGATCCCAAGTTCATTAAGAAGTGAACAAATCCATATAAGTTCAGAGGAGGTATTTGCGATAGACCTATATTTAGCTTTTGTCGACGATCAAGCGACGCCTTTCTGCTTCTTTGAAGACCATGAGATTGGGTTGTGACCGAGATAGACAATGTACACGTTTGTTGATACAAAATCATCCGAGTTCTCAGCCTAGTCTGCATCCGAGAAAGCATGTAGAGATAGAGAGTTCTTGCTCCGAAGTAAAATTTCATGTGTTGGAGTGCCCGATAAATAATGTAACAACCGTTTCACAACCTGACAATAATCTGTTGTAGGGGAATGCATATATTCTGATAGACGATTAACAACATATGAAATATCAAGCCGCGTAAACGCAAGGTACTGTAAGCTGCCAGCAACAGTCGTATACTCTTTCGGATCCGGTAACGTTTCCCTATAGTGTAGAGTCAGTTTATGAGAATTTTCCATCGATGTAGTGACCGCCGTCAACATGTTGGCACGGGCCAGTATATCCAAGATGTACTTTTGCTAACATAAATGCAAACCTTTAGATGTTCGTTGCAATGCCTAAAAAATATGATAGTTCTTCATGGTCCTTGACTGAAAAACGTGTGGTTAAAGCGTCTAGGGTCTGATTGAGAAGCACACTATCATTGCCAGTAACAAGAATGTCATCAACATAAATTAACATGTAGATAATAGAGCTTTTCCCCGGAGGATGAACAAAGATATATCTGCTACCGAATTGACAAAACCAAACGTTAGAAGGTAAGTGCGTAATTCAGAATACCAAGCCCACGGTGCTTGTTTTAGCCCATAAATCGCCTTCCTTAATCTGCACACATAATCAGGTCTGTCCATGTCCACAAAACTAGGCGGCTGCGACATATAAATTTTTTCCATTAATGTGCCTTGTAAAAACGCATTATTCACATCAAGTTGTCTGATTGGCCATCCACAATCCACATCAACACCTAGAACGATGCAGATCATTGTAGATTTGATTACAGGGCTAAAGGTTTCCTCATAACCAAGTCCAGCTTACTGATTATAGCTCCGAGCCACCAATCTCGACTTATGTCTATTAATCGATCCATCTTTGTTATACTTCGTTGCAAATATCCATCGACACCCTACAACAGACGCTGAAGAAGATGGAGGAGGAACCAAATCCCATGTATGATTCCAAAGTTGGACATTAATTTCCTCTATGATATATCATAGTTTTTACCCACTTTTAACCATGATATAAGCCCTTTTTCTGAGTCTTTTCAGTAGTTTTAGAGTCTTTCAAGTTCTTTTTAGGATATAGGCACATATGGAGCTAAATTGGATTATTGGAAGCTTTTGAAGCAATCTGGAGTTGAAGCAGTTCGGGGAACTGAAGCTCAGCATCGATCGACACCTGAGAAGCATCAATCAACACTATCGTTTGGAAGAGACACGATTAAAGATCCCAATATCGATCGATACCATTTACAGTATCGGTCGATACCAGTGATCAGAACGTACATCAAGACTCGAAGATAAACCAGAAGCTTTCTTTATTTTTCGAGATAGACTCCTAAACGTGTTTTAGCTATATAATTAGGTTTTTCAGCCTCCATAACATATACTTGATTTTCTGGAGATAGAGTATTCTACAATTGAGTTTTTGGGAGAAAAATCTTGAACCCTCTTTGTATTCTTACTCTATTTTACTTATGATATCTATTTTATTCATGATGTTTGTCTCATTCACCATGTCTGAGTAGATTCCCTGTTAGGTTTAGGTTAGTTTAAAAGGTATTTGATGAATTATTAGATCTAATTAACTTGTTAAGGAATATCCATAGAGCTTTTCACCTAGACTTGAGATTAATGCTTATTCTAGCCTCGCGAACTAGAATATGATGTTAGGTTGATTAATTGGTATGAAAGTGTGATTAGTTTCCTGAACTAGTGTTTGGTGAGCAAAATACCTATTCGCAAAGAAATTTGGTTTAGGATTATGTGAACAGTTGAACTTGATCGTTAACGCTTGTTTGAATTTATAGAATTTGCAAAGAAATTTGGAATACTAGGTTTAGACATAGATAGTCTTCGCAACGACAGTTGGTTTACTTTACATATGTGTTTCAAGTTCAAGAGCGGAGCTTATTTCATTCCTGACATTTGATCTGATTGATAATTCTGATTTGCCTGCAAAATTCTCTAAGCCTAGCGTTTTCCCCATCGATTTATTACTTCGTTTTAATCGTTTTGTTACCTTTGATTACATTCATTTCGCTTAGCTTAATTCACATTCTGAAATCTATTGAGTGAACATCTTGAGTCTTTGTGGTTCAACCCCTAGAATACTACAGCTACTACTTAGATACTTTAGGGTATTATATTTGAGCATATCAAATTTTGGCGCCGTTGCCGGGGACTCTAATTTCACCATTAGATTACGGTTTAGAATTTCGACTAAGTTGTTGAGCATCGATCGACACCCTTCACGTATCGATCAATACTCAGTTTAAATTTCGTCACTTACGCGATTTGATTTATGTGTTTCAGGTGTATGCAACATCGAGAGACCAGACGAAGCAAGAACAAGCAGTTGACCAATCTATCTAACAAAGAGCTAGCTGAAGCGCACTATCAGAAAGCAAAAGAAACAAGCAGAGATGAACATTCCGATTGTGCTTGCACGTGATGAGGCTGGGGTTTTGAGAGATCAGGAAGGTCACCTGTGTGACGCAAGGACAGAGGCTTGATGCAGAAGGAAACGTTGTTGCCCCTGCACCGGTAGCTAATGAGGTTATCCCACCAGCTGTGCGTGGGAATGTTGGGAATGCTCTGGTTAATCGCGCCATAACACTTGGGGAGTACAACAGATGAGACCAGTTCTATGCCAATAGGTCTGCAATTCGTATTCCAACTTTTCAGAGAAACGACTTTGAGCTGAAGCCTGCATACTACACTCTTGTAGGCCAGCACCCTTTTCATGGTCTTTCTCATGAGCATCCCATGGATCATATCGAGAGGTTCAAAGATTTGGTCACCAGTTTCAAATACAATGGAGTGTCCAATGAGTTCCTCTTCTGTAAGCTCTTCCCATACTCTCTTAGTTGAGATGCAACTTACTGGTTGAAGCAGTTACCTCCTGGTTCTTTGACTACTTGGGAGGAGACTAAGACTGCTTTTATGAACAATTTTTATGATGATGCGAGATCAGAAGAGCTCAGGAACAAGATCTCCGAGTTTTCTCAGGGAGCGACTGAGGCATTTAAGGCTGCTTGGGTTCGATTTCGGTCTTATCAGAGGGATTGCCCTCACCACGGTTTCTCGCAGGTTCAGCTATTGGGAATATTCTTCAGAGGGATCGATTGGAGGTATCAGATGGCTTTGGACGCTGCAAGTAATGGAAATTTCAACACCAGGTATCCCGAGGATGCTTATGTGCTGATTGAGAATTTAGCGTCTACCAACAGTACTAAGAATGCAGATTTCGAGAGGAAAAAGCAGAATGGAAACGTTGATGGGTTGCAGATTGCTGAGGTACATGCGAAGCTGGATTCGGTTCACAATCTGTTACTGGGTAAGCAGCAGAAGGCAGTGCATTTTGCTGAAGAAGTCGAGAACATCGATGAAGGTGAAGCAGAAGATGTCAACTACATTGGTGGTAATGGTTTTCAGAATTCGTCATATAACCGCGGCTTCAATAACAACTCTCAGAGAGGAGGATTCAAATCTGACTTCAAGTCTGCGAATTTCGGAGCAAACTCCTTTGCTCAGAAGCCATTTCAGAACAGTGGGTACACTCGCACCTATGAGAATTCATCCTACCAGACACCACCTCCCAAGACTCAGGAAAGCGAAGTTGAGACTATGCTTGAACAGATTCTTGAGGGGCAACAAAAGATGACTGTTGATTTCAATAGAAAAATGGATGCCTTGTACACTGATCTGAATGGAAAAATCGAGGCTTTGAACATCCATCGTAAGAAGTTGGAAACTCAGGTTGCTCAAACTGCAGAAACAGTTAAGAGACAGGATGGTTTCCTTCCGGGAAAAACGGTGAATCCAAGGGAGCACGTTCATGCCATTACTTTGAGAAGTGGAAGAGAAGTTGCTCCAGGGTTGAAGAAGACCTACTCTCCTAAGCATCTCATCGGCCTTGCTTCAGATGACGACGATGAGATTCCTGCAGTTTCCCCAGTATCGATCGATACTCACCTAGTATCGGTCGATACCACTCAAACTCGAGCCTTGCCTGTTCAAAGTTCTATAGGACCAGTTGCAAAACCACAAGCATCGATCGATACCCCCCTGTGTCGATCGATACCAGTCCAAGAGTCGAACAAAAGCAGACCACAGGACATATCGGGAGAGTATATGTACTAAAAATTCCTTTCCCTCGACCTCCTGCCAAGTCTAAGAAAGAGATAGAAGAAGCTAGATACAGAGCGATGTTGGAAAAGTTGGTTGTCGAACTCCCGTTCGTAGATGCTATCAGGACTGCACCAGCTTTCAGGAGATACATCAAGAGGATGGTGTCAAGCAATGTGAATCTTGAAGAAGGGGTACTGAGAATCACCCTCGAGTGCAGTGCAATTCTTCTCAACAAAATTCCTGAGAAATTACCAGACCCTGGGAGTTTTGTATTGGATTGCACAATCTTCACTGAGAGGTTCGAACGTTCCCTTTGCGATCTTGGTTCTAGTGTAAACCTCATGCCGTATTCAGTAGCTAAGAGAATGGGGATGACAGACTTCACACCTACCAGGATCTCCTTGATTCTTGCTGGCCACTCTGTGCGATTTCTCGAGGGATTGCTTGAGGATGTTCCTATTACGATTGGAGATTGCTTGATCCCAACTGATTTCATAGTTCTTGAGTATGATGCTAAACCAAGGGATCCACTGATTTTGGGCAGACCTTTCCTAGCCACAGCTGGCGCCCTGATCGACTGCAAGAATGGGAGAATATCTCTCAACATCGGTGATCTGATTATGACCTTCAACATGAAAAAGATGATGAAGAAACCAACCATAGACGGCCAGAGAATCCTTTGGAAAGAGCGTTGGTTTGCTCAGCTGAGACACAAATGGTTTCCACCGAAGTTGCTGCTGGTTATGCCACGATCCTTGACACGAATGCAGAAGCATCGATCGATACCAGAGGAAGTATTGATCGATACCCACCCCTTTTTACCGAGGAGCTGGTTATCTCTCGTGCCAGATCCGATTCTTTGAGTGATTAGAGTGAAGAGAGAGCTCTTAAGCTCGATCTTAAGCCATTTCCATCTAGCTTGAGGTATGTTTTCCTTGGCCCTAACTCTACTTACCCTGTGATTGTCAATTCTTCTTTGAACAACGCAGAGGTTGCTTTACTGCTGAGCAAGCTGCGCAAGTATCGCAAAGCTCTCGGTTATTCTCTTGATGACATTTCAGGTATCTCACCAGATCTGTGCATGCATCGAATTCATCTGGAGGACGAGTCCAAAGCTTCAATCGAGCATCAGAGGAGGCTTAACGCAAATCTGAAAGAAGTGGTAAAGAAGGAAATCATGAAACTTCTGGAAGCAAGAGTCATATATGCCATCTCTGACAGCAGTTGGGTCAGTCTGGTTCATGTTGTTCTTAAGAAAGGTGGATTCACAGTGGTAAAGAATGAGAAAGATGAGCTGATTTCGACGAGAACAATCACCGGGCATCGAATGTGTATCGATTATAGGAAATTGAATGCAGCAACAAGGAAAGATCACTTCCCATTGCCATTCATTGATCAAATGCTGGAGAGGTTGGCAAGTCACCCATACTACTGCTTCCTGGATGGATACTCAGGCTTTTTCCAGATACCAATACATCCAGATGATCAGGAGAAGACGACGTTCACTTGTCCCTACGGCACGTTCGCCAATAGGAGGATGCCGTTTGGGTTGTGTAATGCTCCAGCTACATTTCAGAGATGTATGATGTCGATTTTCTTAGATACGTTCGAGGAGTTCATGGAGGTCTTTATGGATGATTTCTCTGTTTATGGGTCTTCATTTAAGGGATGTCTGGACAACTTATGCAAGGTACTTCAGCGCTGCGAAGAGAAACATCTGGTTCTGAACTGGGAGAAGTGCCACTCTATGGTTCAAGACGGCATCGTTCTGGGACACAAGGTTTCTAAGGCTAGGATTGAAGTTGATAAGGCTAAGATTCACGTCATGAAAAGCCTCCTCCCACCTAAATCTGTGAAAGACATTCGGAGTTTCCTTGGTCACGCCGGGTTCTATCGCAGATTCATTCAGGATTTCTCCAAGTTAGCTCGTCCACTTACTGCTCTTCTCTGTAAGGATGTCACCTTCGATTTTACTCCAGAATGTCTCGCCGCATTCGAAATGATTAAGAAGGCGTTGGTTACTGCTCCTATTGTTCAGCCGCCAGATTAGAACCTCCCTTTTGAGATCATGTGTGATGCGAGCGACTTCGCGGTTGGATCAGTTTTGGGACACAGGAAAGACAAGAACCTTCATGTCATATACTACGCCAGATGAACACTAGATGAAGCTCAAAAGAACTACAGTACCACTGAGAAGGAGTTACTTGCTGTCGTGTTCTCTTTTGAGAAGTTTCATTCTAATCTGATTGGAAGTAAGGTGATTGTTCATACTGACCATGCTGCTCTTAAGTACCTGTTGCAGAATAAGGATATGAAACCTCTATTGTGTCTATGGTTTCTACTGCTTTAATGTTTTTACATTGAGTTCATAGATAAGAAAGGAGTGGAGAATGGAGTTGCAGACCATCTATCACGAATGAAGATCAGTGATGAAGTTCCTATTGACGATTCCTTGGCTGAGGAGAACATCTACTTCATTGAGACTGGGTGTCGACACAGCTCTGGTTCTATTTTGCTATTACAGACTGCAAGCATCGATCGACACTCTACAGGTATCGATCGATACCTTCATAAATTGCTGTAGTCGGTTCAACATTTAAGCATCGATCGACACCCCTTGAGCATCGATCGATACCAGCTATCATCCATAGCTGAATCATCTGTAGATCAGTCTGATACAGAGGAATCCTTAGCTGTCAGAGAAGAGGGAAAATCAGCAAGCGACATGAGATGCCACAGAACTTCATCCTCGAGGTCGAAGTCTTTGACTGCTGGGGCATTGATTTTATAGGACCATTCCCTCCATCGCGACAGAACAGATACATATTGGTCGCCGTCGATTACGTCTCTAAGTGGGTAGAAGCAATTGCTAGTCCGACCAATGATTCTGATGTGGTTCTGAAACTGTTCAAGACCATTATCTTCCCTCGATTTAGAGTACCCAGAGTTGCTATAAGTGATGGTGGCACTCACTTCATCAACAAGGTCTTCGAAAAGCTGCTGAGAAAGTATGGCGTACATCACCGTGTTGCCACACCATATCACCCTCAGACCAGTGGACATGTAGAGGTCTCCAACAAACAGATCAAGGAGATTTTGGAGAAGACAGTTGGTTGCACACGAAAAGATTGGGCACTAAAACTCGACGACGCTCTTTGGGCTTACCGGACTGCGTTCAAGATACCACTTGGTTCAACGCCATTCCATTTGCTATGTGGAAAAGCATGTCACCTTCCAGTTGAGATCGAGCATAAAGCGGCTTGGGCTACCAAACTGATGAATTTTGATATCAAAACTGCTGCTCAAAGGCGAATGGTTCAATTGAATGAGTTGGATGAGATCAGACACTTCGCCTACGAGAACTCCAAACTGTACAAGAAAGGACCAAAGCCTATCATGACAAGAAGATCATTTCTCGCCACTTTGAACCAAATGACCAGGTACTCCTGTACAACTCTCGTTTACAATTGTTTCCTGGGAAATTGCGTTCTCGTTGGTCAGGACCCATCACAATCAGGGAAGTCCGCCCACACAGTGCAGTGGTATTGGTGAGTGCTGAAGGAAAGGAGTTCACTGTCAATGGACAGCGGGTGAAACATTACTGGGCAAAAGCCACCATCCCAGATGGACATATAATGCCTCTGGCTGAGCCACCAACTGCCTGATTGATCTCCATGTCAAGCTAAGGACATTAAACAAGCGCTTGGTGGGAGGCAACCCACTGGTGAGTCCGTACATAAATTTTTGTTTTGAATTTTTCGTTTTGTTTTTGTCTTGTGCCTTCACGTGAACCAGGTCCAGACCACGAGCATCGATCGACACCCTTGGAGTATCGATCGATACCGTAACCAAAGGAGAGTTGTGCTGTTACAATGCGAGCATCGATACCACTTACTGTATCGATCGATACTCAGCACCCAGGTAAGTTTTTCTATAAAACCCTCGGGTTTCTTGTTCGGTCTCTCACTTTCTCATATCGCTCGACACCGCCGTCTCTCTCTCACTCTTTCACCAATTCTTCAATTCTTCATCATTTTCTTCGATTTTAAACTCCATTCCACTTGGATTTTTGCCCACATTGTCATTCCATTACTCATTCCTTCGATCTACAAGGTAATGTACTCGATTTCCATCCTTTTAGACTCAATGGCGGATTCGGTTTTGGTTTGTTCTTATTATAGAGTTTTTAGTTCCGTGCCGTGTCTTCTTTAAGTCTAGGGGAATATAATTGCTATGATAGGAATAGAATGGCCATGATTGGGATAGCGTAAATTGAGGAATTCGATTTTAGGTAGATAGAGTTGGATCGATATCGAGGAACATCTGTTATTGTATCCCGAGTATCGATCTTGGTATCGGTCGATACATGTGCCTATTACGTATGCTGAATTTGTATTCTGTTTTCATTTTGATTCTTCTCAGATGGCTCTTCGCAAAAAAACACGACAGGACGACGCATCCGGTTCCAATCCTCCACGCCGCGAGTTCAGTCTTCAGGACAAGGTGGAAGCGTTTTGTGGATCGTTCTGGCATGCCGGAGTCATCACCGCTTGTCTGACCAGAGATCGCTACATGGTCCTGAAAGGTGGTTTCACAGACAACACTGGTCCTCAGAGCTTCATTGAGGTCCACATTGGTGACCTGATGGCTGCGCCACGACGATCGCCATCTCCCTTTGCCCCTGCTCCTGTTGCTCGGCCTCCCTGGCCTAAGTTGGAGGGGAAAGGATCATTCCGCGACGCGTTTGGGTAGGATTGCCTAAGGAGGAAACCGAGAGCGAGGCCTGCATCTACAGACCCATAGCTGAGGAGTGGGATGACTACGACACTCTGTTTTACAACGAGTGGCTGCGCGTTGTCATCCTCCCTACACGCTTCATCGATCCACACACTATGCGCTATCTCGGTATCGATGTGGAGCTTTCGGAGACGCTTCATAAGATTGGTCTGGGGACATTGTATTCACGGTAGTATGACTTTCCTGATCTGAGGGGTTCGTTACAGGCCGCCTATCCCTGATCTCTGCAGCATCTACGGGTTCGATCCCGATCCTCAGCAGGAAGCTCTTCCCACCCAGTTTCATGACGCACATGTCTTTTGGTGACACATCGGTCTTAAAGCCTACCACTCCAAGACCACGACATAGATAGACATCCGCCATCCAACTCTGCGTTGCATCGTCCGCATTCTGAGCACCACTCTTCTCTGCAAGATGGAGCCAAAAAAGCTAAGGATCTCAGAGCTGATCTTACTATACAAGGCCGTTGGCGACCTTATCCCTGAGGACAGGTATGAGTGGCCCGAGATGAACCTCGCGGTCAACATTGGCGCTCTCTTTGCACACCATTTGGTCTCTCTGAAGACCAAGCCCTTCTCTTGCCGCAACTACGACAGATGGAGAGCTCTTTGTGAAGCTCCCTAACCGCACTCTGACCAGCATTGGCGATGACCCTTCTCAGCTGCATTTCGATGTAGATCCGAGTCTGCTCTCAGTTACACCGTCCACGCGTGTCTGCGCTCCACGCCAACTCCCGTCCATTCCTGTGGTTGTAGACGAGGCACCAGCAGCTGACTTTGCTGGAAGTCAGGCTCGCCGTTCACAGGGCCGCTAGACATCTGCTCCTGCACCTTCGTTTCCTCCACCACCGGATCTGTCGATGGAGACAACCACTTTTCAGAGATACGTCGTGGAGAGTTTACAGAGCATCTGGTCCGTTGTCTCTCGCTGCCGCTGCATGTCATCTACTGATGCTGACCACTCCACTCCTGGCCCTTCATCTCGCTATGCTGTATCAGATGACGATGATGATTCAGAGGACTAGTCTATGCTCCTGGGTTTCACATTTTCTGTTCCTTTCTTTTGTTTTGTTTTGTTTTCTTTTCTGAACTTGTCTATCTCATTGTCAGTACTTGTTGAACTTATGGCTATCTATTGATTCTGTTGCTTCTAACTGTGCTCTCATGATCTAACAGTTCTTCATCTAACAATTGGCTTTGTTGGACACGGTTTCGAGTTTCTGAATTACAGACAAAGGACCTTGGTATCGATCGATACTGCCTTGGCATCAGTCGATACTGCCTTGGCATCGGTTGATACCGGTTCTCAGTATCGCACGATACCCACCCATTCCCACGGTACCTTCGAGCCCACTTTCAGCCATTCTGTTCTTGTGCTTTCTTTTGCTTCCTCTGGGTTAGATAACACTGGGGACAGTGTTGTTTAAGTCTGGGGGAGGTGGTTACTGACGTTGTGTTTGTTTTTCTTAGAGTCAGTCATTGTTGAGTCAAATTCTTGTTTTATTGAGTCAAAACGTGTCGGAGATTATGAACCTTTGCTTGATTTCATTGTTCTGATTTTGTTTTTAAGTAACCATTTGTCACAGAATCAGCTCTAAGATCGACTAATGAAAAATCCAAGGACTAACCAGTTGACTAGGAAACACCCATGTCTCCAGCAAATTTCTTCTAAATCCTGAGGCCAAATTTTGCACTTCCACTCTGAGGTTGGTATTTGATATGCTCAAAACTAAATACCCTAAAAGTATCTAAGCAGTCGCTATAGTGCACTCTAGGGGTCGAACCACAAAGACTCAAGATAACACTCAATAGATTTCAGAAAATAAAACTAAGCTAAGCAGAAAAGATGGAATTTAAAAGATAACAAAGCAAATAACTCAAGAATATAGATCAATGGAGGAAGACGCTAGGCTTAGGGAAACCAACGGCAAATCAGAACTATCAAATCAAATCAATTGTCAGGAATAGATTAAGCACCACTTTCAAACTTGAAACACTGATGTAAAGCCAATCCAACTGTCGTTGTGAAAACTATCTATGCCTAAACCTAGAATTCCAAATTCCTTTGCAAATTCATAGAATTTAAACAAGCATTAAAGTCCAAGTTCAATTGTTCACAAAATCCCTAAACCAAATTCCTTTGCGAATAGGGCCTTTGCTCACAAACACTAGATCAGGTTAATCAATCACACTTCCGTGCCAACTAACAACCTAAAGTCAGATTTTAGTTCGCGAGGCTAAAACAGCATTAAACTCAAGTCTAGGTGAAAAGCTCTATAGATTTCTTCCTAACAATCGATTCAGATCTAACAGTTCTTCAAATACCCTTAAGTAACCCTAATCCTAACAGGGGATCTACTCAGACATGATGAATGCAACAAACACAATGAATAGAATAGATATCATATTATAAGAAATAAGAATAACAAAAGGTTCAAGAATTCTTCTCCAAAATACTCGATTGTCGAAGAACTCTCTCTCCAGAAATCACAAGGTAAAACTCAATACAAAACGATACCTCTACTGAGGTTCAAAAAGCTAATTATATTGTTCTAAAACGTTTTGGAAAACATATCGCAAGATAAGAAAAGCTTCTGAATAAACTCGGCTTGTCACACGTTCTGGTCACGGGCATCGACCGAATGCATAAAGTGGTATCGATCGATGCTCCTCAGCATCGATCGATGCTCGAGCTTGTTCCGAACGGTTTCAACTCCGGATTGCCTCAAAAGCCTCTCAAATCCTCCAATTAGCTCCATAGCGCTATAACTTGGAAAAGAACCTGAAAAACTCTAAAACTAGAGAAAAAGACCTCAACAAAAAGGACTTATATCATGGCTAAAAACGGGTAAAAACCATGATATATCACTCCCCAGACTTAGTCTTTGCTTGCCCTCAAGCAAACAGAAAAACCAAACAGAGAAAGAAGTTTGAAAACATGGAGACTCACCTTTTTCGTGAGACAAAGTAATGACCATTTTCAAGCTTCCAGTTGTAACCTAAACCAGTTTCAGATCAAGACCACCATGTACTTTCCTTAGGTTGTTGCAGTTTCCCATTATCCCCATTTCCTCACAAAGCATCAACCATACTAAATCCTTCATTGCCGTTTCATCACTGATGATGATTCAAGACCTTCTAGATTCTTCTTCATGCGATATCATGACTAAGGACCACTCAGATTTATACTTGGTATTGATTTCCTCTCCCCCAGACTTATATCTTTTTATGTTTCTGATTTCCAATTAAGCTTTGCATACACAAATCAAGGTTCGAAGACGCAGTATTTGATGGTGATAGCCACCTAATCCCCGGTTCTCCCCTCTAAAGTGTCAAAAGTCTTAGGCGAATAATGGGGTCTCAGGAAATGTTCCTACCCTCGCTTCAGACTTTTGTGTGATCAATCCTTATCCAAGTAGATAATGGAATCACAGGAATGTCCTAGCCCTCTACTCGGCGGAAATCATCTCATCTTCTATGTACCATTATGTATCAGGGGAGAGGTCTACCATTATTAATTAAAGCATGGGTTCCTTTGCCAGATATGAATGATGAATCAAGTTCAGTGAATACCACCTCAGGGGTGAAGTGCAAAATTGGCTCAGGATTCAGAAGAAATCTGCTGGAGGCATGGGTGTTTCCTGGTTAACTGGTTAGCCTTTGGATTTTTCATTAGTCGATCTTAAGGCTGGATCTGTGACAATGGTTACTCAAAAGCAAAGTCAAGACAACTGTCATCAAGCAAAGGTTCATAATCTCCAACAAGTTTGAC
>SMJT01000095.1:581962-660461 GCA_004349715.1 Crucihimalaya himalaica
GGCCACCAGAAACCGGCTTGCAAAACCTTGGAGACCGTCTTGAATGTAGCGAAGTGTCCAGCATATTCAGAACCATGGCAGTGAAAAAGGATCTCTGTCACTTCACACTCAGCTACACACCTTCTGTAAATCCCATCAGAGCAATGCTTGTACAATTTTGGTTCATCCCAGAAGTATCGTCTTACATCTCTCATGAATTTCTTCTTTTCATACTTCGTTAGGTGTTCATGTTCGAGGTCAGCGGCAAGGTAGTTGGCAATATCGGCGTACCAAGGTGTAGCAGGAGAAATGATCGCCAAGGATTCCTCAAAATCAGAGCGATCTGTAGAGGAATCGATGATGGAAAACTCCTGGTATCGATCAATACAGTGTGGGAATCGATCGATACCCAAAGCGTTAACTGAAGGTATCAAAACATGATGGCATCGATCGATACTCCCTTGGTATCGATCGATGCTCGTCGTCTTCATCGACATTATTGAATCTGAACTATTCTCGACGAGGTATATCTTTTCTTCAGGTAAGGAATCATCAATTGGTACCTCTTCACTGATCCTCATGCGTGAGAGATGATCTGCAACGCTGTTCTCTACTCCTTTCTTATCTCTGATCTCTATGTCAAAGCCTTGGAGTAGCAAAACCCATCGGCACAATCGAGGCTTCATATCCTTATTCTGCAGCAGATAACGAAGAGCAGCATGATCAGTATGCACAATCACCTTGCTTCCTATCAGATAGGAACGGAACTTCTCAAATGAGAACACAACAGCAAGCAATTCCTTCTCAGTGGTGCTGTAGTTCCTTTGGGCGTCATCCAGCATTCTGCTGGCATAATGGATCACATGAAGCTTCTTGTCTTTCCTCTGTCCCAAAACAGATCCAACTGCATAGTCACTTGCATCACACATGACCTCAAAAGGTAGACTCCAATCTGGTGGTTGCACAATAGGAGCTGAGACCAATGCCTTCTTGATCATCTCAAATGCAGCAAGGCACTCTGGTGTAAAATCAAACTCAACATCTTTGCATAGCAGAACAGTAAGTGGGTGTGCTAGCTTGGAGAAGTCCTGGATGAACCTGCGATAGAAACCAGCATGGCCAAGAAAACTCCGAATATCCTTCACTGATGTAGGTGGCAAGAGACTTGTCATCACCTGAATCTTCGCCTTATCAACCTCAATCCCAGCTTTAGAGACCTTATGTCCCAGAACAATGCCATCCTGGACCATAAAGTGGCACTTCTCCCAATTCAGAACCAGATGCTTCTCCTCACAGCGTTGAAGTACCTTGCACAAGTTATCCAGACAACCCTTAAATGAAGGCCCATAGACAGAAAAGTCATCCATAAATACTTCCATGAACTCCTCAATCATATCTGAGAAGATAGACATCATGCATCTCTGAAATGTAGCAGGAGCATTGCATAACCCAAATGGCATCCTCCTATAGGCAAATGTGCCATAGGGACAAGTGAAAGTCGTCTTCTCCTGATCATCTGGGTGTATCGGGATCTGAAAGAAGCCTGAGTAGCCATCCAAGAAGCAATAGTAAGGGTGACTAGCCAGCCTCTCCAGCATCTGATCAATGAAGGGCAACGAGAAGTGATCTTTCCTTGTTGCTGCATTCAGCTTCCTGTAATCAATGCACATCCGATGCCCAGTGATTGTTCTAGTCGGAACCAGCTCATCCTTCTCATTCTTAACCACTGTGAAGCCTCCCTTCTTAGGAACAACGTGAACTGGACTGACCCAACTGCTGTCAGAAATGGCGTAGATAACTCCTGCTTCCAGCAGTTTCAAGATCTCTTTCTTAACCACTTCCTTCAGATTCGGGTTAAGTCGCCGCTGATGCTCTATTGAAGCCTTCGACTCGTCCTCAAGATGAATCTGATGCATGCAAAGATCCGGTGAGAGACCTGAAATATCATCAAGAGAATAGCCGAGAGCTTTGCGATACTTGCGCAGCTTGCTCAGCAGTAAAGCGACCTCTGCGTTGTTCAAAGAAGAATTAACAATAACAGGGTAAGTAGAGTTAGGGCCGAGAAATACGTACCTTAGGCTAGCTGGGAGTGGCTTAAGGTCAAGCTTAGGAGCTTTAGCTTCGCTCCAATCAGACTGAGATTCGGATTTGGGGCGAGAGACTAGCAGCTCTTCTGGTCGGAGGGGTTGGCATCGATCGATACCTCCTGTGGTATCGATCGATGCTTCAGCTTGGCAGTCAAGAATTGTCGCATAGGCAGCAGCAACCTCGGTGGGGACTGTCTCTGTCTCAACCGAGCAAACCAAAGCTCTCTCCAAAGGGTTCTCAGGGTGCAATCTCTGGAAATACTCATCTGATAAGTCATTAAATGAATCAACGAAGAAAGTCTGACCATCGATGGTTGGTTTCTTCATCAACTTCTCCATGTTAAATGTCATTACCAAATCACCTATGTTGAGAGATATCTGCCCATTCTTGCAATCTATAAGGGCTCCAGCTGTAGCTAAGAATGGTCTGCCTAATATCAAAGGATCCCGTGGTTCAGCATCGTACTCAAGAACGATGAAGTCAGTTGGAACTAAACAGCTCCCAATTGTGATCGGGACATCCTCAAGTAAACCTTCGGGGAACCGGACTGATCGATCAGCGAGGATCAAGGAGATCCTTGTCGGTGTGAAGTCTGTCATCCCCATCCTCTTAGCCACAGAATATGGCATAAGATTCACGCTTGAACCAAGATCGCAAAGAGAACGTTCAAACCTCTCTGTGAAGATTTTGCAGTCTAGGACAAAACTACCAAGGTCTGGTAATTTCTCTGGGATCTTGTTGAGAAGAATCGCACTGCACTCATGAGTGACTCTCAACACTCCTTCCTCAAGATTCACGTTACTCAAAACCATCCTCTTGATATACCGTCTGAAAGCTGGTGCAGTCTTTAGAGCATCGACGAACGGGAGTTCGACCACTATCTTCTCTAGCATCGCTTTGCGTCTAGCATCTTCTGTTTCTTTCTTTGACTTAGCAGGAGATCGAGGGAAAGGAACCTTCGGTACATACACTCTGCCGACATGACCTGTTGTCTGCTTCTGGTTCTGGTCGATTCTGGGGCCAGTGTCGATCGATACTGGGGTAGTATCGATCGATGCTCGCGGTTTTGCAACCGTCTCTATGGAATTCTGAACAGGTAGTTGTGGTCGAGGAGGAGCATCGATCGATACAGGGGTAGTATCGATCGATGCTGGCAAATTTCCAGCAAACTGATCATCTTCATCGTCGTCTCCAGCAAGATTGACGAGTTTCTGAGGCGAATAGGATGTCTTCTGCCTTGGAGCAACCTCTCTACCACTTCTCAATGTGATAGCATGAACATGTTCCCTCGGATTCACTGTCTTACCAGGTAAGAAACCATCCTGTCTCTTCACAGTCTCTGCCGTCTGAGCAATCTGGGTTTCCAGCTTCTTGTGATGGATGTTCAGAGCCTCAATCTTCCCATTCAGATCAGTGTATAAGGCGTCCATCTTACCATTGAAGTCAACGGTCATCTTCTGCTGCCCCTCAAGAATCTGTTCAAGCATAGTCTCGACTTTGCTTTCTGGAGTCTTGGGTGGTGGCGTCTGATAGGACGAATTCCCATAAGTCCGAGTGTATCCACTGCTCTGAAACGGCTTCTGAGATCCGAAATTCGCAGGCTTGAAGTCAGATTTGAATCCACCTCTCTGAGCATTGTTGGTGAAGCCGCGGTTGTATGAATTCTGATACCCACTACCACCTATGTAGTTGACATCCTCAGCTTCACCTTCTTCTATGTTCTCAACTTCCTCAGCAAAGTGCACTGCCTTCTGCTGCTTACCCAATAGCAAACTGTGGACTGAATCTAACTTTGCATGTACCTCAGCTATCTGTGAACCATCAGCACTACCATTCTGCTTCTTCCTCTCAAAATCAGCATTCTTAGTGCTGTTGCTAGAAGCCAGATTCTCAATCAACACATAAGCGTCCTCGGGATACCTGGTGTTGAAGTTACCATTGCTTGCAGCGTCCAAAGCCATCTGATACCTCCAATCGATCCCTCTGAAGAAGATACCCAACAACTGAACCTGCGAGAACCCATGGTGAGGGCAGTCCCTCTGATAAGAACGAAATCGAACCCAGGCGGCCTTGAATGCCTCAGTCGCTCCCTGAGAAAACTGGGAGATCTTGTTCCTGAGTTCCTCTGACCTCGCATCATCATAGAAGTTATTCAGGAAAGCAGTCTTGGTTTCCTCCCAAGTGGTCAGAGAACCTGGAGGCAACTGCTTCAGCCAGTAAGCTGCATCTCCACTAAGAGAGTAGGGGAAGAGCTTACAGAAGAGGAAGTCATTGGACACTCCATTGTATTTGATACTGGTGACCAAGTCCTCGAACCTCTCGATGTGATCCATGGGATGCTCATGAGAAAGACCATGGAACGGATGCTGACCTACAAGTGTGTAGTAGGCAGGCTTCAGCTCGAAGTCATTCCTCTGGAAGGTAGGAATACGAATAGCAGATCGGTTGGCATAGAACTGATCCGGTCTGTTGTACTCCCCAAGCGTTCTGGCACGATTACCCTGAGCATTCCCAACATTCCCACGCACAGCTGGTGGGATAACCAAATTAGCAACCGGTGCAGGGGCAATAACATTACCTTCTGCATCAAGTCTCTGTCCCTGCGCGTCACACAGGTGACCCTCCTGATCTCTCAAAACCCCAGCTTCATCACGAGCAAGCACAATTGGATGATTCATCTCAGCTTGTTTCTTTTGCTTTCTGATTGTACGCTCTAAATCAGCTAGTTCTTCGTTAGACAGGTTGATCAACTGCTTGTTCTTGCTTCCTCTGGTCTCTCGATGCTGCATACACCTGAAAGACAAAGGAAAAACGCGTAAGTAGTCGAAAGTAACAACGAGTATCGATCGATACCAAGGAGTATCGATCGATGCTCAAACACTTAGTCGAAATTCTAATTCGTAATCTAATGGTGAAATTAGAGTCCCCGGCAACGGCGCCAAATTTTGATATGCTCAAAACTAATACCCTAAAGTATCTAAGCAGTCGCTATAGTAATTTAGGGGTCGAACCACAAAGACTCAAGATAACACTCAATAGATTCAGAAATAAGAACTAAGCTAAGCAGAATAGATGGAATTAAGAAATAACAAAAGCAAGTAAGTCAAAGATATAAAATCAATGGAGGAAAAGCTAGGCTTAGGGAAACTTGCAGGTAAATCAGGATTATCAAATCAAATCAATTGTCAGGAATAGATTAAGCTCCGCTTTCAAACTCGAAACACAGATGTAAAGTAAACCAACTGTCGTTGCGAAAACTATCTATGCCTAAACCTAGAATTCCAAATTCCTTTGCAAATTCATAGAATTTAAACAAGCATTAAAGTTCAAGTTCAATTGTTCACAAAATCCCTAAACCAAATTCCTTTGCGAATAGGGCTTTTGCTCACCAAACACTAGATCAGGTTAATCAATCACACTTCCGTGCCAACTAACAACCTAAGGTCAGATTTTAGTTCGCGAGGCTAAAATCAGCATTAAACTCAAGTCTAGGTGAAAAGCTCTATAGATTTCTTCCTAACAATCAATTCAGATCTAACAATTCATCAAATACCCTTAAGTAACCCTAATCCTAACAAGGAATCTACTCAGACATGGTGAATGCAACAAACACAATGAATAGAATAGATATCATATTATAAGAAATAAGAATGACAAAAGGGTTCAAGAATTCTTCTCCAAAATACTCGATTGTCGAAGAACTCTCTCTCCAGGAATCACTCAAGGTCAAAACGAATACAAGATACCTCTACTGAGGTTCAAAACCTAATTATATTGTTTCTAAAACGTTTTGGAATCTCTCTCGAAAGATTAGGAAAGCTTCTGAATAAATCTCGGACTTGTCACACGTTCTGGTCACGGGCATCGACCGATGCCATAAGTGGTATCGATCGATGCTTGGTCTTTTGGTCGTGGGACTCCCAAACTGAAGGTGTCGATCGATGCTTCTCAGTGTCGATCGATGCTGAGCTTGTTCTCGAACGGCTTCGACTCCAGATTGCCTCAAAAGCTTCTCAAATCCTCCAATTAGCTCCATAGCGCCTATAACTTGGAAAGAAGCTGAAAGACTCTAAAACTAGAGAGAAGACTCAACACAAAGGACTTATATCATGGCTAAAAATGGGTAAAAACCATGATATATCACACGGCTGGTAATCTTTATACAGTTTCACCAATTTTTTTTTTTTCCAGATATTACAGTACATGCAAGCTTCCAATTTCTTACCAAATTCTTTTAGGACATGTGGTCGATGACATATTCCATTGGGAGAGTGTGATCTTTGGCCCTCTTGGCAACTCTTATGAGGGAGGGGTTTTCAAAGTGACTATTCATTTTCCGCCAAAGTACCCGCTGAAACCTCCACATGTAAGTTTTGATCATATTCCAGTTACACAAATGGAACTTAGGGAACGCACACATGTTTATTAATTAGTAAAACACATAGGGACACATAGGGAATGTTTAATTTCATTCATGGAATCTAGTGCTAAATCTATTTCGTTCGCAAATGGCATTAGAATAAGTCCTTTTCATGTAACTGATTCTTTAAATATCGTAACAGTTCATATGGTTAATGTAGGTTGGTTTCAACACCGCGATCTACCACCCTAATGTCATGGATCGCGGGAATATCCTCCTGAAGATGCTCCTACTTGATTACTGGAGCCCTGTAAACAACATAACCACAGTGTTAGAGGCTCTTGTGAAGATGTTGATAGAGCCAGAGTTGGGTGAAAGAGATAATTTACCGATTGGACCGTTTCAATGAGAAGGCACGAGAAATGTCTGAATCTTATGCCAGAGGATCAAAGAACACCTGATCCTTTAATTTCTCTGAAACGGAGGGTTTTTTTATTTTTATGTTAATTATCTTTTGGAACCTTTATTTTTTTTATGTTAATTTGTTTTGAAACGGATTGGAACCTTTAACTTCTCTTATTAATTTTATGTTAATTATCTTTAATTTCTCTTATTAAGTTTTTAATTTTTAATCCAAAACTCTAACCCCTAAACCATAAACTTTAAACTATTATCTATGATTGAAACCTTGATATTGTTAAATGAAATACAAAGTTATAAAACCACAAAAATACAAAAAAGAACTGGTCATAATTATATAATTAAAATTTTCAAAAGGAGACTTCAAAAGTAAACTTCGCGTGGAGACTTCATATGGGGACCCAAACAACTAGTTAGAAACTTCTCCTAAACACTTCACGAGTAGACTTCACCTACAGACTTCATCTGCGTACTGAACTCCTAGTTAAAGATTTCTTCGGGAGACTTCAGTCGCAGACTTATACTGGAGACTTCACCTGATACTGAACTCCTAGTTAACGACTTCTCTGGGAGACTTCAAGTGTAGACTTCTACTGGAGACTCCATCTGCGTATTGAACTCTTAGTTAAAGACTTCTCTAGGAGACTTCAAGAGCAGACTTCTACTTTCCCTCAATCTTGAAACTCTACGTAACGTAAAAAAACACCGTCCCCTCAAAAATTCCATTAGCCATTGAAATATACATTCATGGAATCACAACCAAAGATTTTAACTTACACAATTATCGCGAGTATGTCAAGGTTGCTTGCATTTTGAACAACTATATTGCTTGTGAGCCTTCTGTGGTGTTGGCGTAGTCTTTCTTGTGATTTCAAGGCACGTTTCCCACCTTGACTTCTTATGCCTTCCAGGAGGACGCCAGATTAATGGAGGGAAAACCTTGATAAACTCGGGCTCTTTGATATCAAAAATTTTGGGGAAAATGTTGCTTGTGTACGTTGAATACAAATATTCTTTTGTGTATAATGGGCATACGAGGGCGGCCACATCCATTTTAAGCTCAGGAGTAGCAGCAATAGCATGCGAGCAAGGTATTTTATCAACATCATACACACCACATCAACATGTTCGATGTTGGAAATCAACGATACAATCTCTATGTCCTCCCGTCTCGTGAAATCGCCAACCGTCTATGTGTTCGACAGTCATCTGGTCAGCATAATGTGAACGAATAGTTAGCAAATATTCAATTCCCTTGCTATGTTTTGTTGTGAGACTCATAGCGTCTTCTCGCCTTTTAAAAAATCATCTCCCTAGCTTCTCTCGTATGAATTCCAAAAGAAAGGGTAAGGGAATTCCTCGAGCTGGCTTAAGTGCAGAGTTTATTGATTCAGCAATGTTGCTCGTTTGTATGTTGTATTATTCTCCTGAAAAGTGAACGCGGACCCATAGTTTCACATCTGCGTTCTCCAAGTAAGCTGCAAGCTCGGGCTTTGTCTCACGTAAGGCGTCCTTGTATCTGTTAAATTCATAATGTGTATATGCATACGCAGCGCCTCTCACCAAGTACATAAGATGCTTTTCCTTGTACTTTGTGATTATGTTATTTTGTAAGTGATAATAACATATCCCTCTTGTTGCCCATGGCATAACATTTTCAATGGCATTCTTAATCGAGGCGTGCCTGTCGGACACTATGACCAAAGGAAATTGATCGGAGACACATCCACTCAACTTGGTGAAAAACCATTGCCATGATTCATCATTTTCAGAATCTACAATAGCAAAAGCTAACAGGAGTATTAAGAAATTCCCGTCCTGGCCGCAAGCCACAAGCATAACACCCCCATACTTCCCCGGTAGATGACACCCATCCACCACCATAACTCTTCTCAGAAACTGAAAACCGGTAATAGAGGCTCCAAGAGCCATAAACAGATATTTGAATCTGTTTTGATCATCAACCACAAGATCAGTGACGGTTCCGAGATTGGCTAGCCTGATGCGATAGAGATAAGACGGCAGCTTCTCATATCCATCTTCCGTTGTTCCCCTCACCAATTGTTGTCCAAATATTAAGGCTCTATAGGAAGTGGTATAATTCATCGGCATACCATATTTATTCTTCATGGCAGATCTAATCATATTCGGCGTTACTCCATCAATTGTTTCCCATTCATCATAAAACAGCTTAGCAATATATCTCGGAGCATGACATTTGCGCAGAAAAATTTGGTCCGCCACATTGGAAGTATGATATTTTTCGTACAAGGTAACCCAAAATCTTTTTTGTTCGTTTTTCACAGCCGCTCTAACCCTCCAATTGCATCTTTTCACGCCGCAAATGGCTACAAACAACTTTTGTGTAAACTTATGCATTTGAACGTGAATTTCGACATAATCGCCGTCAATTGCAGCTCGGATACAAGTGCATCTTTTGTAGGAAAACTCACAGTCGTATAGATACCGTCCGACCATGTCATGTTGGATCTTGGGCCTTCACCAACATTAGATTCTTCTGCATTATCTTCATCATCGTCGTTGACGTTACCCTCACCACCATCTGATATATCCATATCTTCGTCTTCAAAATCCTCTGCATCATCCTCAAGGTCTTCGTCAACACTTTCACTAGCAACCTGATTGCCACTAACCATACCAAAACGACTCGAGACGCAAAGGCGTACAACATGCGTTTTACCTAACTCAACCAAGGACCGCACTTGTCTATCATTTGAGAAATGCATAGGTGGTGTAGAGAATCCGTGTCCGTTAGTTGCAACATTGAATCTGACAACGAGTAAGTTAACTCGACGAAGTCGTTCTTGTCCAGCTCATAGTCTGCTTGTGTCATCTCAATGAGTTCACGGTGTGTACAAGAATCGCTCAAGAATAACATTCTCCCTCCTTTGGGATTATCCACTTCAAATGCCACTTACACTCTCTCATCAGTCATTCTCCATAAACAGCAGGTACTTGAACCATTTTCTGAAAAACATTTGAAACAAATGCAAACTATTAGTTTGACAGGAGACTTCAAAGGTGAAGTCTGTTGATAAATAATTATAAGAAATTCATAAAATTGGTTTAAGATAGAATATAAGACATTGAGATGTGAAATTCATAAATAAGCAACAATAATAACTAATACTCATGAAAAAAAATCTCGAAAATACAAATTGTATATGATACAAATCCATTTTTAAAGAATTTAGTGCAAGAGACTTCTCAAACAAAGTCTCCGGACAAACATCCTCTGTGAAGTCTAAAGTTACCTAAACACATAATAAGTTAAGAAAAAGATATAAATATAATTATGCGATTAAAATAGTTCAAATTTCTAAAACATCAAAAGCCATACGTAACACACATGTTAAGACAAGAAAATAAAAATAACTAATTACATATAAGATAAAATTGCATATTTACTAAAATTATCATTATAGACTTCACAGGCGAAGTCTCTTAGTAGACTTCTTGGATGAAGTCTGCTTCACTATCTAAAGGAGACTTCGCCCGAGAAGTCTGAAGCAGAGGTCTAGTTTTGCAATTGACCAGAGTTTGACTTTTTTAACAGACTTCACAGGCGAAGTCTCCTACACAAGGAGACTTCGTCAGAGAAGTCTATACTAGTTTAAGGTCTTGTTTTGCAATTGAGCACATTTTTGACTTTTTCAGTAGACTTCATCTAGGAAGTTTCTTTGGTAAGAGACGTCGCCTGTGAAGTCTATTATGTAATTAGAATTCCATGATAAAGTCTTTTTGCCTTCAAAGACTTTTTCGGCGAAGTCTACCCATAAAGTAGGGTCTAGTTTTGCAATTGAGCACGTTTGACTTTTACATGAGATTTGGTTTGGGAATTTTGTGTAGAAAAAGGGTTACTTTTGCAATTGACCAAAATTTTAATTTTTTTAATTCCAGACTTTCCGATGGTTGTAGACTTCATCCGAGAAATCTACCAATAGTCAATCTTTCGAAATTTCGGTCAAATGCAAAACTAACCTCCCTTTTTAGCAGACTTCACTGGAGAAGTCTTTGTACAAAGTCAAACTTATGGTCAATTGCAAAACTAGACCCCTTGTAAGCAGACTTCGAAGGTGAAATCTCAACAACGTTTTTTTGTTTTCAAAGGAGAACTTCAGACTTCATCGTGATTTCATCGTGAAGTCTGAGACCCAAAGAGTCAATTGCAAAACTAACCCCCCTTTGACTATTGAGACTTCACCCATGAAGTATGCCTTCTGAAAAATCGGAGAAAAAGAAGCAAAAATTACCACGATTCGCTTTGAGCTTGTTTTTAGCTTCTTAAACGGCCATAAACTGATCACGCCATTAATACCCAAGCAAACCAGGCGTTATTATGCCCAAATCTTAGTGAATCGCAAGATATATGGATGGTAAATATTGAAAACGAGATTATAGAGTTAAAAGGTTGAAATGAGAGAGGAGATCGACAAAAATGGAGCTTTTAACTCAGGTTTAGAGCATTAACATCTCTTAATTCGGTTGTTTGAAGCATTTAGAGCTTAATTTTTTTTGTAATGGTGGTTGAGAACTATTGAAGACGATGGCAATTTCGTTATTCCGTGAGAATCTTTGGGTTATTACAACAATTGATTCATATTTTACAAAATTATCTTAGATTTGTATTCATAAGATTTAGAATTATTAATTTATCCTATTCTTGGGACCATATATTTACATTAGGATTTTAAAAAAAATATTAACATATTATCTTATTAAATTTTATCATTTTACACATTGATCCGACTCGCAACCAGAGAAATTTATAATTTTATTGTAATTATTAATTTATTGAGTATTAGTTTACGGAGGTTTTACTGTATTTCTAGTTTTACCAAATAATGTTGAAATTTTACTTTAAAAATAAAGTCTTAGAAACAAACAAACACGTGTGATAAAACTAAGGCTCTAGAAAAAGTTCATAAAAATCGGTGACAACATCCGTCATCGCGATCCGGAAGTATCCGTCTTCACACGAATTCTCACCGTATGAGGCATGTGCCTCCCAAACTGGAATCCCAGATTCTTTATTAATCTAACAACCTGTAAGCAATACCATGTGACCACTCCGCGGATCAATTTCACATTGGCTTGACTTGGAACCGGAAAAATGTATAATTTTATCGTGATTAATAATTTATTGAGTATTAATTTATGGAGGTTTTACTATATTTCTAGTTTTACCAAATAATGTTGAACTTTTACCTGAAAAATTACATGAGAAATGTAAAATGATAAAGTCTTAGAAACAAACAAACGCGTGTGATAAGACTAATGCTCTATAAAATGTTTATAAAAATCGGTGACAACATTCGTCATCGCGATCCGTATGTATCCGTCTTCACCCCAATCCTCATCGTATGAGTCATGTGCATCCCAAACTAGAATACCAGATTCTTCATTAATCCAACAACATGTAAGCAATACCATATGACTAATCCACATATCAATTTCTTCCTTAGTATGACTGTAAATTAATTATTTATAGAGATAAAGAAAATTCAGTCTATAATCTAAAATTTTATTTTACTTAAATTTCTTTTACTATTACTATTCTATGTATATTTTGTTAGTATTCTATTTTTCTTATTATTTACTTATTTTTTGCCTTACACGAGAATTTATTTTGCCTTAATAACTCACTTTGGTATTTCAATTAAGCATTATTCACGTTAAAACATCTCATCAACAAACAACAATAGATTCATATTTTACAATAGATCCTATTGTTGGGAGTTGTGACCATATATTTACATTGAGATTTGAAAAAAAAAAATCTTATTATCTTATTGAATTTTATCATTTTTCACATTGGCCCGACTCAAACCCGGAAATATTTCTTATTTTATTGTAATAATTAATTTATTGAGTATTAATTTTTGAAGGTTTTGCTGTATTCCTAGTTTTACTAAATAGTGTAGAACTTTTACTTAACAAATTACATCAGAAATGTAAAATAATAAAGTTTTAGAAATAAACAAACGCGGGTAATAAGACTAAGGCTCTGGAAAAAATTCATAAAAATCAGTGACAACATCCGTCATCGGGATCCGGATGTATCCGTCTTCACCAAATCCTCATTGTATGAATCTTGTGCCTCTCAAACTGGAATCCCAAATTCTTTATTAGTCCAACAACATGTAAGCAATACCATGTGACCACTTCGCCGATCAGTTTCCTCAATAGGATTGTAAATTAATAATTTATAGAGACAAAGAAAGTTTAGTCCATAATCTAAAATTTTATTTTATTTGAATTTTTTATATTTTATTATTACTATTCTATATATATTTTGTTAAGATTCTATTTTTCTTATTATTTATTCATTCTTAGCTTTGCACGAGACTTTACTTTCCCTTAATAACCCTTTTTGGTATTTCAATTAAGCATTATTCACATTAAAACATCTCATCAACAAACAACAATAGTTTCATATTTTACAAAATTATCTTAGGTATGTATGCATAAGATTTAAAATTATTAATTTCTCTTATTGTTGAAACCATATATTTACATTGGAATTTTAAAATAAATTTTATTTTACTATCTAATTGAAATTTTATTATTTTTCGTATTTGACCGACTCAAAACCGAAAAAAATTATTATTTTATCGTGATTATTAATTTTTGGAGGTTAAAAAAATTGCTAGGGCAAGATCGAGGCGTCCAACAGGGGCTAGGCGAGGCCTAGGCGTTGATAAATTTTTAATTTAATTATAAGTAGTTTATATTTTTATTATTTTAAAACTTTAATAATAAAACATAAACTTCAATAATAAAGCCAAGACATAAACTATCTCATAATATAAAATAATTGTAATTTGTAAACTTAAACATAACATAAACTAAGATAAGAAAAAAAAACTAATGTATTCCTCCAATCCTATTACACTTCATCTCCAAGCACAATCACATCCACCACCTGATCATTATCAGATTCAAATTCAATATCATGGGCAATATCTTGATCTTCACCAGATTCAAGATCTTCTCTAGGTTCATCATTTGGAGCTTGATAAACAGGTTCACTATTAGGCTCTCTATCCCTTTCACTTGGCTCTACAAATCATTCTTCTGCATTTCTTTCATCTCTGTCATCTATAATCACATCAATATTTTTTTCTTTGATCCTTTGGTGCTTGTTGAACAACTTGGCATTGAATTGGACATATACTAGACTATTAAGTTGATTAACATCCCGTCTATTCCTTTTCTTTGTATGAATCTGCAACAATAAAGCAAAAAAAAAAAAATTCTTCTAAGTTCTAATTGGTAGACTATTCTTTAGAAGACAATGATATTTTAGGTAAAGAAAACCAACCCCATCAAAAGCACTCCAATTTCGTTTACAACCAGATGAGCTAGATGTCAAAGATAGAATCCTTGTTGCTATTTTTTGTAAAGCAGGCACATGACAACCATATATCGACATGTGAGAAAGGTGTTAAAGAAAACTTTTCTCAAGTATGTACAATCTGAGTTGAGGCAGAATCAATGGAACAATGCTGCAAATATATACGTCCATAAGACGTCACATCAAGTGAAACAAGCCCACGACAGAAGATGACGATATCAAGAAAAGGAAAATGAGGAAACCCCAACAGATGGTTAAGAAAAAAAACAGATTCAGGTTTTAGTTACTTAAGCAACAAGGAGTTCAGCTACGTATGCTCTTTAATTAGACTAGACTAATCCATTTCCATGGCACTAATCCCTATACTAATCAAGGAATTAACAAAGATTCTTATCTGTAATCACAAGACTAATATGTATTAATAACAAGTCGAACTAACCACATAGCACCCTAATCATCTATTTCCATAGGCTAAGTACACTAAGCACTCTCTAAATTCTTTCGGGAATTTTATCGAACACCTTCGAGCATAAAACTTCATATGATCTAGTTTAGCTTGATCAAGGCTAATCTAGCAATAAGATCAACTAAAGAGTAAGGATCATGAACAATCTGAACCTAAAACATCATAGATCAACCTAAATCTACCCTAATCTACCTTACCCAAAGATCCTAAAGAGACTGCTCACTAATCATAGAATAAATACAAAGATACACTAAGATAATGTGCTTAATCATGATTAGACTTGAAAGATTAAAAAGACTTAAGAAGATGAAGGAAGAAATTGCATTAAACTTAAAGATTCACACAAGTCCTCAAAGTGAAGAGTGTTTGAAAACAAAGCTTAAGATTTCTCCAAGTTAAGTAAAATGTGTTTAAATAGCAAAAGGGGCGAAAGGGTTTTGACCCGATTATTTTGTGTTTTTTGAAAACTGCATCGGGCAGCAGAAACCCGATGGAAGGAAGCTGATGTGGTGCATCGGGCAACAGAAATCCGATGGAAAGAGCCCGATGCACATCCGGATGGTTTTTTGAAAAATCCACATCGGCCAGCAGTTGGCCAATGTAGATGCCCGATGTGGATCATCGGCCAGCAATTGCCCGTTGCAACTGGCCGATGTAGATACTAGTCCACCTTCGAACTTGTTTCTTCTCTCACATGTTTTCCCATAGCTCCAAGCCTTCTCAAACACATAGCTCTTGATCTCCTTCCTTCTAAATCCATCGTAGAAGTCTCCAAACTCCAAGGAACCTAAGAAAAGAGAAAGAACATAATGCAAATGCATGGAAATGAACCTAAAGTCCTAGAATGCATGATCATGAGCATAAGAGACTAAAACCAATGCAAAAGTGTTAAATCAATGCAAGAAGTGAACTAAAACCTAAAGAATATGACCTAAGAACTATGAAAAATGTACAAATATCAACTCTCCCGAACTTATCATTTTCTTGTCCGCAAGCAAACAACAAAGAACAAATCGGAGAAAAAGTTTAAAAACAGTGATTCAAAGCCACAAAACCCAAACAAAGAATTCAAAACAATGCCTTTAAATATGGTTAAACAGTGCAAGAAACAAGCATCTACTCTTTCGTACTTTGCCATGACTAATTCAATTCAAACTTCTACTCTAAACTCCGAAACCAAATAGAATCCAAGCAATCAAACCAAAACATCTCTTTCACATTCATTAAAGTTTCAAGTGCGGTCTCGCAAAAGGAATTCAAATCGCTCTCACTCGGTTTAGGTGAAGGTCTTTTGAGGTGGTTTCTAAGTAGTCTTTTTTTGGTGGTTTACCCTCAAGCAAAAGAGGTGCTAGACAAATACAAAATGTATCTAAGACCGAGAACAATTCATGCATACAAAGTCACACCTCTCGTTGTTCTACCCGTCCTATGAGACAAAATGTAACATCTACCCCTTTTGACAAATATTTTCAAGATCCTTTTCAACCCCAAACTTCAACTCCCATTATCAAAGCCTTTTTATATTTTGGTTACCACCTAGGAAAAAACTTTTTTTTCTTAATTCTTAGCTCTTCTCCTATCTCTTGGTCTAGCATTTCTTTGTTCTCATATCTTTTGTTTTTCTTTTTCTTTCTTTCTTTCTTTGGTTTCTTATTTTTAAGGGAAAGTAACATAACTTTTGCACTTAGAGAGTGATACAAACCTCGAATTCCACCTCGACAAGACTCACGGATTTCAAAACCCAAAACGATGGCGGAAGCGTTGAAGGTGGTGGTGACGATAGTGATGTTGATTCCACAACACCAAAGGTTAAATATTACAATCCAAGGGCTATTCCTCGCGAGGATTGGAGACTCTACACGAAAACCAAGTGGTTTGATTCCACAAACTACCTAGAACTCGCAAGAACAATGATTTGGTTCAAAGACTTTGAAACAAAACAAACTGGATTTTCTTTGATTGATAAAAGCGTATTCTAGAAATGAGAACAATGAGAGAGCTTATATAGGCTCGAAACACAAAGGACCTCCAACGGTCGGAAATAACAAGAAATGGAAACAAAGCGTTCGAAATAAAGAAAGGAGCGTTCGAAGATTTCTAGCTGTTGGGCGTCGATTCTTCAATGATTGTCGTGGAAGAATCTCGAAGATCATCAAGGAATAGACGTCTGAGATTGATTTTTCGAGATGGAGGGCCTGGATCAAAAGCTGGAGACGCGCTTCTAGAAAGATCGTCGAAAAAGGAAAGTTTCTTCTTCGTCCTCTCCACATGGAATGCGAGATGTGCTGCTGTTTTGGGCACTTCAAAACGTCGTGTAGTCTCAAAATGAAGTACGAAAAATGGCAGGAAGTCTTCATACTTATCAGGTTGATCTTTGGTTTGTCTTCGAGGATGCTCGTTGCCGAGATGGTCCGTCATGGGGGTTTGTCGAACATCTCTGGAATCAGGTCGTTGGTGGTGAAGTTTTGCTCGATGGAACCTCATATATTGGGGTGTTGGACGGTGAATTCTCGAGGCTATCTCCAAAGAACGGTTGGTTTCATCGCTGGTCAGCTTCTAGTTGTAACTAGCGTCTGCGGGTTGGTGCTCCTTGTCGTCAGGTGGTTTGGCTCGTTCGTCTTCAAAAGTAACTCGAGGGATCGTCTTAAAATAGTCAATTTGTCGAGGAATCTTGAAGATGGCACGGTAAAAGCCTTCGTCTGGTCGCATGTTCTGAAGGATGCTTCTCACGGTCGTGTCCGGTACGTGGATTCCTCGTGGATCTGCGTAGGTCACCGTGTGGATAGGTGTCGATCTTACATCAGAGAGTTAGAGCATTTTTCTTATAACTTTTCATTCCCTAGGGACCTTTTCCTTTTAGGCTAATGATCCCACCTTTCTTTTCACTTCCTTCTCAATCTCTCCAAACCCCGATATCCAATCTACCCACCTATATCATTCATTTCCAACCTAATCGCTAGCCTCCTATTGTTCCAAGAGCCAGCTAAAACGAGAGGCATTCCTTTGTCGTTCCCAATACTCTCAAAATTTTGCAAATTATAGCACAAAACAACAAAAGGCCTCACTCAACAATCAACACAAGGTATGAAAGAAATGAAAAACGGTTAAGGGTAAGGGAACCATTCAAAATGATAGAATGGCCATTCGGGTTAGCATAAACGTGGTGAAATAAATAAGAAAACATGAATGATGCACCATGAGAACGTATTTAAACTCCCTAAACGAGAAGATTTTATCCAAATTAAGTCCAAGTTCATAGAAATGCTTTGAGGATCATGAAAGTTTCACAAAAGTTGGTGCTTTCGAAGTGTAAACGAACTAAACAAGACGTTTCCAATTTTTCAAAGAAGTTAAAAGCAACAAATAACCATGTTCAAGAGCATTGATCTCAATCCTAAGTTCGAGTTTCTACAAGGCAATATCATCTTTATCCCTTATGTATATGCAAATGCAATGCTAAATGCTACTAGACTCGATCTTAAAAGAAACGATGCAATGCAAAACTACATGATTTTTTTTTAATGCAAATGAATGAATACATGAGACTCAAACATGCGAAAATGAAAATAAGACCATAAAATACCAAGTCAAAAGACACATTTCTTTCCCCTGAACTTGAATTACACCGTCTCGGTGTATTATAAGCCAAAGAGAAGGGGAAAACAAACAAGAAAATGCAACCTAAATGGTATATACAATGGAAGAGAGAACAATACCTTGGCCCTAGTTGTGATCCTTAGGGGGTTGGAGAAGAGGATTTTTGTAACTCCTTGTTGAACCGGTGGAGGAAGGGAAATGAGCGGTGGATAGAGCGTGTTCCACCTTGGATGTTAATGGTGGTGATGACCCTTGAGAGGAGCTCATGAACCTTTCCTTGGAAAATTTGAAACTCGGGGTGGAGTTTGACTTTGACGCTTGCAAAGAGTTTGGAAGTTCCCTTACACTTCACCCTATATTCGAATTTCTCCATCTATGAGCCTTAATTAAGGGGTGTAAGCTCATAGTCTTAGATGGTGAAACAAGGGCGGGAGTAGGGGATTCTTTCATATCTCTCTTGTTTTTCCAAGAACCTTCGTATCCTTCCCCATCTTCACATCTTTAGCTCCTCTTTCATGCTCATCAAACAAGGAGTGTAAACATTCACCATCCAAGATCTTTTCATCTAGTTTTAGAGATTCTCTATTCCTCATATTCACAAATTTGGCCTCTTCTTGTTGATCCTTCAAAGTCATAGGCTCTTTCTCCGTTTCCACTTCTTCATTAGTGATTGTTCCACAAAACTTTGTAGAGGAAGGTTTGATTGGATAAGAGACATTGGTATTCACATGGAGACGAGTCACTCTTTTGTTGGGAAAGTCGATGTTTGCTCCGATGGTCGAGAAAGGGAGTTCCTAGGATGAGAGAAAGCTTGTGGATTTCTTTCATCTCCACTACCATCAAATCCGTTGGGACTATGCAATCGCCAACCTTGAGTGGGTAATCTTCAATTATACCAAGTGGAGATTTCAAAAAAGCATCTCCAAACATGATGGAAGAACAATGTTGCTTCATATCATTGATCCCTAAGTTCTTTACCATCTCAAGTGATATACATCCACGCTTGCACCTGAGTCGCATAAAGCATCATCAATCTCCAAATCACCAAGAGAGCAAGTTATGGACAATTTACCCGGATTTCCAAGCTTGAGAATAGTCTTGGGCTCAAGTGGTTTTATGTTTGGCACTTCAAACACTACCATAATCTCTTCTACTTTCTCTTGGTTTGCAAGTATGGCTTTGATGAACTCTTTGTATTTTGCAACTTGAGGTAAGTCATTGAGAAAAGGCAATGGAGCTCCAACTCTATTCATATTGGCTTTGAAGCTTGAAGGTATCTTCTTTTGAGCTTTGGTGAGAACTCTACCGGGAAATAGGAGTGGAGGCTCATAAGAAGGAGGCTCAAGACTAGGAATGTCTTTCTTTTCAACCATCTTTATCACCGCATTCTCTTCCCTAACCTTTTTCTTAATACACTTCTCAACCGTTTCTTTTCTAGCAACCACCAACTCTTCAACCTTAGGACCATGAAGAAGTCTAGAGATCTCTTCGATTACCTTTTCATTCTCATCAACCAATGGTACCTCACTTAATAGGATCATGTTATAATACTCCTTAGAGTTAGCTTCGGATTTACCCGGTAAGGTTCCCAGTTGTTTACAAGAAGAAGATGCTCCTTGAGCTATTTGATGATCCATATGCTTCACTTTGGAGTTGAGGGCCTTAAACTTTGCATTAAGCTCACTGTATGAGCAATCCACCTTATTGTGTATCTCAACCATATTCTTCTTCATTTCAATGGTCCCACTAGCTTGTCCTACTAAAAATTGTTGAAACATTCCCTTTATATCAAAGTCTTGAGGAGAAGGTTGAATAGAAGAACTTCCTTGGTTGGTAAATTGAGGTTTAGTTTGGAAGTTTCCTTGTGGAAAGCCTTGTTTTTGAGGCTTCATAGAAGGATAAGAGAGATCTTGTTGGTTTCCCATATTGGTGCTTTGATAAGAGAGATTAGGATGATTACGATAGTTTGGGATGTAACCTATTTGATAACCACCAACAAAGTTCACTTCACATTGACCCACTTGACAAGCTTCAATACCAATCTCTGGATATCCTTGGTTACCAACAAATTCTCCTACATAGTTAATCTGCTTTTAAGTAGCTTGCAAGACCTTATCCATCTTCTCATTCAAAACCTTCATCTCTTTCCTTCTTTGATCTTCATAATCACCACTCCCTCTTGGAGTTCTATCATAGTCGTCACCATAATTTCCATCACTTTGAGCTAGATTCTCTACAAGTGACATCCCTTCTTCAACATCCTTACCCAAAAAGTTCTCATTACTTGCCATGTCAAGAAGCATTGCAAACTTAGAAAGAACCCCTCTATAGAGTGTACTTAGAAATGAGGCGTTAAAGAATCCATGGTGAGGCCACTTGGTAGTGTAGCCCTTAAACCGCTCCCAAGGTTCACTAAAACTTCTTTTGAGTAATGCTTGAGATATCATTCCTTATCCAGCGGTTCTTGATGTAGAGAAAAGCTTGGTTAAGAAAGCTTTCTTACACACATCCCATAAATTGATGGAGTTACTATGGGGGTTCTTCTCCCATTGGTGTGCCTTATCCCTGATTGTCAGAGTTTTTTACGCTCTTGCACATCAATTAAAACCCGATGTGCGAAACTACCTCAATCATAAGGTATGTCATTGAAGCACTTAGGGTATCGAATCCACAGGGACTAAGGATTACACACCAAAGATACAAGAAACAAACTAAGCTAGAGCAAAACGTTTTTATTGGTTTTTATGTTTTTATCGAAATGTAAAAGAAATGCAAGAAAGAAAACAAAAGACAAAGCTCTGGATCATGGATTAAACTATCAAAGAGATGATTAACAATCAAACAATGAATCAATTGGAAGCATTAAACACTATCCTAGAACATGGAACACACATAAATAGATTAATCCACTCCCGTGGTATCAATCCCTACATCAATCATCGAAATGACAAGAACTCCCGTTCGCAATTCAATAATCAATGAGCATTTATCACAAGTCCAATTAGTTCACTAATCACCCTACTCATCAACTCCCGTTGGGTAGGATGTGAGAAGCTCACAAAAGATTTGGTTCAAGCAATTCATCTAACTCCTTCCGGGTGTGAAATGCCTAAGCTCAAGAATCGAATGAACAAACCTAATCTAGCACTAACACCGTTTACTCGAATCTCATCTCTAAAGCATGGGATGAGACCAAAAATCTATCTAATCTAAGGTGTAGCTCTAGTTCTGTTTGTCACGCCAAACAAGAACTACCTAATCTAGGTGCAGTTTTAGGTTTCGGTTCGTCATGTCAAAACTAACATTAAAAATCAACCTAAGTGAAGGATTTCTCCAAGATCATCCTAAATCATCATTATTTAACCATCAAGACAATTGACCAATGATGCATAAACATTCAATTCACATTCATTCTTATGACATGGAACACTCAAGTAGATTAGCTCATTCCCATGATGCTAATCCATTTACAAATCAACTAGTTTGACTATTTTGTCACCCAACAACCAATTGCAACTAGATGATCTATAATCATTAAATATGAGTCCATATAAGTCAACAATTCATCGGTTAAGATTGAAATGCATGCTTGGAAATTTTCTAGACATTTTATCATACACCTTGTGAACAAGAAATGTCATAAGTTCTAGAATTGAGTGATCAATTCATTTCTAGCATTGAGATCTTTCCTAACATGAGAACAAATGATTATCTAAGCCTAAACATCAACAATCAATCATCAAATCATCCAAATCAAGTAATCCAAAGACCCAGAAAAGTCAACTCACAAATATATCAAGAACACAAAAGTAAAAGACATGAAAATGAAGAACAAGAACAAATAAAACATATATATAGATAGGGTTGAAGAAATCTTCTCTAAAGTGGCATGAATCTTGAAGAACAATAAAAATCTCATGAGGAGAGAGTTTGGGTCGAAACCCACTCTAAAAAGAAGAAGACTTAATGAGAAAATAGGTTTATGAACCATTTATACAAAGGAAAACGGATTGGTCAACTCTGGTCAACTCTGTTTCTGGGTGCGTATCGACCTGTATGGGGTCGGTACCTCGGTCGGTATTGACATACCGACCTGGTTTTGGTCGGTACATGGGTCGGTATGACTCTCGGGAATACCCAGTTTTGGTCTTCAGAATTATCGACCCGTTTGGGGTCGATATGCCGGTCGATACCTCACTAAAACGCCCATCTCTTTTGAACCACAACTCCAAATGCTCTGAAACCACCTCCATTGGAAAGCTAACTCAATTTTCTATGACTTTCATGAAGATCCCATAAGCTAAATCCAAAGGAAAGGCATTCGTCTGACTCGATCTTTCAAGCATGTTGGATTGACTCTACATTTGACATTTCCTAACTTTGGTCCAAAATTTGCATCCTTCATTTTCCTTTTATTTCTATGCATATCTTTTGATCCAATCCACTCCTAAACACCTGAATAAACTCAAAAAGAACAAAAAGAAGACACAAAACAACCTAGGACATCTAAAATGCAAGATGAGACCCAATGAGACTCAAATGTATAAAAATATCTCAAAACTTTACAAAATGAGATTAAAACATATGAAAATAAAGACTTGAAAACGTGTAAAATATGGTGTTATCAATCCCCAAGAGAGAATGAGAATAGGCGGTTTTAAAGCATCTTTGGAGACTCCATTTATCTTGACCGTTCCACACAACATATCGAATTGGTCTACATGATCCAATGGGTCCTCCATCAGTAGACAATGGAACTTTGATCTGAACCATGTTTATTAGACTCGCCTTGATCTCAAAGTTATTGTTCCCAACCGGCGGAAGTCTAATACTATTTCTATTTTCACACACATTCGGTGCATCATAAGCTCCAATAACCCTAGTGGGTCTAGGTCCGTGGTGAGGAATTTGCTCACCATTATTTCCTTGCCCATTTCCATTATGACCTTGGTTACCACCACCAGCGTTCGGGTTGTGATTCATCATACCCAACTGTTCAAGATGTTCTAACCGCTCACGTTCTCGCCTTGCTCTTGCGTTTTCTCTAACTAACAAGTGAATATCCACAACCAAATCAACCAAGTTCCTTTGACTTTAGCTTCTCAAGTTTATGCACCTACAAGAAAGAAGAAAACTAAACCAAGACAACAAAATAACAAAGAAAATAAAGGCTTAGTCTCAAATAGAATCTAAATCCTAATAGCTATTGCTAAACTCCCCGGCAACGGCGCCAAAAACTTGATGGGGAATAAGTTATAAACCCTTTTTTAATCTACCACAAGCAATAGCTTGTCTTCAAAGTACTTGGGGATTGAATCCATGGAGATTTTAGATTAACACACTATGAATACAAGATTCTATCTAATTTAAGCGATAAAGGACTTAATGCATTAATGCTAACAACCTAAACGAAATGAACTAAGTAAGCAAGAACAAAGCAAACCAAGGTTAAACTAAACAAGAACCAAACCAAGACTAAGCATTTAAACTAACCAAAGAAAGAGATTATCAATATGAAAGACTACTCAAATCCAAGACTAAACAAGATAAGCAAGTACTAATCAAGACTAAACGGTTCTTAAGCAATACTTAAACAAGGGAATCCTTGGGTAAGGTAATTTATCAAAGTAAATTCAAGTTAATCCATGATGCCTAATCAAACTACCAATGCTAATCCTTAGGTCTTAGATCACTAGACTAGACTAATCCACTTCCATGACATTAATCCCTATACTAATCAAGCAATTAACAAAGATTTTCATCCGTAATCACAAGACTAATATGCATTAATAACAAGTCTAACTAACCACTTAGCACCCTAATCATCTATTTCCATAGGCTATGTACACTAAGCACTCTCTAAATTCTTTCGGGAATTTTATCGAACACCTTTCGAGCATAAAATTTCCTATGATCTATTTTAGTTTGATCAAGGCTAATCTAGCACTAAGATCACCTAGAGAGTAAGGATCATGAACAATCTAAACCTAAAACATCATGGATCCTAAATCTATCCTAATCTACCTTACTCAAAGATCCTAAAGAGACTACTCACTAATCATAGATTAAATACAAAGATCCACTAACATAATGTGCTTAATCATGATTAGACTTGAAAGATGAAGGAAGAAATTGCATTAAACTTAAAGATTCATACAAGTTCTCAAAGTGGCTAAGAGTGTTCAAAAACAAAGCTTAGGATTTCTCCAAATTAGCTAAAATGTGTTTAAATAGCAAAATGGGCGAACCAGGTCAACCCAATTATTTTGTGTTTTTAGAAAAATGCATCGGGCAGCAGGAACGCGATGGAAGGAAGCCAATGTGGTGCACCGGACAGCAGGAACCCGATGCACATCCGGATGGTTTTCTGAAAAATCTACATCGGCCAGCAGCTGCCTGATGCAACTGGCCGATGCAGATACTGGTCCACCTTCGAACTTGGTTTCTTTTCTCTCGTATTTTCCCATAGCTCCAAGCCTTCTCAAACAGATAGCTCTTGATCTTCTTCCTTCTAAAGTTATCGTAGAAGTCTCTAATCTCCAAGGAACCTAAGAAAAGAGAAAGAATGCAATGCAAATGCCTGGAAATGAACCTAAAATCCTAGAATGCATGATCATGAGCATAAGAGACTAAAACCAATGCAAAAGTGTTAAATCAATGCAAGAAGTGAACTAAAACCTAAAGAATATGACCTATGAACTATGCAAAATGTACTAATATCATCATACAATATTTTTCTTCTTCGTATGAAATCTCATCATTGATAAGGTTTTATGATGAGCATATATGAAAACTGTAAGCTCCTTGGCTTGATCAATGAGTTTTGTAAACTTAGGCAGCTCAGAAATGCCTTCAAGCATGAGATCAACTGTATGAGCAGCACAACCCGTCCAAAAAAATTTGGCCTTTTTTCTTTAAGCATCTTAGTTGCTGCCACATTATTCATAGCATTATTTGTTACTACTTGAACAACTTTCTCTACACCAACATCTGCAATGCATCGATCAACATAGTCAAAGATGAACAACCCTGTGTGAGACTCCGTGGAAGCGCCTTTTGAGGATAGAAAACATGTTTCTGCTCTAGAATTAACACACAAATTCATTATGCTCTTTTTCGTATCAATCCATGCATCAGTCATGACAGGATAGCCATATTGCTCCCACTCTACCTCTTGACTCTTTAAGAGCTCCTTAGTTTTTGCTTATTCCTCTTTCAATAGTGGTTTCCTTAGTTGATATTGAGTTGGAGGAACCCAGCCTGGTCCAAACTGTCCAACAAATTCACAAAACATCCTAAAAGCATCATTATCAATAACATTAAATACGTGACTGATACATCCATCTTGCACAATATTGATGCACTTGATGAGTTTTTCCCTTGAAAAGTACATAATTGATGTTTTGCTATCTTTTTTGTGTACCAAGAGAAGCTTTAGGATGAATAGTTGTTGCAAACCTATCTAGAGGACCCTGTAAATTAGAAGGTTTTAGAGTTCCAAAGCCTTCTTGAGATTCATCTTGAAGATTTTGCATATCTATATTCATTTCAGCCCTTAGCATATTGCCTTCATGTTTCTTGCTCATCTTCTTCTTATTCGCTTCTATGATGACATTTCTACACTTAACTTGATCATGTTTTAACGACTTCGGACATGCCAGAACATTTCCTTGAATGTGAGCAATTTGTTCTTTAATCCGATACACTCCTCCAGACATCTCCTTTAAACACAACTTGCATTTAAGCCAATATTCCCAACCGACATTGTTAGAATTTCGCTTAAGTGATGGTGTTGAAACTACAGGTTGTGAAACTGATGAATCCATGAATTTGTGAAGCCTATTGCACAAAAACAATAACAATAAGAAATTGATCTGAAATAAAATTAAAAACTTTCACAATCAGAAGCAACTTGATCAGAAGACACAAAGATTAAAAAGATGAATTTCATTAATCTACTACCCGTAAAAAACAGAGAAGAATGACGACAATAGAACATAGGCGCAAGAGGCAAGAAGAATATAAAGATGATTAAACAATTACCCTAGCCCACCTTCCTCTTTATAGCTTTTCTTTATATTTTTTTAATGGTTTCTTATTTTAGTCCAAATTACACGACAAACCATTGAAAAATTGAAGAGATATTAAGCCAAGTTAAACCGGGCGAATTGAACGAGTTGACCGATAATGTCCGATTTGGACCATCTGAACCGGAGAACCGGTTTATTTCACTGAATTGACATAAACCGCGTCGGTTAACATAATTTGACCGTTTAACCGGCGCCTAACCGGCGATTTGGCCGATTTTTGTAACCTCATCTATTATTAAAATTAGAAACGGCGTCGTCTCCTAAAGTCTCCGGAAAATATCAAATATTGTTCTCATTTTATTATTTTCTTTCCCCAGTTAACCTCTTCATCGAACTCTGTAGGGTTTTCATATTTCGTTCTTCCTCGAGTAATCCATCTTCCGCAATAACAGGTTTGTCTATCTCTGGATTCATTGCAATCTTCAGAATCACAACTTCGATCTTTACCAATTTTTTAAAACTTGCGGATAGTTTTCCCCTAAAACCTATGATTTTTTTTTCATCTAAATTAGGGTATTTTCTTGAGTCTTGATTCTGATTCTTTGAATTTGGAGATTCATTAATTTAGGGGTTTTCAATTCCTTAGATCGGGTGGCAATTTCTGAGATTCTTTGAAGTTGAAACTTCTCATAATCTGGAATTGTGAAAGCATTGATTTTTTCGAATTTAGATTTGAGTTTATCAGCAATTATTGAGATTTCTTTGAAGTTGAATACTTGTTCTCAATCCTTATATTTGAATCATTTGATAGTCATTATGAAGAAGCATTAATCCGAAAGTATTGATTTATATGTGTTTTGATTCACTGTTTTGTGCCAAAGGTGCTTAAACAATGGGAAAGAGGAAATCAAGAGCAAAGCCTGCTCCTACCAAGCGAATGGATAAGCTTGACACAATCTTTAGTTGTCCTTTCTGCAATCACGGCTCGAGTGTCGAATGCATAATGTAAGATGATGAATCACAATATACGAATGAATGACACCAATTGAAATTATTCACTAATTCCTTTGTTTTTCTCAGTGATATGAAGCATCTGATTGGTAAAGCAACTTGTAGAATCTGTGAAGAAAGCTTTAGTACTACCATCACAGGTTCTTTCGATCTTTCAAAATTGTTAAGTTGATGTAGAATCGTGTTTTATTGTTTACATATCTGATCATTCTTTTCTGTTCTGTTTCTTGTAGCTTTGACTGAAGCTATAGACATGTAAGTAGACATCTGTTTAAACATTATATTTTCGCTTTTGTTTCACCCTGTTTTTCTAAATCTCTATGTTTGTCTAAAATGAATGCAGTTATAGCGAATGGATCGATGAGTGCGAGAGGGTTAATACCGCTGAAGATGATGTTGTGCAAGAAGAAGAAGAAGAAGTGGAAGAGGAAGAAGAAGAAGAGGAAGAAGAGGATGATGAAGATGACCATGTCTCTGTCAAAAGGAAGTATAATTTCTGAGACGAGTCTTTTAATCATGCCTTATGTTGTAATATCTAATCTGAGGAAATCACAAGAACATTCTTTTGTGGTTTCTCAGCGTCTGGTAGAGAAACATAAAAATAACAGTGTACGATGGTTTTGTGATTAAAGGCTTTGCTTAATTGGTTCCAAAGATCCAATAATACATTTATTACAACCAAATTGAAAGAAAAAAAACCTATGTCTTTCTTTACTCATTATTGTTATTTATCATTGTTGGTTCCTTCCGTTCTACATTTGCTGAATCCGTAACATCAGCTCTGTACTCATAAAATCTAATTACAACCAAGAAGACGATGAAGTTAACCAAATTAAGTACTGCGAAGAACATGTAATACTTATCCAACCTAGACTCATTCAAGTTGTTTAGAATCCATCCTCTTCCCTGGTTCTTTGTTATCTGAGACACTGACGAAAGGATAAAACTGCTCATGAAATTCCCGACTGCCATACTTGTGGTCGTATATGATGTCCCGAGGCTTTTCATACTCTCTGGTGCTTGATCGTAGAAAAACTCGAGCTTTGGTATTTCTATGAAAGCATCAGCCAAACCCATTAGCACATACTGTGGTAGCAACAAGAAAATGGTCAAGGGAATAGGTACAGCGGTCTGGTGGATTAACCCGTGTTCAGCAGCGACCTTGAGCCTATACCGTTCGGTTATGGACGCAATGATCATGATTATGATGTGAAGGATCATACCGATTCCCATTCGCTGAAGCAATGTGATACCCCTTGGATTTCCCGTGAATCTTCTTATGAGTTTAACGAAGATACGGTCGTATATGACTATAGAGACGAGCATTGAGAATGTTGTGAAGCCTAAGAGACTTGCGGGCGGGATGCTGAAGTTGTTTGTGATACGACGGTCGAGGGTGGTTCCTTGTTTGATGAACAGAGTCATTATTTGAGCAAGCATCATGCTCGGGACGAATGTTACGAAGAGGACAGGTAACATTTTTAGCATCTGTTTTGTTTCTTCGACTTCTGTGATAGTACAGAGACTCCATTTATCAGTTGATCCGGTTTTGAGTGAAGCTCGATCTAAGAATCTGCAACACAGTTAAATCTTAGGTACATATGATATAAAAATAACTAGACCAAATCAAACGATCACTGTAAACCAAATCGAACGTTCACTGTAATAGGATTCATCATTCATTACCTTAGACTAGGAGTAGAATGGATTGGGAAAGCCCCTTTGCTCGCATATTCCGATGGTGGAAGCTCATGGAAGCGCGTCGAATCATGCGACATAGCCTCGCGGGCTTTGCGAAGTGCAGCCACGATGACTCTAGCCATCTTGGTAAATGGGCTTCCCGTTGGGAGTTTATGGCGGTATAACGGAGTTCCCAACAAGAATATGAAAATGGAAAAAGCAAGGCCCAAGGTTGAAAGACCATAACCTAACGCCCAACCCACGTTATCTTGAACATAGACAAGAAAAGTTGTGGCAAAGAAAGTACCAAAGAAGATACTAAACATCCACCAATTGAAAAATGAATGTTTATGAGTCTTCTCCTTTGGGTCAAATTCATCGAACTGATCAGCTCCTATTGTAGAAATGTTCGGTTTTGTACCGCCTGTACCAATAGCTAATGTGTATAAAGCTCCAAAGAATACTGCTAATTGTAAAACCGAAGCTTTTTGGCAGTCTTCAACATTAGCCGTCGAACATTTTGGTGGTCTAAGTTTCGGTAGAGATACTGATAACGTTAGTAATGCCATTCCCTGTAATACCATGAGAAACGTTATGTTGTAATTTTGAATCAAAAGAATTTTTATTTTAATTGAACTCTATAATTTTATGACTGATAAGTAATGAGAAAAATTCATTACTTTTAATCTTCAATTTTTTTCATGCATCCACGTCTAGTTTTTTTTTTTCTTTTCTATTTTTTTGTTAAAGGCACCCACGTATAGTTTAATGGGAACATGACTTTATTATATTCACATTTTGAGATGTTGGAAACAAAATGTAGTTGGTGTTTGACTGTTTGGTATCTTTTTAAAACTTTTGATCTACTACCTAAAAGCATGAACAAAATGGTCAATGTTTATCGTTAAATTTTGTTCTAAGCCAAAACGCCATTATATCATCTACCACTCATTTCAATTATATTTAAAATCGTCCACTTGTTTAAAATTGTCAATATAAATATCTTTAAGGGAAAATATAAAATATATACATACCGATAAATAAATAGCGGAAGAGATGACAAATGTGATGTAGCGACCGAGATGAGCATCAGCAACATAAGCACCCAAGATTGGAGTGAGCCAACTAGTCCCAACCCAATTGGTCACATTGTTCGACGACTTGACGGTGCCTTGGTGCAATTTGGTTGTCATGTAAATCACTAGGTTGCTTGATATCCCGTAATAAGCCATCCGTTCAAACACCTCGTACACTAATCATATCAACATTTCAAATATTAATTAACTCTTAGTCATATACACAAAAACATCATAAAAAAACAATACTTGAAATGATACATACCAACGACGAAGGAGCAAGCTTTCCAACGGCCAGTTTGAGATCTTCGGACACGATTGCCTCGAAGATCAACTGTTCCATCTTTTGTATAATCATCTCCTACCTCTTCTACTGCCATTTCTCTCTCTCGATCTCTCTCTCTTTCGATAGTTTATAGGAAACTTTGTTTGAAGAGAGAGTTGGTACTTTGGTCTCAAATATATGTTATTTTTTTGGTCAGAACGGTCTCATATATATAGAAGTAAAATGAGCTGTCTCGCCATTTCATCACCAATTTTTTTCCTAAATTGTTTTTATTTTATTTACTATTGAATTGAGTATAGATATAGTTTAAAATTTTCACAAAAGAATGTAGACAGAAACTAGTCAAATATACAATTTATTATCATTATCATTTTCATCACACCTGTAGTAATACCAAAATAAGCTCTCTTCATAGAGTGCCACATCTCAACAATTTTTGGAATATTTCATAATTGAGTGAATTAACTATAATTATACTTTTGAAAACCGAACACAAGGTAAAAATGACAGAAATTCAAAAAAATAATGTTTTTTTAAGTAATCGAAACACATTAAAAATCTTATTTATGTATATAGCAAACTAAAAACAAACCGTAGTCAACTATACAATAACTCCATATATACAATTCATTATCTATTATTCGTTTTATATAAGCTATGAAATTAAAACGAAAAAATATAAGCATATCATTCCTGCATTAAGATAGAAAATAATTTTACCTAAACAAATTTAATTTTTAATGCCAGAAAACACATCAGCATATATCTAATATATGATAATGATACCAAAATGAGTTCTCTGAATATATAGTGACACAGCATGAAATTAAAATATTTATTTCTATAATTACATATTACACCAAAGTGAGAATTACTTATAGATAGAGCCAACATTAACATTTTCTTAATATATATTTATTTATAGAATATACTTCTTAATTTGGTTTTTTTTTTTGTTTTTTGTTGGAAAATTTTCAAAGAATGGAAGGAATATGACCAGTAAGCTAGAACAACAATTTCTTAATTTATATCAATACTGGACGACAGGTGTTTGTTGGTAATCATTTAAATTTTTAAGTTTTGTGAAACCGAAACAATTAGAAAATCAGATTAACTTTATCTACATGTCAATATTTAATTTTATTCATGTATGTTTGTTTATGAAAATTAAATTTAAAGTTTGTTAAATCAAAACCTCTCTCTCGCTAGAATTACAGAGAAATTAAACGACACATAACAACATTATTGATAAGAAAGTTTACTCAGAAGTGAAACAACAAGGCTCTAATCACTAGATTCTTCTCCCGTTAATTAACCCAATAAACATGTAACCCTTTTTTATCTGCTTTTACTAGATTTTGTGGTCTTTTAAGTTTGGAAGGGTTTACAAAAGGCCTATTTAGAGACAGAGAAGTGGAAATATATATCAATCAGCCTTTTTCTCTATAAGCGATTTTTCGATGATTCTCTTCGATCATCGTCTCCATTGCTTTTCGGGAGTCATTCACCGGTTACCGACAATTTTTCAGATTGTAATGACGGTCAAGCGATTACACATATCATAATTGTCTCCATCGAAGACCTATAATATGTGTTTGTCTATGTCTCAACCATGAACATATGAGTGGTCAAAATAACTTTCCTCTGTTCTTATTGATCATGGCAGACAACAAACTTAAGTGCCAATTGCAAGACATTGCTTTGGGAATTGACGATGAAGCAATTACACTTCCCATTTCCTTGTGTGAAGAAGTGATATGTGAAACACGGTTTAGTTTGATCGCTAAGCCAATCAACCCGAGAAAACAGAATCTTCAAGCAATGTTAAGTGCCTTCCTCGTCTTTGGGGTGTTAGGGACGAAGTCACATGCCGCATTCCGGAGAATCGAAGGGTCCATTTCCTTTTTCAGTTCGAAGAATCCATGTCCTCTGTTTTACGCACAGACCATAGTCGTTTAACGAGTGGATGTGTGTCATTAAAAAATAAATCCCCAAGACAATGACGATGCTCTTAGCTGAATCCCTTTCTTGGTACAGATCTGAGGGATCCCTCTCCATTTTCTCACCACTCACACATTGGGGAAATTTCTGGAAGGTGTTGTCTTGGTGGACTATGTCCGTGTACATCTTTTCTGGGATATCAATATTCCCCTACAATTCCTAAGGTTCTTTCAATTTCGTGGTGAAACGTGCATGCTCAAAATTCAGATATGAGAAATTGCGCGACTTTTGTTTTACTTGTAGAATGATAACACACGACGCTTTCAGAGTGTCCCCTTGGCCAGCGTTCACTTCCTTCTCCTCCTGGGGATGATGATAATGATCCGGACACCAGTGATGATCATGATACAAACCAAATTTCGAAATCTACAAAGCCAACATACAAGCAATGATGATAAAATCACAGAAGACACGACAACAAGTTCAAAGAAGAGAAGAATGAAGTCAACACCATCACCATAACACATGGAGACTTTCCCCTTGGTGTACTGTGACATTCGCCAAGAATATGCACTAGAGGATACTCATCATAACACAACCAAAAGACAACAACGTCAATCTAAAGTGGTCGAGATCCGTAACTGGTTCATGATGCAGCCAAGTACATCATCAGCATCAACCACAACTCTAAGATTTCCAGAGTCTGTTGCAACAACAAATAATCGAGAATGCACGATGGGCCAGAAGCCACCGGGTTCATGATGAATACAACGTTTTGGAACTGTTGGGGATTGAAAGGGGACCTGGTACTTCGACGCCTCAAAAGGATTAAGAAGACTTACTCTCCGAACATTATCTTTCTCATAGAGACAAAGAATTCTGATGATATCGTTCGTAATGTGGCTATGCAATCAGGTTATAATTATGTAAAGTGTGTATCTCCTTCGCTTTTGAGTGGTGGCTTAGCGTTGCTGTGGAACAAGTCTGTTTTTGTTTGCTTTTCTAATTTGGATGCAAGACTCATAGATCGTAAGATTAATAATAAAGATGTTTTTTTTATATATTTTTCTTGTGTTTATGGGCATCCAATTCGCAAACTTAGACATATACTTAGGGAAAAACTTCAACGCATAGCCTTAAATAGAGATGAATTGTGGTTAATGTATTAAGATTTTAACAAAATACTTAACGCCAATGAGAAAGTGGTAGTCGATTACGGGAAAACTGGAGCTTTGTTGACTTTCGAAATATGGTACAAACTTGTCGAGTTTATGATCTTCTATTTAAAGGCAACAATATGAATTGGCTTGGAAAACGCCGTACACATAATGTGGAATGTTGGTCGGATAGAGCAATGGCAAATGATCAGAGGAAAGCAATGTTTTCAGCCTCTGAAGTTGAATTATTGGAGATGATCGAATCCGATCATCGCTATTATTAAAATTCAACGACGACTGGACAAGGACTGAAACTGTTCCGATTTGATACTCGTTTGTGTAAGGTGTCAGATATTTAGAGTGTCATACAACGTGGCTGGCTTGGTGATGATGCACTTGAAGACATTCCGTTTACAGAAAGAATTTGCCGATGTCGACAAGAATTATCATCTTAGTTACATTCTCACAATAAAAATTTGGTGATCAAAATTGAGAAGCTAACGGAAGCCATTGATGTTGCCCACGTGAATCCGGATGTGCCTCTTGAAAAGATCCATGATCTCCAAAAAGAATTATTGGCAGCTTATAAAGATGAAGAAACATAGTGGAAAATAAAAAGTCGAAATCAATGCTTACAAGAAGGTGATTCCAATACCCATTTCATACTTCTACTAAGAATCTTATAGCAAGAAATCGCTTAAAATCTATCCAAGATCAACATGGTTCAGACATTATGGCAATCGTAACATTGCAATTGAAGCGGAGCCATACTTTAGTAGTCTCTTCTCAAGTACTAATCAAGTGGATCCAGAATATTCACTCCGTCACATACAACCAATGGTTACTCCTGAGATGAATACTTCACTACTGAAAACGATTACTATAGATGAAGTAAAGACTTCCTTGTTTTCTATTGGTGCAACTAGAGCACCCAGTCCAGACGACTTTAATGCGACTTTTTATCACCATTACTGGGACAATGTCGGTCCAGTCTTGTACTCCAATATCAAGAATTTCTTCCAAACTGGCATCATGAAGAAAGATTGGAATCACAAAAACCTATGTTTGATTCCAAAAACCGTTTAGCCTAAAAGAGTGCAAGACTTTCGTCCCATCAACCTTTGCAACGTCTCCTATAAAGTAATTTCTAAGATTTTAGTCCAACGACTGAAAAATGTTCTACCCAAGTTGTGTCAGAGCATCAAGCTGCCTTTATTTCGGTACGATTTAACACTGATAATGTTATGATAACTCATGAAGTATTGCACTCATTACTGGTACGTAAACGATGGTCAAAGGCTTCTATGGCTGTTAAAGACTGATATTAGCAAAAATTATGATAGAATAGATTGGAGATTTCTAAAACAATTTCTTTGGAAAAAAGCTTTTCATAAACATGGATGGTTTTGATAATAGAGAGTATGCGATCAGTTTCCTTCTCGGTAATGATTAATGGGAGGGAATTTTTAAAGCTAGTCGAGGTCAACGCCAAGGTGATCCCCAATCTCCATACCTTTTATTCCTATGTGCTGATGTCCTCAGCTCAATGATGTCACAAACAAATCTCGATGGCAAAATACAAGGAATACATATCAGCAATCGAAGCTCTGCAATTTCTCCTCTTTTATTTGCCGACGAATTTATTTTCTTCATGAAATCGGACCAACCTAATAGTTTAAATCTTCTGCAAATCTTCAAAGAATATGAAGCAGTTTCGGGATAGACGATTAAAATGGAGAAGTCATCTATCACATTCGGTAACCGGGTCTATGAACATACATGCCGGTATATTCTATGAATTGCTTTAAACTCTCAATAGAAATTTGTTCTAAGCTGGATAACATGATAGCGCGGTTTTGGTGGGGTTCGACACAAGAACATAAGAAAATTTCATGGGTAGCTTGGAAGAAATTAGTAACACCAAGAAAAGATGGAGGCGGGCTTGGATTTTGGGATATTTATCTTTTTAATCAATTACTTTTGACAAATCATGTGTGTAAACTCATTCACCGGCCACAAAGCCTACTGTATCGGATTCTCAAAGCTTGGTATTTTCCTCATGGTGACATCTTCTCAACCACAAAAGGAACTCAACCATCATATAGTTGGAACTCATTACGTTTTGGTTGCGAACTTCTATATGGCGGTTTACAAATAAGCATTAGTAATGGGGAAACTACAAATCTGGGTATTGATCCTTGGTTGCCCACTATTCCACTCCGAGTTCCTCGGTTGTTAGACACAACAGATCCGACACAACATGTTACTACTATTATTGATATAAATAATCATCAATGGGATGATACAAGGCTTCAGAAATTAGTTCATCGAGACGACCACTATCTTATACGGAAAATATTCTTACCACTTCAAACAACGAGGGATACATTTTTATGGTGTTACACAAAGAATGGTGTTTATAATGTCAAGTTTGGATACAGAACGGCACTAACCTTACAAAAATAGGACGATTTGTTGAAACCACCGTTGGCGACAGCCCCTGACATTTCTAAGAGCATATGGTCTCTAGATATAACACCAAAAATTAAGCACTCTCTATGGCAATTTTCATCTTGAGCGATTGGTGTGGCTGAGAATTTGCATTGAAGACGTATCACTCTCCCTGTTGTGGACAATGTTATGTAGCATTCGAAACGGGAGACTATGCTTTTATTTCATGCCCACTTGTGAAAGCAGTTTGGCGTATTGTAGGTTTCTCTACCGATATTATTTGTGATGTAACCAATACCATTGAAAACAATTCCGGTACATTTTCCTCCTTAACAAAGATGCCAATATCCCTTTACCAACTCGACTTCTTCCCTTATGTCTTCTTTGGCGTATATGGAAGAGTCGCAATGACTTGGTCTTCAATCGTAAAATAATTGTGCCACATGAAATTGTTAGCAAAGTTTCTATAGGCACTTGTGAGTGGTTAGATTCTTGGAGTACTAGATTAACTCCTACGAATGCTATCAGTTCTGTTAACAACCGTAGGCAACAATTGAAGAAAACCCTAACTGATTGGCTTAGATGCAACTATAATACTTCTCACTATGATGGCGATAGACCTTTTGGAATGGGTTAGATCATACGAGACTCGAAAGGTATGGTATTAGGCTACGGTTTAGGTAAATTTCAAGGTTGAGTTTCTGTGGAGGCAGCATAATGTATAACTCTTTTATGGGCAATACAATCGACATGGGCTCTTGGATATACAAAATCTGAGTTCGAAGGAGATAATGCAAACATTAATCAGCTTATCAAGGGTACTATATATAATCTTCGCCTACAACACTATCTCCAAATGACCAAGGAATGTGTTGACGTCATTAAACCAGCAGCTGAACCAAAGCTCTTTCAAACCGGATGCACAATACCTCTCAGACACGAAAAGGACGTATGGTCATGTTTTGAAGCATATAAGGTCATAACGGAGATTCAAAGCACGAGACCACTTGGAAACGATTCTCAGCTCATTTAAAAAACACCTCGAAGAAGAATCAGCCCAAACGAAGTTCACACGAAGGAGTTATTCAATTTACAAATTGGATGATTCCCAGCTTGCTCGATTTGGATATACACGGGTTCATTAGAGGTTTCCAACCAAACCAAGAAGATTTAAGCTACAAACCGACTTGTTCCACAATCTTGACCAATCAGAGACACACGGAAAATTGGAATCAAGTCAAAACCAATTTTGGTTTGGGAGTTATCAATTTTCTAAACCGAACGATCCTACACTTGCCTTATTTGGAACCTTACGGGTTTGGGAGACTTCAGTCGCGAGTTTGGCATCCCAGAGAGTCTCTTATACAACTAGATTCTCCTAATAACATTCCAAGATTCTTTTACAGCCATTGGATCGGGAGGATTCGCCCCAGACCTCAGTTTCCATATTTAGACCCGAGAGCCTTCAATGCACTCCAACAGCTAGTTTCCTTTGAACCAATGAAAACCACGAATTTTGGGAGCTTCTACATGGACCAGAGGCTTCTCTCAAATGGATGTATCAAGAAGATTTTTTTATATATAAAGAGGAGCAAAGCATATTTCCTTATTTGGTAGAGAAATCATCTCCAACGGCTACAAATCAAAGGCTCTTCATTTGGTGTCATCTCACATTTAATTTCGATTATTTTTTACTCATTTTAGACTTTATGGACGTTGGTTTAATGATCTGTACGAGCTCTATATAAGCTCTTCACTTCTTCATTGTATATTCACCCTTGAATTTCGAAAGTAATAAACAGTTTGCTTTATGTTCACAATTTAGAGTCTTTGGGTTGTTCTTATTCTTTAGTTCTTATTGAGTGATTCATTAATGCCTATTGAAGACCTGCAGATTTAGTTTGTTGAGTGATTCAACATCCTATCTCGTACCATTAATTGAGTGAGTCAATCGCCCCTTATCTCTATCTCCATCTCTACATTCGTCCACCTTCCGCCCAACAAGTTTGGAATCTTGTGATCATCAAGTGATCTAATGTTGGAGTGATTCCAATCTTATATCAGAATGGAAAGTCATGTTTACTTAGGTGAAGTTAACTTTACACATTGAGAGCAAAACAAATGTGCTGATATTTTAGCCAAAAAGGCAAATACCAATTATGAACCTTGGTGTATATACCAACACTATCCTTTTTTCTCTTATGTGTGGTAAACGATGATATTGCTTCTGATCAATAATAAAGTTTTACCTTTAAAAAGGAAAAGAGGCAAAGAAGTGGAGATCTCTTGCTTTCAACCATTTTTCTACTTTTCATACCCTTGCCCTGGATCCTCAGGTTAAGAGTAACATAATGGATTACTTGGATCGGTTTGTGGTGGATCAAACGTGCTCTACAAGGATGTGGAGAAAGCTTAGAAGCGAGGTTATTTATTGTAAGGCAAAACAAGTTTGGTTGCTGCCATGTCAAATTATTTACAAGCTTAAGTTATCTAAACCTTATTGGAGTTAGCAACGATTCTCAGCTTTTGACATTGCTCAAGGAAACTGCTAACAATTCTATCATAGTTGTGGAGGATATTAATTACTTAAACAAGTTCATGAATAGGAGGGGTACTGAGTTGGAGGATGATGTATCAAAGGTATGGAGATATTAATTAATAAAATCTCGATAATCTCTCTAGTAAAGCCTTTTGGGACAAAATTGTACTTGTTGCTTCTATCAAATAGTTTGTTATTTGTCATCTCTAAACATGATTTTGTTTTCGTACTCATGGTTTGTGTTGTTATGGTTTGTATTGGCTTTTGATTAGGTAACATTCTCTAGTTTACTTGATTTTATGGATCGGGGCTGGTCAAGCTGTGGTGACTAGAGAACCATCATCTTCACACCAAACAACAAAGAGATGGTTGACCCGCTGTTGCTAAGGCCTGAACGCATGGATGTTCATACCCACTTGCCTTATTGCGCACCTAATGCTTTTGAGATTTTGGCTCTCAACTATCCCAAAATCTCAACTTACAAGCTCTTCAAGCAGATCAAACATAAATATGTAGACCAAAAACTTGAAGGGTTGATTGAGTTCTTGACAGCCAAGAAGACAAAGATGGAAGACTCTCTAAGGGTTGGTAGAAATTTAAGGACTAAAGAAGTTTAGGTAGTCTTCTTTTGATGGTGGTTGACGTTTTATGTTCAGGTTCCATACATTTATAGGGTCCAAAACGGAAAAATTGTTTTCAACGAATAAAATCTTGGTTTATTATCAATAAAAATAAGTTTTTTTAGTTTATTATAATAATGTATAATTCAGTTGTATTCATTCTAAAGATGCGAAAATGAACAAAAAAAACACATGATGAGCTATGTAGTTAAATGAATCACTTCATCGTCTTCATATCGATCCTTCATTTTCTTCATATCCTCTTTTTACTTATATTCTCAATTCTAAGCGACTTTAGTGTTTTTTTACCTTATGAGATTTTTAGCTCTTCGCCGCACATGGCTAACACATTTTTTGCAGCGTTTGCTAGCGCTTCCTCGCCCTAGATTGGTAGGAGACATCCTAAATAGATGTGCAGACACAAGGCGGCCATGGAGAACCTGGATCTTCTCGTGGACATTCAAGATTCCAGTGAACTGAATGTTAGGATATTTAAATATTCTTTATATATTGTCTTAGAATATTGTTATGTATATTCTAGATACTCTCTTGTATGTATAAATACCCATGTAATTATTTTGGTAATTATCAATCAAATCATCTTTTTTACATGGTATCATAACAGAACAATTGTTGGATCATCCCGGGGATGTCCAGTCCCACAAATGCCCACGGCATAAAGGTGTTCTGTTTCCACCTTTATCATGAGGGGGTAGGGTGTTAAGTCAAGTCTCACATTGGAAGTTAGATAAGTTTTCAAAGTATTACATAAAGGGTTAGGGCTAATCCACTTATTGTCAATTAGGTTTGAGTTGGAAACCCCATGTAAAGCCCGAATTTCATATGGTATCAGAGCCTTAAGATCTAAAACCCTAGAATTTTGTTTTTAGCCACTGCCACCTCGTAGCCACCGCTCGTTTTTTATCCGTCGTCGATCTTGTCCTACCGATTAGCCGCCATTGTTACTAGCTAAGCCACCACCACCGCTCGTTTTTTGCAATCTCCACCATGGTTCACGAATCTACAATCGTTTTGCCCAACCCTGGAGATCCCACTACCACGATATTTTACATCAACATGAATGGAATCACCAAGCTTACCACGACAAATTATTTGTTGCGGTGCCTTCAACTTCATCTCTTTCTTGGAAGTCATGAGCTCGAGACCTACATCAATGAAGCAGAAATCCCATGATTAACGTTAACAACGCTCCTACCGTCAACCCTAAATACACAAGCTGGCTTCGAGAAGATAAACTTATCTTTGCTTCTCTTCTCAGGGCTATTTCTACTCCTGCTAAGACTACATTTGAAGCCTGCTAGATTCTTGCCAAAACATATGCACACCACCCCAATGCCACATTAAACAATTGAAAAATCAGTTGAAGAACACCACCAAGGGAACAAAAACCATTTATGAGTATATGCAAACGATCAAGAGAAAGCTGATGAGCTTTCCCTGCTTGAGAACTTGGTTGATCCAAAAGATCTAAAAAAGTTGAATGGTCTTCCCAAGGACTATCGCGCAGTTTGTGATGCGATTCGAATCGCGAAATAGTTGTCTCGTTTGAAGAGTTCCATGAGAAGCTTCGCAACCGTGAAGTTACGATTGTCTGTGTTGCACCATCTGTTGATTCGTTTCCTGTTACTCCCCAAGTTTCCAACACACGTTACCAGACCGACAACAACTGGCATTCATGATCTCATCCTCCAGAGGATCAGCGACACAGCTCTGGTGGTCGTCCCTCTGAAGCATCTTCTTACTCCAATTCTTGCTTCTTTTCTTCATTAGATCAATGCCATGGTTATCATGGTCGTTGTTAGGCATGTGGCAAAGATGGATATAGTGCTCAACGCTGTGTCCAATACCGTTTTGTGCAAAATCAGCAATCACTGAGAGCAAATGTTGATGTTTCCTCCCTTTATGAAACTCCATCGTGGCTCTTAAACAGTGGTGTGTCTCATCACATCATTTATGACCTTCAAAATCTGTCGTTGCATGATCCTTATACGGGATTCGATAATGTCATCATTGGAGATGGACATGGTCTTCCCATTGCTCACACATGCTCGGCTTATCTACCCTTAACTACTCGCTATCTTTCACTTAAGCATGTTTTACATGTTATTTCTATTGAAAAGAATTTGATATCGATTTATCGTATGTGTGTTGACAATAATGTTGTTGTTACCTTTGATCCATCAATTTTTCAGGTGAGGGATTTCAACTCGGGGCTTCTGGTAGTAAAGTGAAAGGTTAAGGATGGGATGTACGAGTAGTCACCGTCCTCTTCCTCTATTCGTGCATTTTCTAGCTTTAGACTAGTTATTTAGGTTGGCATTCTCGCTTAGGTCATCCTCATGCGGAGCTTTTGAATAAAATAATTTCACTTTTTAATCTTTCATTAGCTAATAAAACATCAAAGTCTCTTTTTTACAAACCTTGTTCTCTCTATAAGAATCACAATTTACTTTTGGGAAAAACACAGTTTGTTCCTCCAAATCCCTAGATGTCGTTTATTCTGACGTTGATTTAGTTAAAAAAAATTACCGGCTAAATTTTATTTTGGCCGAAACATGGATTTAGTTAACCAGTAATTGTTTTTTGGGTTTTAAACTCTGTTAAACCCGCCTTCGTTAACCTCTGTTAATGGTTTAATGAATCCTTTGTAACTAGGCTCACAATACACATGTAAGGAAGAAATTGGTAGCCCCCATTTCCACTTGGAGATCCATAACATTCTTATCCGTATAGAGAATCTTAGATCTCTGCGTTTAATCCTTCTTCTGATATCAATAAAAAAGAATTTCAGCTTATTGCTATCAAGCACGGCCCACTTTGGTTGTCCACTTATTCACTAAAATTTCTTGTGGCCACGTTCCACTGTACTTTGCATGTGATCCACTTGTCAATTAAACTAGATTTTTCTTTTTTGTACATAAAAAACGAATATCACTTTTGGATTAAAAAAAGGAAAGATATCTTGGTCAATCTAAAATACAAATGTTTAGATAAGATTTCACGCGTGACATGTGGCACACCAAATCTTTTAATAGACTATAAGTGCATTCATTGCGTCTTGACCTGATCTTCACCTCACCCGTCTATATAAATGTCCACATCTATTTTCTTCCTCTATATTCTTTTCTTATGAAGTCTTTTCTTTGTGTTTCATCCTTTCTATCATTCTCATCTCTTATTAAGTTTCTTGTACATAATTTATTTTTGGTTTCAATCTCTTCTTAGATTAGTTGGTCCATTCTAGATATGGGGATTTAATTGGTGTGAATCAGCTTCTTTGGGGTGGAACCATTCGAGAAATCACCAAATCTGGGATTGGCCAACAAATCTAAATTGGAAACCAACCATAAAAAGTTTAGGCTAATTTTTTCCTCCTGGTTACAAAGCCTTTGATGGCCAATCTTATAGCCTAAAACACGTTTTTGCCAGGATCTTTGTACTTCGATTTATTTCTTGGTTTCAAATCTCAGATACTGATTAAGGTCATAAGTAAAGCCCATCTCAGAGATTTAACCCTAGTATTCACTCCCCTCCTCCTTGTCACTTCCAGTCGCCTCTTGTCACTTCCGGTCTCCTCCTTGTCACCTCAGTCTCGAAGATCCTTGTCGTCAAACATCAAAGTCTCTTTTTGCAAACTTTGTTCTCTCTATAAGAATCATAATTTACTTTTGGAAAAAACACAATTCGTTCCTCCAAACCCCTAGATGTCGTTTATTCTGATGTTGATTTAGTTAAAAAAAATTACCGGTTAAATTTTGTTTTGGCCAAAACATTGATTTAGTTAACTAGTAATTTTTTTGGGTTTCAAACTCTGTTAAACCCGCTTTCGTTAACGGTTTAATGAATTTCGTTAATTAAAACCATCAAAAGTCAACAAAAGTCAACAAAATGGGATTATAACTCTATTTAAACTTTGAAATGGGGATACACCTCAAAATCAAACTTTAACTGTGGCTAAACATTGAGATTGTAAAACTGTGTAAATAAGAACTTAATATAAACTTTGCGGGGAGGAAACACCCTCGACGACCCCTTCCGTGAACCATCAAACTATCAAAAGCTAAGAGTGTTTGGGTGCCTATGTTTTTCTTCGCTTCGGCCATATGTCTCTATTAATTTAGGAGCTCACTCAAAGCGTTGTCTTTTCCTAAGATATTCTCCTACTCCGTGTAGATACTTCTGTTTTGATCCTCAAACTTTTTGTCTATACGTTTCTCGACATGGCATTGAAGTCACCCATCATACACCATCTATCGCTTCTTTGGAGTCCAGCTCTGCTAAGTCTTTCCCACACAACCATCTTTTCTTCATAACTAGGCGCACATACACATGTAAAGAAGAAATTGGTAGCCCCCATTTCCACTTGGAGATCCATAACATTCTTATCCGTATAGAGAATCTTAGATCTCTGCGTTTAATCCTTCTTCTGATATCCATAAAGAGGAATTTCAGCTTATTGCTATCACGCACGGCTCACTTTGGTTGTCCACTTATTCAATAAACTGGTTTTTTCTTCTTCTTTTTTGTGGCCACGTTCCACTGTGTTTTACATGTGATCCACTTGTCAATTAAACTAGATTTTTCTTTTTTGTACATAAGAAAATGAATATCACTTTTGGATTAAAAAAAAGAAAGATATCTTGGTCAATATAAAATACAAATGTTTAGATAAGATTTCACGCGTGAAATGCGGCACACCTAATCTTTTAATAGAATATAAGTGGATTAATTTCGTCTTGACCTGATCTTCACCTCACCCGTCTTTATAAACGTCCACATCTATTTTCTTCCTCTATAGTCTTTTCTTATGAAGTTTTTCATTGTGTTTCATCCTTTCTCTCATTCTCATCTCTTATTAAGTTTCTTGTACATGATTTATTTTTGGTTTCAATCTCTTCTTAGATTAGTTGGTCCATTCTAGATATGGGGATTCAATTGGTGTGAATCAGCTTATTTGGGGTGGAACCATTCAAGAAATCACCAAATCTGGGATTGGCCAACAAATCTAAATTGAAAACCAACCATTAAAGTCTAGGCTAATGTTTTTTCCTCTTGGTTACAAAGCCTTTGATGGCCAATCTTAAACCCCAAAAAACATTTTTGCCAGAATCTTTGTACTTCGATTTATTTCTTGGTTTCAAATCCCAGATATTGATTAAGCTCATAAGTAAAGTCTATCTCAGAGATCTAACCCTAGTATTCACTCACTCCTCCTTGTCACTTCCAGTCGCCTCTTGTCACTTCTGGTCTCCTCCTTGTCACCTTAGTCTCGAAGATCCTTGTCGTCTCGAGCATAGCCGGTAAGATACATCAAAATACATCTCTTTGTTCGCATTTCTTCATGTTGTAAAATCTTTCTTCTGAATCCAAAAAGGTCAGAGTTTCTCACCGAATAATTGTTATTCACATAATCTAACTCTTGAAATCTTCTTTGGAGAGCAATGGTTCGGTTGGTTGAACCTATTCTTCCGGAAGTAGGTGTTGTTGTGATAGCTGAAGTCTGTCGCATTCGTTAGAATAGAGTCGTTGTCCATCTGCTGGAGTATGGCATCGGGGCAAAGATGACACTTAACCAGCATGTGGTAAAGGTACGTAGTTGCGCTTGCTATGGTATAATATATGACTTACTAGTTTGAATATTATTTTGATCCTGAATCTTGCCTTAGACTTTATGGAGATGTGTAATGTGGTATCTCATAGTGCAGTTTTAGGATTCTGTTGTTGTAGAATTGTCAAGTCAATGTGTTTTGGTTCGAGTGACACTAGCTAAATTAGAGGGTAGAATAATTAGTGAGTTTGTGCAAGGTCTATATTCGCTCATATATACTGTATATGCTTAGCTTAATGTTTATAAATATCAAATTATGTTCTACGCCAGTGACCTTGCTTTAGTCTTTTTTATTTTCTTAAGTATGGCTCGAGATTGGCTTCTAGTATAATTATTACTCTCTTAAGACTATGTAGTAAAAAAACTATACATAAAAAGTCAAGAATAAATGTTACTGAATTTTACAATGATATAGAAAAAAAAACTATAATATTCATTAGTAGTCATTCATGCTCTTTCATTTCCTCCTCTTTCACATCCACTGAATTAGTAACCTCAGCTCTATAAACATAAAACCTAACCACAACCAAGAACAAGACGAAGTTAACCAGATTGAGTACCGCGAAGAACAGGTAATAATAATCCAACCTCGACTCGTTGAGATTATTCAAAATCCATCCTCTTCCTCGTTTTTTTGTTATCTCAGACACTGTCGATAACAAGAAACTGCTCATGAAATTCCCAACCGCTAAACTCGTTGTCGAATACGATGTCCCGAGGCTTTTCATGCTCTCTGGAGCTTGATCGTAGAAAAACTCGAGCTTTGCAACTTCTAAAAATGAATCAGCTATACCCATTAGCACGAATTGAGGAAGCAAAGCAAATATAGTTAAAGGTAGTTTTACTCCGGTTTGGTGGATGAGACCATGATCAGCTGCGATCTTGAGTCTATACCTGTTACAACACAAGAATTTATTTAATATTTACTTAGTTTAAGATGGAAGCTCTTAAATCTTAAGCAATACCTCTCAGTGATAGATGCGACAATCATGATGAGGATATGAAAGATAAGACCAATTCCCATTCGTTGAAGCAAAGTAATGCCTCTTGGATTTCCGGTGAATTTTCGGGTTAGCTTGACGAAAACTCGATCGTATAAGACTATGGAAATGAGCATTGAGAGTGTGACGAATCCGGAGAGACTTGCTGGTGGGATGCTGAAAGCTCCGGTGACTTTTCGGTCTAGAGTGGTTCCTTGTTTAACAAACAATGTGTTGATTTGTGCGAGCATCATGCTTGGGACGAAAGTTATGAACAAGACAGGTAACATTCTTAGCATTTGTTTTGTTTCTTCGACTTCTGTGATTGTACAAAGGTTCCATGGATGGTTTGTTCCTGTTCTGAGTGAAGCTCTGTCTAAGAATCTGCAGAACACATTTAGTTACATGTTATGTGTACTTCGTACATTTTCTAACCAAACTCTTCTTAAAAAATCGTACATTTACTCTGAAATTAATTGCTAAATCGAATTGAATAAATCAAAATCTTTTATACAGTGGTTGCAATATTTATTAGTATTTGAAATAATTTTTTTATTTTAAAATATTTTTTAACCCAAAATCAAGCCAACTTTATCAAACTGAAAACTGTAAAACAAAACCACTTTTCTTCTGAAATTGGCAAAGGTTTTTAGGCCATAATGACTAAATAAGAATACACATTACCGTAGACTTGGAGTGGGGTGGATCGGAAAGGCGCTTTTCCGCTCATATTCAAGTGAAGGCAGCTCGTGGAAGCCTGCGCGGTCATGCGTCATTGGCGCATTGGCTTTGCGAAATGAAGCCACAATGACTCGAGCCATCTTGGTGAATGGGCTACCAGTAGGAAGTTTATGGCGGTAAAACGGAGTGCCCAACAAGAAAATGGTAATGGAAATAGCCAAACCCATTGTTGGAAGTCCATAACCCAAAGTCCACCCCACATTATCTTGAACATAGACAAGAACAGTGTTGGCAAAGAGAGTACCAAAGAAGATACTAAACATCCACCAATTGAAGAATGATAGTTTTTGAATCTTCTCCTTTGGCTCGAATTCATCGAATTGATCGGCTCCTATTGTTGATATGTTCGGTTTCGTACCACCCGTACCGATCGCTAATGTGTATAATGCTCCAAAGAAAACTGCTAACTGTAAAACCGAAGGCTTTTTGCAATCTTCAGCATTAGCCGCGGAACATTCTGGTGGTTTAAGTCCCGGTATCGATACTGATAATGTCAACACCATCATCCCCTGTGATTGTTAAAATGACTAATCGATTAGCTTTGTGATAATTTAACTAGATGAATTACTCTTTTCGACAAAAAAGACTACTCTATCTACCAAATGATTATGATATTGATTGTTTTAAACAGATATCTCAAGTATTTCAGTATTTGTGTTTACATGTGTTTGTGTTCATATTTAAAAACGTTCTCATTTTTATATGCAAGTTGTTACTTGTAAGTAGTGTAGTTCAATCATCTATGCAAGTTGTTACTTGTAAGTAGTGTAAGTGTAAACTAATGTAATTTGTAATAAATGAGTACAACTTGCAAATCCCTTTTATATATATATCAAAAACTAAAAAATAAAATAATTACGATGTTGATTATTTTTCAAATAGAATTATTATATAGTTGTGTTTACATGCATGTGTTTGTGTTCATTATAGAACTATCGTTTATGCAAGTTGTTACTTGTAAGTAGTGCAAGTGTCAACTAATGTAATTTGTAAATAAATGTGTACAACTTATTTTTTTCGGTAAATGCGTACAACTTGCAAACCCTTTATATATATAATTCAATATATATATATATATATAAATCTAAATACTAAATAGTAATTCAATATGTTATTTTAATAATAAAAAGAAAAAAAAACTGAATTTTAAACCGACTACCAGTGGATAAGTCTTACGAATATTTTATTTATTGCTCTGCTCTACACTTTCTAAATTTTCGATCGAGACAAGAAAATGAGTAATAATGATTTTTCAAAGTCAACTGTTAGTCAAAGTACACATGTAGTTCCAAAAAAAATACACATTTTTCTCGAAGAAAAGTGGTGCACGCTTCAATCAACAGGCAAAAAGACTTAATGCATAGTCTCTAGTGTATAAGAACAAAACTTTTGGAGTGATATATTATTGACTTTATTGTGGAATTTAGATCGGTTGTTGTCTTATCTCTTATCAGTTCTCGTTGACTCGCTTTTTAAAATTTTCTTCAGAAAATATCGCTTATCTAAAACTAAAGATTGAAAATATCAAGATCGAAAGCTATATCCGTTAAAACAGTGTCACTCTTGAAATTTTAACTTAAGATACTCTACACACTATGTCATGATGAGGCTTGTTGACGATGATGATGCTTACACCTTATTAATGAATATAAATTTATATATGAACCTTCATGTCCTCGGTTCTAAATTCTAAATTATGGCACACATACAATGTGAAGAGAGAGTGTAACTTCGTTAAAAAATATGCTCATATTATAGACAAAAAAAAAATGTAAAATCATGAATCGTCACGTTTTTAGGCTCCCACGCTTAGATTCACGTTTTTAGGCATAGTAACCTAATTTAGTTCTATATGTCGTCACGACTTTGATATGTTAACTCTAACATATATCTACAAATATAGTTTTAATATATCAAAAAGTAATTTTCTAATACACACTTTCACTAACTAGAAATATCAACATATAAACAACAAAAAGAAATTATAGTAAAGCAGTTATAACATGGTGTCATCAGACAATGACATAAATGTCCTTGTATTTTGTATGGTATACGTTTTGGTGTGTTTTACTGGTTATAGAATCAGAAATAAACGTACCGATAAATAAATAGCGGAAGAGATGACAAATGTGATGTATCGACCGAGATGAGCATCTGCGACGTAAGCACCCAAGATTGGAGTGAGCCAACTAGTCCCAACCCAATTGGTCACATTGTTCGACGACTTGACCGTTCCTTGGTGCAATTTAGTTGTCATGTAAATCACTAGGTTGCTTGATATCCCGTAATAAGCCATCCGTTCAAACACCTCGTACACTTATCAGAAATTAACATTTTCATTAATTGATGGAAAAATTGAACAAAATAGTGAAATCTAATGAAAAGTTGTGAACAAAAAAAAATCATGCGATAATATATAGAACTTTTTTGCTAGTGTTTTAAGTCTTTGAAGACTTTCATATGGAAAACAAATATAAAATATATTTCTCTTTTTAATTAGGATAAGATACGTCACCAACTTTTTACTTTCTCTCGTAACCATTGAAAAGTTTCCAAGACTCATGGCAGCTTTTAAGACATACCAAACTCATAATAAAATAAAAGGAACTTTTGAGAATCAACGAATAATCACTGTGATTAATCATTTTAATTGTAAACAAAATCTCTGAAGAAAACAATAAATATAGAGGAAATCAAATTATTAGAAGAATAAATACCTACGACGAAGGAACAAGCTTTCCAACGACCTTTAATGGATCTTCGAACAGGATTACCACGAAGATCAACTGTTCCATCTTTTGTATAATCATCTCCTACCTCGTCTGCTGTCATTTCCTCTCTCTCTTCTTCCTTTCTTTTTCCTTCTCTCTCTATTTGTTTTTTTCTTTGTTTGGTAGCCTTTTAAAAATGCTAAGAGAGTGGGCACTTTTGTCTCATATATAAAAGAGTAGATGATGGGTCACATGACTAATACGAATCTTTCAACCGAACACTTATAATTAAACTAGTTACTAGTTACAATGGAGGTGTTAAAAATTATTGTTGAATTGATACAGTGAGGGTGTTGAATAAGGTATTAAATCTATTTGGACTAAATAGAATTGAAAATACGGATCACTTGCACTTTACATGTTATACAGTTATTGGTTACTAAGATTTTTGATATATTTATGTTATCTTAATTTTTTAAAGTTAATTATTTTATAGTAAATTAATTTACTATTTAGTTTTTTATACCAAAATTTATAATATTTTATACTTTATAAAATTTTTTTTGATTCATTCGATTTTTGGATAGAAACAAAAACCTTTTTTATTCTAATTTTTCTATTAGTCTCTAATAAACTTTTATTTATAGATTTCAGCATCTTTTAGTGAAATGAATTCTAATAATAAATTTTTGAACATTCAAAATTTTACTATTTATCCTTTAACTATCCAAAATTCTAACAATTATCAATTTTAAAATATATCAAATTACGGTAGTGGTGTAAGATGTTGAAAGTTTTATTAAACAAAACAATTATAGAGTGCTAAAATTGAATGTGTTTTGAATTATGAGATGGAAGAGTTAGAAGATGATAAAAAGTTGAATTGAAAAACCATGGTGGATAGTCTTACTTACGGCCTAAAAGTGAAAGTTATTTAATTATTTATTCATCGTCTAATAGAGTTTAAAAAATTTTACTAACTTTTTTGTATAAAACATCTCCATTGATGAGATACCCGCAATATTATAATATTTCAAATTAATATTAATATTAAGTTTATTTCAAATTAATTTGAAAAACTCAACCTAAAGATCTCTCTCCATTGGTGAGATACCCAATATTTTCATCGACAAAATATTAATATTTTAATTGAAAATTTTAGATTTTTATTTCTAAACAATTGTTTTAAACATATCGAATTGCATTTTAAATATATTCAATTGCACTTTTTAATTATATTTATTTATTAAAGTAACAATAATAAAATCATAAATTTTAATAATATTAACATCAATAATATTATCATATATTTACACACTATGTTATATATAAATTTAAATTTAAATTATATATTAATATTATTTATAATGGATATTACTTAAAGGTTAATATAAACTATTAAATTAATATTGTTTTAGTTATTAGTTAGTACAATATATATTAGTTTTGAAAAAAATAATTTTATTTCTTATAAGTATATACTAAGTAGTTTATACTTAATTAATTTATTTAAGAGATGTAAATTTATGCGTAATTGTGTTATGTAAATTTATGATAATATTGTTGCTGTTAAAATTATTAAAATTTATGATTATTTTATTGTTACTTTTATAAATAAATATAATTAAACAATGCAATTGATATATTTTATTCTAAACGATGGAAAATATGAATTATAAAAAAATAACAACATATAAAATATTTTATTAATGTTTTAAACGATGGAAAAAATGATTCATTACAAAAAAAATGACCATTTATAAAAGAACATGTGTTCATGTTTTGACGAAAGAGAGAATTTTTCATGAATTCCTCGTCTGAGAACCGATTCTATTTTTATTTCTATTGAATATATATTTATATATTATGTATGGTATTTTTTATTTTTTTTAGAGATAATAGCTATAGAGTTTAAAGAGGAAGATAATTAACAAAACTGAAAGATGACAAAGAAAACAGAGACAGAGGATGCCAAAGGGTCTCACGCCCTTGTTCTAAACCATTGACGCAGGCGAGTATTTGCCGTGACTTTGCAGAGTAGAAAGTTGATTATGAACAATGCTGCCATGCAATGTCTTTGATAAGTCGAGTTTGGTCCTTAGATTCCTCATCATGTCTTTTCTGGTTATGTTCTCGCTTTAGCGTGTAGATGGTGGTTTGGAAGGTGTATTGAAGAATGAATCGATGGGTACTGCTGAAGCTAGAAGCGGAGATCGCAATTAGGTTATTTTCAAACTGGGTATAATGTGTAAGACTATTTCCGTTAGTGTGGCCGAAGTATTAACGGTCCAACTATTATAGTTTAAGTTTATTTTAAGGCTTAAGGTTTCCGGTATGTAACGGGATACGGTGATGGACCGAATCAAAGAAAAGATACCGGAATGGGTTTGATGTCAACCCTCTTACTCCACCCAATAAAGAATCTAATATAAGGTTCATATACATTTATAGATAATGGATTAACTTATATGAATGTATATGTATTAAAGTATAGTTTATATGTTATGTCTTAATGAAGGGGTGTCTCATTGAGAGACACAATTCCTCCTCCTTTATTTCAAATCACGTGGGCCTTCATATATAAGGGAGAGGAGGAAGTTATTGCAGACACGAGTTCTGTTTTTCAGAATTGAGACAAAAGACATAACATAGAAACATAAAAGAGAGATTAGAGATTGTGATCGGAATCGGAAAACCCCGGCTCCGTCGAAGGGGAGATCGCAGTAAGGAAGGGAAGGAGAAGATCAAACAATCATCAAAGAATCATCATCATTCCTTCTCATAACCGAAACCTCCATCAATATGAAATCGTTGATTCATTTGTTCTAGTGGCGATTATGGGATGGATTACAAGTATGTAATCATAAGGATAAACTTATATGTGGTATCAGAGCCACCCTAGAATCATTTGTTTCACTTTAAAGCATATTGATGTATAAAACCGAAAAACTCGTTTTTCTCTCTTATTATATCATCAACGCATTGATACTGAAAATGGTCTAAAAGTTATATCAATGTGAAGAGGATGATTTTACCTATCCATCGGTATAAAATTCATTAAAATCTATCAAGTAAATCAAAAGTTATAGATTTTTAAAGTTTTGAAACTATAATTCGCGATGAACAGTCGCAAATGAAGGTAACCGACCGGACCGGTCGGTCCATGTGTTGGAACGGTCGGTCCATGAAGTGCATAAAGTCTCTGGAACACGGACCGGTCGGTCCATGTCCCGAAAAAAAAAATTTTTTTTTTTTAAACCGTAAACCGTTTCCGCTGCTTTCTGAAATGTGAAAGGCTAATATATTATGAAATGTTAATACACACATATAAAAAAAAATTTAATAAAAGTCTATAAGAAAAAAAATTCATATTACGTATAACTTATTAATCACCAAAGTGGTCTGGTTATATTTAATATGATGGTAAAGTAAAGATTCATAATTGATCATGATTAAAGGATGCTAAATGACATGAAAAGTTTATTGATTGATCAATTGCTTACTTAGTATATCCTAGGAGATCACCCGAAGGTGGATCATTGGATGTATTAAATAACAACTAAAGTATTAATCACCCGTACTGCGGTTGATGGTGTGTATACCCAAAGGTAGCATTGCTATCAACTGTAACTATGGATTGATTAATTATTAAAGAAAATCTAAACAAGCATCAATTTAAGTGTATGTGTTTAAAGTATTGCCCAAAGGTTGCTTGAATACATAAAAAAAAGATGAAAGTGTTTAGATTATTTGTTGTCGATGAATCTATTAAAGTCTCATAGAACTAATGGTAAGCATATATAAATTTTTGCAGCTTCGTTTGCTTCAGCAAACTCTGTCGTGAAGTTCAATGGGCTCAACTATGAGGAATGGTCTGAACAGATAAGGTTCTCTTTGGGTGTAATGTCCCTTGACCAGGCTATACTCACAGATGAGGAGCCAGCAGCCATTACGGATGAGAGCTCCGAAGTGGAAAAGTCTCGTTATGAGTCTTGGGAGCGCTCTAACCGGCTGTGCCTGAATTTACTTAGGATGTCGATGGCGGACAGTATTAAGCCATCCATGCCTAAGACAGAGAAAGCAAGGGAATTCATCTTAAAAATCAAAGAACAATCCCAATCGGATGTCGCTGACAAATCGATTGTAGGTAGTCTCATGAGTGAGCTAACTACGAAGAGGTTCGATTGGTCTCAGACAATCCATGACCATGTCACTCACATGTCAAACTTGGCATCAAAGTTAACGTCCATGGGGATGGAAGTGCATGAGTCCTTCTTGGTACAGTTCATTATGAACTCTCTGCCTCAAGAGTATGGTCAGTTCCAGGTGAATTACAACACCATTAAGGATAAGTGGAACTTTCAGGAATTGAAGGCCATGCTCGTTCAGGAGGAGGCGAGATTAAAGAAACAGAAGGACAACATTGCACTAATTGCTGGACTAAATAGTGCCATGAACAGCTCCAGGAAACCAAGCAAGGGCAAAAAGAAGGATAAGGCTGTCTTTAAGACTCCTGAAAGCAAAATCCGTAAGGCTGTCAAGTGTTTCTTCTGCAAGAAGGAGGGACACATAAAGAAAGACTGTCCTAAAAGGAAGGCATGGTTCGACAAGAAAGGTACCGAACATTTATATGTTTGTTCTGAATTGAATCTTGTAGAAGTGCCTAGAAATACTTGGTGGCTTGATTCTGGAGCTTCTACTCATGTATCTCATATTGAACAGGGATTCAGTTCGATCCAGCCTTTAAAAGGAACTGAAAGGTACTTGTTCATGGGAAACAGGATGAAGGCGCAAATAGAAGGCATTGGGACGTATAGATTGATCTTCAACACTGGATGTTTTGTAGATCTTGAAAATTGTCTCTTTGTACCTGAGTGTGCTAGAAACCTTGTTTCAGTAAGTAGGTTGGATGATGTAGGTTTTAACTTTGAGATTGGTAATGGTGTGTTTTCGTTGTACCGTAACAGATACTTTTATGGTAATGGTACATTGTGTGATTCACTTTATAAACTCAATCTTGATAAAACCTTCTCTGAATCTTTATTTAATATTGAGTATCAAGGAATTAAACGTAGTGCAACTAGTGAAAACTCAGCATTTTTGTGGCATAAAAGATTAGGTCACATATCCAAAGAACGGATGGTGAGGTTAATAAAGAAAGAATTATTACCTCAATTGGATTTTAGTGACTTGGATGTGTGTATAGAATGCATTAAAGGAAAGCAAACCAAACACATCACAAAGAAACAAGCCACAAGAAGTAATGAACTCTTAGAGTTAATTCACACAGATATTTGTGGCCCTATAGATGCTCCGTCATGGAGTGGTGAGAAGTATTTCATCACTTTTATTGATGATTACTCACGGTATGGATATACTTATTTGTTGCATGAAAAGGCTCACTCGGTGGACGTACTGAAAGTGTTCATTGATGAAGTAGAAAGGCAACTTGAAAAGAAAGTAAAAGTTGTGAGATCAGATAGAGGTGGTGAATATTATGGTCGATTCACCGAAAGAGGACAATGTCCAGGGCCATTTGCTAAATTTCTGGAAAGTAAGGGCATTTGTGCTCAGTACACAATGCCCGGAACACCTCAGCAGAACGGTGTAGCTGAAAGGCGTAACCGTACTTTAATGGAAATGGTTAGGAGCATGCTAAGTAATTGCACACTACCAATGTCAATGTGGACATACGCATTAAGGACTGCGACATATATTTTAAACCGGGTTCCTAGTAAAGTGGTTCCAATGACTCCATTTGAACTATTTACGGGAAGGAAACCCAGTTTAAGACACTTACGTGTCTGGGGATGTCCAGCTGAAGTAAAGCCGTATAATCCGCATGAAAAGAAATTGGACTCTAGGACGGTCAGTGGATTTTTCATTGGCTATCCAGAAAAGTCAAAGGGGTTTGTGTTCTACTGTCCTAACCACAGTACGAGAATTGTCGAGACTGGTAATGCTAGGTTCATTGAAAATGGTGAACCTAGTGGGAGTTCAGAATCTAGGGGAGTGAACATTAAAGAAATTCGGGTAGAAGATTCTTCACCCGTAGTTCCGACCCAAGTTGTTGTTCCTGTCGTCGGTGTACAGCCTAATATCGAAACAGAACAACAGAATGTGGAACATACGGACCCACTAGTTCAGGAAACCGAAAATGAACAAGTCGTCATTCAAGAACAGAACGTCGTACCACAAAACCAATTAAGGCGATCTGTAAGGGAAAGGAGATCCGCCATTACAGATGACTATGTGGTTTATGATGTTGAGAATGAATGTGACCTTAGTCTCGATGAAGAACCGAAAACATTCAGAAAAGCCATGGAAAGTGAAAATTCTGAAAAGTGGTCGAATGCTTCAGATGAAGAAATGTCTTCTATGAACGTGAACCGAGTGTGGGACCTAGTAGAGTTACCTGATGGTTTCAAAACCGTTGGGTGTAAATGGATCTTTACGACCAAACGGAACTCTAAAGGTAACATAGAAAAGTACAAGGCTCGACTTGTTGCTAAAGGGTTCACTCAAAAGGAAGGCATTGACTATTCGGATACCTTCTCTCCAGTTTCAAAGAAGGATTCCTTAAGAATTGTCATGGGATTGGTAGCTCATTATGATTTAGAGCTTCATCAAATGGATGTTAAAACTGCCTTTCTTAATGGAGAACTTGAGGAAGAAGTTTACATGGACCAGCCGGAAGGTTATGTGGCTGCAGGGAAAGAAAATCTTGTGTGTAGGCTGAGAAAGTCAATATATGGATTGAAACAGGCCTCCCGACAATGGTATTTAAAGTTCAATGATACCATTTTGTCATACGGTTTCATAGAGGTCATCGTTGATCGATGTATTTATATGAAAGTCAGTGGGAGCAAGTTTGTCATTCTAGTATTGTATGTTGACGATATATTGTTGGCTACAAATGATATGAGTATGTTGAGTAATGTAAAGAAATATCTCTCCAAGAACTTCGAAATGAAGGATATGGGTGAGGCAAACTATGTGATAGGGATTGAAATAATCCGGGATAGATCACAAGGATTATTGAGTTTGTCTCAGAAAGGATACATAGATAAAGTCTTGAAGAGATATGGGATGGAAAAGTGCAAGTTAAGCAAAGCTCCAGTTCAGAAAGGGGACAAATTTAATAAAGGTCAATGTCCGAAGAATGAACTAGAGAGGAAAGAAATGGAGATGATCCCTTACCTATCAGTGGTTGGAAGTTTGAATTATATTCAAACATGTACTCGACCAGACATCAGTTTTGCGGTTGGTGTCTTGGGTCGATATCAAAGTAATCCTGGAATGGACCACTGGAAGGCTGCAAAGAAAGTTCTCAGGTACTTGCAAGGCACCAAAGAGTTTATGCTTACGTACAGGAGATCCGATAATCTAGTAGTAATCGGATACTCTGATTCAGACTATGCCGGGTGCGTCGATACTCGAAAATCGACGTTTGGCTATCTGTTCCTATTAGTGGGGGAGCAGTATCATGGAAGAGTGGAAAGCAGTCCGTCATTGCTACTTCCACCATGGAAGCAGAATTTGTGGCATGCTATAAGGCCACAGTTCAAGCATTGTGACTGCGGAACTTTGTCTCAGGACTTGGACTTATTGACAGTATTTCCAAGCCGCTGAGAATTTATTGTGATAATTCCGCAACAGTCTTCTTCTCAAAGAATGACAAGTATTCGAAAGGTGCTAAGCACATGGAGATAAAATACTTGTCTGTAAAGGAAGAAGTGCAGAAACGCAGAGTAGCAATTGAGCATATAAGAACGGATATGATGGTAGCGGATCCGTTAACGAAAGGACTCCCTCCCGGTATATTCATTGGCCATGTAGAGAGGATGGGAATAATTGATAAGACCTTGCTGTATTGATATTATGCTATTGTAAAGATGCTAACTCAAGTAATATGAATTCAATAAAGTTTTAGGTGTTTTTTTCTGCAAAACTTAATATGTTATCATTATGATATGTACATGTAATGTTTGGATAACATATGAGTTGAGAATAAGGTTATATCTCAACATAAAGGAATTTTTGTTGAGAATTAAGTAACCTCTCAAATATTAAAGAAGTAGTAAAGTTGGAATTGGTTTGTGATGATGGAAGGGAACTTATCGCTGTAAAAGATAGGGGACGGCCTCATTCGATAAATTCTGATTTTATGGTACTTAAAGAATAATTAAGTTTAATGAAAGGGCGCGCTTTATAGGAAGTTGAACCATTAAGTTAATATACGGCCAAGTAGGAGAATGTAAGACTATTTCCATTAGTGTGGTCGAAGTATTAACGGTCCAACTATTATAATTTAAGTTTAATGTAAGGCTTAAGGTTTCCGGTATGTAACGGGATACGGTGATGGACCGAATCAAAGAAAAGATACCATAATGGGTTTGATGTCAACCCTCTTACTCCACCAAATAAAGAATCTAATATAAGGTTCATATACATTTATATATAATGGATTAACTTATATGAATGTATATGTATTAAAGTATAGTTTATATGTTATGTCTTAATGAAGGGGTGTCTCATTGAGAGACACAATTCCTCCTCCTTTATTTCAAATCACGTGGGCCTTCATATATAAGGGAGAGGAGGAAGTTATTGCAGACACGAGTTCTGTTTTTCAGAATTGAGACAAAAGACATAACATAGAAACAAAAAAGAGAGATTAGAGATTGTGATCGGAATCGGAAAACCCCGGCTCCGTCGAAGGGGAGATCGCAGTAAGGAAGGGAAGGAGAAGATCAAACAATCATCAAGGAATCATCATCATGCCTAACAATGCAATGGATCAAGGTTAGGCATTCTTCCTTCTCATAACCGAAACCTCCATCAATATGAAATCGTTGATTCATTTGTTCTAGTGGCGATTATGGGATGGATTACAAGTATGTAATCATAAGGATAAACTTATATAATGTATATTTGAATTATTTCCTGGGTGAGATTGTACCATATCTGAAACGTGAAATTGCAGGAGAATAAGAGATGATCGCGAGAATCCAAAGCATTATTGCAAAAAACACAATTTGCGTTTCCAACCCCGTTCTAAGCCCGCATTTTATCTCCCCGTAGACAGTTGATTATGTGTGGCCAGCCATATAATGAATGAGAATTTTGGAGTTGTAAATGCTTAGGTTGCACCACAACTCATTTGATTTTATGTGTTTCTTGACGAGGATAAAATTTTGAATTTGAACTCAAAAGACTTTTGAATAAAAAAAATATTTTTATTTTATTTTTTATTTATTTTGAAGGAGAGTGTTTCAATTATCTGGATTTTTTTTTCACTTTGACCAAATTAGAAAATAATTACTGTGCTAGTTTATCGACAAGATTTGTCTTGTCATACACCTAGCTCAGTTGTATGAAAATTTCACTTACAATTGAGAAGATCCACATAATGATTTTTTTTTTTTCTGTCTATATATATATATACACCAGAATTTCAATATGATACTAGTCTAGTGGAGTCGTCATATATATATTAAGAACTCAAATGACTGAAGATAGATTGGTAGGTGAGGGTAGAGAGCTTGAACATTCCCAATAATATCCTCGAAATAATTCATAGCCATCTGGTTTTTGAGATGAACCTCCTTAAATTGAGATGTCTTTGAACCATCTGGTTTGATTATGTACTTTATTGCGTTGGAGGCATTTGTAACCCGGTGAGAGAATTTGGGAGGCTTCTGTTTGGTTAGATATTGGTTGGGTATTGGTTGTATTCCTCTTGTCATACACTTCCTTAGAGTTTCTATGCTCGCTATCTCTCTCTTTCTTTATGATTGATGTTTTGGTTTGTTTTTTTATTCTCATGTTTGTAAACTTTTGATTCCAAAGAAGACTCTTCAACAAAAAAATTAGAATTCAAAGTTGTTAAAATAAGGAAATAAATGAATTTTAACCCCCAAAAAAAATGAGGCAACATGATAATTAGGGAATGTAAAATTATTAAGGGACAATTGGAAATAAAGGAGTTCTAAAAAAAGTTTTGTCTATATACACCTTAATTTTTAAATTGTCATTTTGGACAAATCTACCCTTATATCAAAATTTTGACAATTTTAAGAGGAAAAACCACAAAAACATGTTAATAGACAAATTTACAGAAGATTTAGTGAAGACATTTTTTTTTATTTGGTCGCATATAAATAGGTTTTTAGATCTTCCGAAAAGTGTAGAATTCGTTTTCTAATTTTTTTGTCTGTTCTAAAACCTTTAGAACACGTATTATACGCATTGTACATGTTCTGAAAATTTTAGAACAGATATTTGTTCTAAAATTTTAGAATACATGTTCTACAAAATTTAGAATTCGTATTCTTCAAATTTTCTATGTTCTATGAAATTTAGAATATGTATTCTTAATTTTAGAATACGTATTCTACGATTTACTCAATGTTCTACAAAATTAAATTTCCTTAAAACTAGTAATCGAATCTACAAATAAGGAAAGTAAATCTATTTTATGTAAATCAAATATATTCTTTAACATTTTTGAATCTACAACACCCTTTTTAAATAAATACATTATATATTACAAAAACATATATATTTAAAAAATATATTTTGTATATGAAATATTCTTCAAAATATATATTATGTATGTAAAAAAAATAAAAATAAAGCAAATATATGTAGGTCATAATTTCAAATCAATGTAAAAAAATGGGTTTAAATGTATCCAAGGTTACAATATTAATTAACCGGCCATTGAACACTATTTAAACCATTATAAGTTATAACTTTATTTTGTAACATATAAAACATAAATTTAAAGATATATATTTTCGTAATATATACTGTATTTATTTTAAAATAGGTGTAGTAGGTTTTGTATAAATGTTTTGTCTAAAATTGTACTCTAGATAACTTTTTTTTAATAGATTTTTGTTCTTTAATATTTTAAAAAGGCATCGGCGAGGAAGAAGAGAAAAATAAGTTTTAAGAATTTTTATTTTTATTTTGATGGGTTGTATACTATATTTTTATTTTTATTTTTTAAATGAAAGACTCCATATGAATAAGAGGTTTAGAATATGGAATATGATTAAAATTTATATTTTTGTTATTTCATTTTTATTTATAATTAAAGGCATAATGGGTTTTTGATTATTATAAAACCTATTCTACCCATCCTAACTAGATAAGTTATAGATGGACAATTAGAAAAATAGACATCCTTTTTTTCTAATTTTCTCAATTATTAAACTAAATGGTTTGCATGTTTTAGTAGAGTAGGACAAAATATCCAAACCAAGTCAAAATTCTTGAACCCAAACCCAATTTGAACTATAAAATATTTCAAATAAAATAAAAATTAAATATTGAATTATCCAATTCAAAGATAAACCGAAGCAGAACTATGTCAAACTGAACCAAACTAACCAAAATTCATTAAAATTACTATACATAAATATATGTATAAGATATTAAAAACTTACAATGTTAGCTAAAATCAGTTGTTTTTCATTATAATTTGTCTACCAAAAACCAAACCAAAATATGATTTGATTCCGAACAAAATTTATCTTATAGAACTTACAAATTCGAAAAACTCAAGACCAAACTATAATTTGATACCGAATAAAACATCTTTTTTGAAATTCGAAAAACGTGAACCGAGTAACAGAATATCTATTTCTATCAATTTTAATCGATAATAAAAAAAATTACAGTATAGTATGAAACATAAACGTAAAAGATAAATTTCATTATTTCTCATAAGGAAAGTTTCCAATAATTTTGGCTGGTGAAAGTAAAAGATCTCACGAGTGAAACACTAAACTCCTTTTTAAAATTTCCACTTGTAAATTTGATTCGCTTTCAGTTTTAAATAGTAACTTAACTATTAGCCATATTGACATTTTTATACTCCAATATACAGATGTTTTGTCGTAACGTGTGCATAATATTCCAAAAAACATTGCTTGAAGAATCAATAACACTTATTTATTATTTCAATTATTTTATAACAAGTTTGAGTGAGGATGAATTTTTTAAAGTAAATAAACCGAGAGATAAGTTTTTTGGAACTAAATTAGTAATTTGACTAGAAATATTTTCAGATCTAAACAAACAAATTAATTTACCCCCATTTCTGCTCAGAAGCGCTCAAGCTTATCATTTCAACATTTTCTCTTTTTCCAATTGTTTTATCTCTCATCCAAAATAGTTCCTTCTTTCATTTTCATTTTTTCTTGCAATTAAAGAAAAAAACAATTAACTTAAATTCAGTCCGAATAGTTGGTGGAAATCTGGCAAAATCCGGAGAACTTTTAGTTTCAGTGACGTTAATAGTTATGATTACGATGAATCTATTTAAGATCTAATGAAATCAATGGTTAAGGTGATGGTTTAAATCCGTTGAAAAAGAAAAACAAAAAGGTGACGTTCATAAAAAAATCTCATGATGTTTTAAAGTAATAAAATTATTTTTAACACACTAAATATGTGTTTTTGTATATAAATATAGATAAAACATGTCATATGTATGATATATAATAATTACCATGATGTACAATAACTCTTTCTACTATGATCCAACTCTTTATCTAAAAATATTAATATGTGAAATAATAAATATATCAGACAGTGTAATAAACAATAGTTAAAATATATTATATAGTTGAATTATAAGTTATATGTTTTCGTAACATGTTACAATAATTTTTGTATCACATAAATATAAAGATATATCTCTTATTTTTTATTAACGCGATGACTATATTCTTAGATGGTAATGTACATAATAATGCATATATGTGTAAAAATCACAATTATGGAATATGTTTAGCCAAAGATATATAGCGAAAAAATATCTAAACGAATACATCAAAATATATAAACATTAAAAATAAAAGAAACGACAACAATCTAAATATTATGAAAGACTTTCATTTATATCTGGTTTTTTTATTTATATTTCTCCGTATTTATCGGATTTCATATCTTTATTAGAAGGGAGTTTAGTCATAAGGCCTAAAAAAAATGGTAAGAGAAAAGACGCTTAGGTCTAAAATAGAACTGGATTATTTAAAAGGAACTTTATTAGAGTAGGTGGCTGAAGAAACAATTATTTAAATGTTTATTTAATTTTGGATATTGACTATTTCAAAACTATAAAAAATCTGTAATATATATTGTAATAAATATTGTATAGAAAATACACATTTAAGACTAGTGAAACAAATGTTAAAATTACATATAATATCCATACGTCACATTTATCCGCTTTCAAAATAAATATGTTTAACATTTTTTGAAGGTTCTAAAAATGTATATTAACTTATCTCGAAAAATATATATTTTAAATTTTTTTTAATAAAAAAATGGCATAACTTTTTTATTAAATAGATTTATTAAAGGTAAATGGGTAAATAACAATTCTGATGATGAATGAGAGCACTTTTGACTTTTGTTTTAATATATACTCCCACCGTTTCAAACTAGTTGTCGTTCTAGAAGTTAAATTTTGTATAGGAGAAGAAAAAAAGAGAATAAACGAAATGAAGGAGATTGTAAATAATAGGTTTGATCCACATCATTAAGTACTCTTTTCTTTATTCGCACAACAATGACAACGTCTGTAAATTATTCGATATCATTTTTCTTTTTAGGTATCAAATAACCTTATTATTTCTCTCCTGAATTGTAACGTTTGGAACAACTGTGGGAGAAATACGGTGTAGTTTAAATAATAATAAAAACGTATAGATATATATATGTATATGTATATATTTTTATTACTATTTGAATCACCCGGCACCGTGCTAGACGATTATCAAAATCACTCATATTTTAATCGTACTGATCTTCTAACAAATTTTCCCGCTCATTTCAAAACATGTTAATTTCATTGTAATTTTTATGTATTGTGATTTTTTTTGTTTATTTAACTACTTTGGCTCTGACTAATGACGTGCAGAATAATCCACGGAAGAAATACGGTGTAGTTCAAATAATAACAAAAACATATAAACATATTTAGCATGAACAGCTGGATTTTCGTTGAATCTTCGACTTTGATAAAATATATAATAATAATAATTTTCAGCAATGACAGTGACGAAGAGTGCCTTGATGCTCCTAATTAAAAAATCTTTTGGCAAGTCTCTTTCTTAAAATATATTAAATCCCTATTTCTTGCAGCTCATCTCTTGCACTCACCTCGTTGTGTATGTTATATTCTTCTAATCTAAAAGAAAGAGCAATTATACCCTAAACAAAAATAATTTTCTAGATGGGCCTCTAATATTTTGCTTAATATGCATTTGTTGGTCGATGATTATACAAGGGAGGGACAAAAGAAAGGACTCTCAAACTATCATTTTGTGTAGTTTCCAAAAAAAAAAAAAAAAAAAACTACACTATCATTTTGTGTAAAACCAGCCATGATATATAGAAACTGTAAAACAATTTTGTATATAATCCTGATAGATGGATGAGACTAAAGAATAATTATTAGATTCTCATGAAAATAATATTACACGATACATAGAAATAAGACTAAATCTAATTTCCAAATTAAGTTAAAAACAAATCTAAATAATACTTATAGAGATAAATGAAAATAATATAAATTAATATATTATATATCATGATCTTTTAGATCTTTCTCAATCTTCATAATTCATATAATTTGGATATGGTTGATCTCATCGATCTCTTACTAAATTTGTAGTATTGTATTTGACGTGAATGCCATATATTATGAATTTATAGCCAAATTGCCGTTAATACCATATATTATGAATTTATAGCCAAAGAAGAAAAGGTCTTTGCTTGAGTTCTAAAAAGTGATCTTAAAAGGCTCAGTGGATAAAAAAGGAACGCTTATATTTGGAAAAGTTTAGGGATTTTAGTTTCAAATGCAATTCGGGATCTAACCACGTGAATAGAAAAGGAACAAAAGAGGTTTCTAGAGTTAGTTACATTGGCTACTTTTGTTATAAAATAGCCATAAAACATACACAAGTATTCTAGGAAAATTTATACTAACTAAAATAGTAATGACTAATGAGTATCAGGGATAGCTGATATATAGTACTACTAGTATGCATTATTGTATTACCGAAACGAAATGGTAAGGAGCAATGCTACTAGTTCATTTGATTTATGGAAATATAAAATATATAATTTTAATATATTGAGCAATGCTACGCGATGTTTTTTTACTAAAAACCCAAAATTCTTTATGGATAATAGTTAGCGTCCTATAATATGATTTATAGTTTTGTAGAAAAATGGTAATTGTTTTAAGAATAAACAGTTACTATTACTACCTTTGTAAGACCATAGTCTACTATGATAATTTTATTCACTAATATGTTATTTTTCCATGTTTTAGATATATTTGATCAGATTGGTAACACAAAACAATAAAAAATTTCTAATGATAAAAAATAGTTGAATAGTTAAAAACAATAAAAAAAAATACAGGAATAAACCATTGTACAAAATAATGATGATATTGTTTTTGACTGGTTTTGTGATTCACAACATAACAAACATTATACTTTTTATGGTTGTGATAAGAGTTACTAACGAGAGGTTGTTATTGTCAGTTTTGTTTGCAATTGAACTTCGCAAAATAAATTTGAAGATGGAAAATGTTGAGAAAACTCGTAAGTGTGAGTTTGTGACCAAAAGAGAGAAGTGTCGAGAGATTTGAATTTAGGCCTAGACAACGAGTCCATTCAAATGGGCTTTATATTATTGGCTCTTTAAAACATTAAAGAACGACCATTAGCCTAATTTTGCGATCCACATTCGTTCTCGGCCATATGTCTCAGCCTCATTCGAGAACCCGTTTACTATTTTGGGAAGTCCGGAAGATTTGTCGACTGGCTCTGAAACTTACCACGATATATTTTCTGTGTTTTTCTTTATGCATACAACATTGAAAATCATCACTAATAGTATGATCAAATACATGTTACAATTCAAGAAAATTTGTGTAATACATATAAGGATCTTTATCCAATTCACACCAATGGTTGATTTTTAATGTTTCAAATGAGGAAACAATAGAAAGGCCTGTTTTTAGTGCCCTCGGTCAACTATTGTTAGTTTGTGACAAAACAGATAAGTTTGTGACCAACAGAAACCGTTTCTAATGACTTCATAAGTAGCAACTTTTTTGTTCTTCATTTTTCTTTTGTCTAACCCATCTCCGAAAGCATACGCAATGCTCTATATAAAGAACATCCTATTTCATGCAAGTTATTTAATGACTATTGCGTGTATATTTAATTCTCACTATTATTTATTTATATTCTAAACAGTTACATAAGCTGCCTATATCTCCAAAAGTATACTTAACTTTATATGATTAAGATAAGTCTACTCAGATTAAATGAAGCAAAGTGGATATTCCATACGTCCAAGATTCCTCTAAATCTCAACTCTTTATCAATTTCAGTTCCTTACTCTTTATTTTATACGAAAAACCATTTATATATATACACACATACATATATGCGTGTGTCGGTATATAAAATAAAAGAGACAGACATTATAGCACAGAAGTAGAGAAAGGAAGAAGATGGAGATATTTGTGAAGAAAGAGTACTTAGATTTGGTTCTTGTCCCATCTGGATTAATCATCGTTTTATCTTATCATCTATTTCTTCTCTATAGGATTCTTTATTTTCCTTATCATACCATTATCGGTTTCATGAACATCGATAAATCCATTTGGGTCGACCGTATCATGCAGGCAAGTACCTCTTTACTACAATCTTTTCAAAGTTATTACGTAACGATATGTATATAATGGTTAGTTCAACTTATTACAAGATAAAAGAAGAATGATGCATGGTTTGATAATGTCAAAATTTTTATTATTGTTACTCTATTGTGGTATATGAATTTAGTTAGATATAACGGTTAGTTCAACTTATTACAGGCAAGAAAAGACGAATTGGGTTGTGCTTTAACTGTTCTTTCGAGCAGCATATCAGCTTCAACATTCATGGCATCCATTGCTTTAACATTGAGTTCACTTATCGGCGCGTGGATAGGAAGCTCACCGGTTAATATGACGGTTTTTACCGGACATTTTGTCTATGGAGACACAAGTTCAATCACAATGGTCATCAAATACACCTCTCTCCTCATCTGTTTCCTAGTTGCATTCTGCTGTTTTGTTCAATCTACGAGATGTTTTTTACATGCCAATTATCTTATTACCACCCCCGGCGCAGATATTCCGCCGGATATGGTGAAGAGATTTGTCTTGAGAGGCGGTAACTTTTGGTCGTTGGGTCTGAGGGCTCTTTACTTGGCTCTTAATCTATTGTTGTGGCTTTTCGGACCGGTTCCGATGTTTATTAACTCGGTGTTGATGGTTATGTGTTTGTATTATCTCGACTCGAACTCGGTGTCTCAGCCTCTTTATCACCGGACTTTCGAGGCGGAGCAAACTGTCAAGAGGATGAGAGGGGTTTTGCCTGAACAGTTGACTTTTAGATGTGATTGAGAACAAAAATATTTTATTATTAATCAATTTGCCAACTTGGGATTTTTCAACGAGTTATATAATCCAGTGGTATATTGCTATATTTATTTGATTATATTCAAACCTCATCTATGGAATGATTCGTGAGAAATTATCAATTATTGCATGAGATTTGAGAAAGCCGTACGGAGCATGTTCCGGGAGCGTCTCGTCTTGTGTTTTATTATTCACACGATAGTGCATTAACGGAAACTAAAAGAGAGAGAGGAAAAAAAGATGAGCTGTTTATTTCATTTCTTGGAAGCAACTACTTAGACATTTTCTCTATCATTGAAGCAATTATTATTGCGTTTACATATATAATATTGTAATTTAATTTTCCACTTGACGTCATACAAAAAACATCATGGTCATGTCTTGTTTTTTTCTTAGTATGATTGGCTGAATATTTCTCATGCATTTTCACGTAAGTATTTTTAGCAAAATTTATTTCACGTATGTTGACATTATTTTTTTTTGAATAATATGCAAATAAATTAAAGAGAAGTTCAATTTAGTGTTGGAATTTTCAAACTTGGATTATGAAATGTTATTAACATATGAAACTAGTCTAAATCGTTTTCGATACACTTTTATATCACAACAAATCCTTTATTTAATTTGGAAGATTTAATAAAATAAAATAGGGTGCGACTCATGCCATCTCCAATGGATATTCCATAACACCAAATTTGGTGTAATATCACACTAAAACTTTTTCAATGGGATTCTAAAAGTGACATCAAATTTGTTGTTTGTAATAGTATTACACCAAATTTAGTGTGACACTATTCATAACACTAAATACTATTCACTTAATTTATTAATAAAATAATAAATAAAATAAAAATAAATTTTAAAGAAAATCTTCAATTTAATAATAAATACTAATAAGTAATGGAAATTATTATATCATAATTTTTGATGAAATATTAATTTAAACGAAATATTACTTTTTATAAAATATCTAAATTAACACGGAAAATCATTTAAAAATATAAAATAGACTAAAACATTGAAGACATAAAATTACAAAATTTTCAAGAATAATAGTTATCTATTATATTAATTAATTAATTAATTGTAAGAATAATAAATATTTATCAAAAATATTGAACAATAAAAAAATCTTTAGCTTATTAATAATAATTGAAAATTTTCTTTTTAGTGTGATATTTGGTGATGTGATCATGGACAGCAGCACTAAAGACATGGAGCTTGAACCGGATGGAGTTGAACTTGTAGCTGAGGACATTGAGGAAGCTTTACTTGCACCAGAAGGACCAATGACTCGTTCTAGAGCCAAGAAGTTCAATAAAGCACTAGGAGGACTACTTAGCCACATTTGGGAGAAATCAGAACTCTTGGACCAGGATGGAGAAGGTGTCATTCAAACCTCTTTGGTTGTGATATAGGTCCAAGATAATCAATAAATGTGGCAAGTGATCAATTTGTACTCTTTTTCCCTCATCTTTCGTTTTGTCCCAATGAGTTTTCCAAAGAGAGGTTTTTAAGGAGGCATTTGGATTACTTTCAAATCACCCATTTAATGAGTTATTTTTCAAGTTCAAACTCTGTTTTAATTCTATTTGTTTCCAACGCAGTCTTGGGTGTGTTTCCAAGACATGTCTTCTTCTTCTTCCTTTATAATTTCGTGGCTCCCTTTGTAAACACTCATCTATCTTTTTATCAAAAACTCTTTCATGTTAGATCATTGTTGGTGTGTAATATCCAGTAAACAATTTCGATTTCTTTGGTGTATAATATCCTGAGAATCGATCTAGGTAAATCAGAAGTCATTCCACAGCTTCTGTGTGACCATTCAATCCACATCCCTTGTCTTTGAAGCTTCATGGTTTCATAGCAGCAAGGCCTATCCCTTTTCCTCAACTTTAAGAGTGCCGATCTTAGGAGAATCTCATCATTTGGTGTTATGGTTGGAGGAGAAAAATAATTTGGTGTTAAAAATACACCAAATATAGTGTAATTTTTAGTGCAATGGTTGAAGATGTTCTCAATTGTTTTCGAGTTTGGAAACTTTCACTAAGAAAGAAAAATGTTGTACAGAACATCAGGCTGTCTTTAATATTTTAACAACCTTAAGCAAATATTTTTTTGCCTTTTCTCTTGATACATTTTTATAAATGGGTCTTTTTGTTTTATTTTTAAATTTTGTTTGGACCTTTTCTCTTAGACCATAAATGTTTATTAGTTTTTAAATGATTTTTGGTTTTAAGAGCACGATCATCGGTTAGAGATCCTTGTGGATCTCTTAACATTAAATTAATAATATTTTTTTATGATTTAGTTATTTAATTAAATTTTTGTTTGTTAAAAAAAATTAAACTAATCATTAAATGACTGATGGATAAAGTGTTTCTACTAGGTTTCTCAAACCAGAAATGTTTCTACCTTCTTTCCTCCATTTTTAAGTTGTTTCCAATATTTTAATACGTGAGAGACTCCCAATGGATATGCTTTTAGATTTTTGGTTTTGATATTTTAGTTTTGATATTTTAGTTTTTGGTTTTTGCTATAGATTTAAAATTAATAAATTAAAAAACAAAAATTAAAATTAAAACATAATCACGTTGGACAAGAAAAGATTTCCACAAAAATTAAAGATCATGGTTTTTGGTTTCTCTTTGAAACTAGGAGAAACCACAGTTTTTCTAAATTTTAGAGGAATTTATTTTCTAAAATCTTGAATGGTGAAAGAATAGATTTTCAAAGAGACAAAAACCAAAAACCACCTTAAAACTAGTAAACATTCAAAGCTTTAATCTTTTTTTTTTTAAAAGGTAACTTTTTGTTCAATTTTTATTTGTATTTTCCAAATTCTTCAACAGGAAAAAAAAGTATGGACTTCTTATATTTTTGGTCCTTGGCAAATGGCTATGCTGCCATGGGTTAGAAACGGGCCGCGCGGGTGATATATCATGGTTTTTACCCGTTTTAAACCATGGTATAAGTCCTTTTTATCGAGTCTTTCTAGTGTTTTCGTAGTCTTTTAGAGTCTTTTCAGGTTTTAGCATGTTTGGAGCTTAATTGGAGTTTTAGAGCATTCTGGAGCTTTGTGGCATTTGTTGGACACGAGATAGATCAATGGATTAGCTTTCATTTGGAAGTGGTTTGAAGCCATTCCAACGGTGCGATCAAAAGTTATGCCAGTTTTCGTGAAGACAGTCCAGTCTGGCAAAACACCAGAAATGTCCTGGTATCGACCGATACCAGCTGGTATCGATCGATACCGACTGCAGGAAGGGAAAACACGCGTTTTTACAAGTTTTAAGAGTCTGCAACTTGGCCCAGAAGACTTTATTATTTACAAGAAAGCCCAGAACGTGTTTTAGACTTATAAATAGGGTTTTCAGCCACCTGTTTAGGCTACGCTTCATTAGACGCTTTATTCTATGCATTATTTTACTTTGGTTCTTTAGGGAGACAAGTCTGAAACTCTGTTCGGGAGAGAAGATTTTGAACCCTTTGTTATTTCTTACTTTGATGATCTATTCAATCATGTTGTTTGCTTCATTCTGCATGTCTGAGTAGATCCCTTGTTAGGATTAGGGTTGCTTAAGGGTATTTGATGAATTGTTAGATCTGAATTGATTGTTAGGGAATAATCTATTGAGCTTTTCACCTAGACTTGAGATTATGCTGATTTTAGCCTCGCGAACTAAAATCTGACTTTAGGTTGTTGATTGGCACGAAAGTGTGATTGATTTGCCTGATCTAGTGTTTGGTGAGCAAAAGCCCTATTCGCAAAGGAATTTGGTTTAGAGATTTTGTGAACAATTGAACTTGAACTTTAATGCTTGTTTATTCATAGAATTTGCAAAGGAATTTGGAATTCTAGGTTTAGGCATAGATAGTTTTCGCAACGACAGTTGGTTTACTTTACATCAGTGTTTCAAGTTTTGAAAGCGGAGCTTAATTCATTCCTGACAATTGATTTGATTTGATAATTCTGATTTGCCTGCTAGTTTCCCTAAGCCTAGCGTTTTCCTCCATTGATTTATATCTTGATTTAATTACTTTGTCATTCTTAATTCCATCTATTTGCTTGCTATGTACTATATACTCTGATCTAACTAGATGTCATCTTGAGTCTTTGTGGTTCGACCTAAAATACCATAGCGACTGCTTAGATACTTTAGGGTATTAATTTTGAGCATATCAAAATTTGGCGCCGTTGCCGGGGACTCTAATTTCACCATTAGATTACGATTTAGAATTTCGACTAAGTGTCTTGGTATCGATCGATACCCTTGGTATCGATCGATACTCTTTGTTATTTCTGATACTTACGTTTTGGTTTTTCGTTTTTGTGTTTCAGGTGTATGCCTATGATGTGAAACCAAAAGCCAGAACGCGCAGCTAGTAAACCCGTCCAACGAAGAACTAGCTGAATTAAAGCGCACACTTCGAAAACAGAGCAGACAAGCTAAGATGAACAATCCAGTGGTATTGATTCGTGATGATGACTGGAACTCTGAGAGACCAAGAGGGTCATTTGTGTAATGAGAGGGGACAACGTCTTGATGCAGAGGGGAACGTCATTGCCCCTGCTCCTGTTCCCGACCAGATCATCCCACCTGTTGTTGCTGGACACGCTGGGAATGATGTGGTCGAACGTGGTAGAACCATTGGAGAGTACAACAGGCCTGACATGTTCTATGCTAATCGATCTGGGATTCGCATCCCCACCTTCCAGAGGAATGACTTTAAGCTGAAGCCTGCATACTTCTCACTCGTAGGCCAGCATCTGTTTCACGGTTTTCCTCATGAGCACCCATGGATCACGTAGAGAGGTTTGAGGACTTGGTCACTAGCATCAAGTATAATGGAGTGTCCTATGATTACCTTCTCTGCAAGCTTTTCCCATACTCTCTCGGGGGAGAGGCATCTTACTGGCTTAAGAATCTGCCGCCTGGTTCGCTCACCACTTGGGAGGAAACTAAGAACGCGTTTCTTAACAATTTCTATGATGATGCGAGATCCGAGGAGCTCAGAAACAAGATCTCCCAATTCTCTCAGGGAGCAACAGAGGCTTTCAAAGCCGCTTGGATCAGATTCAGGTCGTATCAGAGGGATTGTCCTCATCATGGGTTTACTCAGGTTCAGTTGCTTGGTATTTTCTTCAAGAGGATTAATTGGAGGTATCAGATGGCTCTAGATGCTGCGAGCAATGGTAACTTCAACACGGTATCCGATGATGCTTATGAGCTGATTGAGAACTTGGCGTCTAGCAATAGCACCAAGAATGCTGATTTAGAGCGGAAGACGCAGAACGGGAACATTCCCGAAGTGCAGATTGCTGAGGTGCACGTGAAGCTGGATTCGGTGCAAAATTTCTTGATGGGTAAGCAACAGAAAGCTGCCCACACTGCTTGATGAGCATGAGGTCAGAGGGGTTAACTATGTTGGTGGTGCTGGTTTTCAGAGCCAGGGATTTCAATACCAGCAGAACAACAAACCAGCTGGTTTTGGTAACTACAATCGCACCTACGGGAACTCCTCTTACAGACTCCTCCACTAAGGCACAAGACAATAAGGTTGAAGCCATGCTCGAACAGATTCTCGAGGGACAACAGTTAATGACAGTGGACTTCAATGGGAAGATGGATGCTATGTACAAGACCTGAATAGAAAGATTGAGAATCTTAGCATCCATCACAAGATGCTGGAAACCCAGATAGCTCAGACTTCAGCAACTGTAAAGGGAAAGACGGCTCAAGCGCACGTTAATGCAATCACCCTCAGAGGTGATTCTGAGCCAGATACGTCAGCATCGATCGATACCACACCAAGTATCGATCGATACCATCCTGCAGAGCCGACGCAAAACCAGAGCATCGATTGATACACACCTGGTATCGATCGACACCCCTCACCGACTGAGCCAAAGACTGTGATAAAACCCGAGATTGTCGAGGAGAGAGTCCACAGGCCCAAGCCACCTTTCCCTCGACCTCAAAGAAAGTCTAAGCAGGAGATGGAAGAAGCCAGATGTATGGCAGTACTGGACAAAATCCTGATTGAACTCCTGTGCCTGATGGAGTCGAGCTCTCACAACCGCTGAGGAGGTATGTGAAAAGGATGGTTACCAACGGTGTGAGCCCTGAGGAAGCAGCTTTGCTCACAAAGGACATCAGTGCAATCCTCTAAAAAAGACAGTCTCGAGGAAAGAGAGGAAAGTGAAAACCTCTGAACATGTCAGTGCCATAATTCAGAGTAGGATTCCAGAGAAGCTACCAGATCCAGGAAGCTTTGTGCTAGACTGTTCTATCTCAACTGGAGGGTTCCCCAATCTCTCTGTGATCTCGGCTCTGGCATTAACCTGATGCCTCTCTCTGTTGCTGAACGCCTAGGGATGTCTATCTTCGTCCCAGCAAAGATGTCTCTCATTTTAGCTGACCAATCCAGAAGAATTCCAGAAGGTGTCTTAGAGGATGTTCCACTAATGATCGAAGGCTGTATGATTCCCACAGACTTCGTGGTTTTGGACTATGTTGAGGAACCTCAGGATCCTCCTTATTTTTGGGAAGATCATTCTTGGCAACAGCTGGTGCCATCATTGATGTGAGAAAAAGACAGGTAGAGCTTGATTTGGGTGGTGCAGTCATGAACTTTGACATGGACAAGCTGAGGAGGAGATCTACCATCGAGGGTCAGACCTATTCTGTAGAGATTTCCCTGGATGAGGGACCAACCACAGAGGTTTCAGACGACATTACTGCTGGCCATGCTCGAATGCCCGACCAGAGTCAAGGAGCATCGATCGATACCACTGAGGGTATCGATCGACACCGACTGCCACCTGCACCTGATGCGTAGTTTGTTGTCGCATCTAAGCGAGCTGATTCGCTTGGTGATTGGAGTGAGGATTGTCTTTTCAGTCCTAGGCTCGTGGAGGAGGCTCCAATAAAGGCCAGCCTACTGGGAACTGATGCCTTTACATTAGAGGCAAGGATTTCAGAGCTTCATGCAGAACAAGCAGTGAGATTCAAGTTTTGGACTCTACGCCGGTCAGCGTAGCACTATGTCCACCAGCTGAATCCAAGCCACGACATCCACCTCTCACACGCCAGACACCTCGGAGGAAGCAAAGGTACGCACCTTCTGTCTCAAACTCAAAACTACAGGATGTTATCAATCATATACCTCCATCTCCTTCACGCTTAAGCAAGCCGCGAAACTCTCGTCGAGCGCTTGTTGCTTCTTTTGACAACTGTGCAGGAAAACGAAGTGTCCCACCCAATCTTCCAACCCGCCCTGCTGCTATTTCTCATTTCTTGGTAGACCACACACAGTTCATGCTTACACACCGCCTTGGATGAGACGTTTGTCACAGAGACACTCACCATCTCTCGGGAAACCACCCGAACCTTGAGCCCGCGACACCGTCAAGCTAATGACATTTAAACAAGCGCTTAGTGGGAGGCAACCCACTGGTAAGTCTCTATTTTAGTTTTATTTTCATTTTTGTTTTTGTGTCTTCTCGTGGAGCAGGTTCAGATGACAGCATCGATCGATACCCCATTGGTATCGATCGACACCAGGAGGAAAAGAGAATTCATCGACTCATGATCCGAGTATCGATCAACACCAGCAATGGTATCGGTCGATACCCTACGCACAGGTATCTTCTCGTTTGTTTTTCACTTATTCCTCTCGGTTCTTCTGATTTCTTTTACTGACTCTAGCTTAGATAACACTGCGGACAGTGTTGTTTAAGTCTTGGGGAGGTAGTTGCTGACAACGTGTTCGTTTTGTTAGAGTTAGTCGTTTTTTGTGTCAAAATTGGTTTTATTGAGTCAAAATTGTCATGGAGATTTATGATCTTGTGTTTGAACTTACTGCCTTGACTTTGCTTCTGAGTGTCCATTGTTACAGAACCAGTTTTCTCAGATCGACTAATGGAAAATCTAAGGGCTGACCAGTTGACTAGGAAACACCTATGTTTCCAGTGGATTTCATCAAAACCCGAGCCTAATTTTTGCACTTCATCAATGTGGTTAGTGTTTCCAGAACTTGATTCCTCATTCATATTCTGACAAAAAGGAACCCATGTGTTTAAATAAAGTAATGGTATCTCTCTCCCCTTTTATAAGTTTACAAAGAGGCATAAAAGATGAGATGATTTTCTTCTGAGTAGAGGGCTAGGAAAATTTCCAGTGATCCCATTATTCTACTTGTGAAGGAATGATCACACAAAGGTTGGAAGCGAGGTTAGGAAAATTTCCCGTGATACCACTATTCGCCTACACCTTTGATACACAGAGAGGAAAGAACCGGGGATTCGGTGGCAAACACCATCAATACTCGCGTCTCAGACCTTAATGTGTATATGCAGAGTTAAAAAAGAAAAAAAGAGAAGAACATGATCAAAAATAAGTCTGGGGGAGAGAACAAATACCAAAAAGAGTGAAAATTTCGGGTAATTCTTTTGTCATGATATTGTTTGGGAAAGAATCTAGAAGTTCTTGGATATTGATTACAGCGATGAAACAGGCGATGATAGTTTTTATGGATGAAGCTGTGATACTATGTGTGGGTTCTGGAAAGCTGCGAAGGTCTACGGAGAAGTACATGGTGGTTAGATCTGGGACTGGTAAAGTAATGAGAAGATATTAGGAAGAAGGATCATTGCAGTGTTTCAAGAACAAGTGAGTCTCCGCGTTTCAAACTTCTTTTCCTGGTTTGGTTTTCTGTTTGCTTGAGGGCAAGTAAAGGTTAAGTCTGGGGAAGTTGATATATCATGGTTTTTACCCGTTTTAGACCATGTTATAAGTCTTTTTTATCGAGTCTTTCTAGTGTTTCGGTAGTCTTTTAGAGTATTTTCAGGTTTTAGCATGTTTGGAGCTTAATTGGAGTTTTTAGAGCATTCTGGAGCTTTGTGGCATTCGTTGAAGACGTTCCCACCGATGGCTATGCTGCCATGGGTTAGAAACAGGCCGCGCGGGTGATATATCATGGTTTTTACCCGTTTTAAACCATGGTATAAGTCCTTTTTATCGAGTCTTTCTAGTGTTTTCGTAGTCTTTTAGAGTCTTTTCAGGTTTTAGCATGTTTGGAGCTTAATTGGAGTTTTTAGAGCATTCTGGAGCTTTGGGGCATTCGTTGGACACGAGATAGATCAATGGATTAGCTTTCATTTAGAAGTGGTTTGAAGCCATTCCAACGGTGCGATCAAAAAGTTATGCCAGTTTTTGTGAAGACAGTCCAGTCTGGCAAAACACCAGAAATGTCCTGGTATCGACCGATACCAGCTGGTAGCTGGTATCGATCGATACCGACTGCAGGAAGGGAAAACACGCGTTTTTACAAGTTTTAAAGTCTGCAACTTGGCCCAGAAGACTTTATTATTTACAAGAAAGCCCAGAACGTGTTTTAGACTTATAAATAGGGTTTTCAGCCACCTGTTTAGGCTACGCTTCATTAGACGCTTATTCTATGCATTATTTTACTTTGATTCTTTAGGGAGACAAGTCTGAAACTCTGTTCGGGAGAGAAGATTTTGAACCCTTTGTTATTTTCTTACTTTGATGATCTATTCAATCATGTTGTTTGCTTCATTCTGCATGTCTGAGTAGATCCCTTGTTAGGATTAGGGTTGCTTAAGGGTATTTGATGAATTGTTAGATCTGAATTGATTGTTAGGGAATAATCTATAGAGTTTTTTCACCTAGACTTGAGATTAATGCTGATTTTAGCCTCGCGAACTAAAATCTGACTTTAGGTTGTTGATTGGCACGAAAGTGTGATTGATTTGCCTGATCTAGTGTTTGGTGAGCAAAAGCCCTATTCGCAAAGGAATTTGGTTTAGAGATTTTGTGAACAATTGAACTTGAACTTTAATGCTTGTTTAAATTCATAGAATTTGCAAAGGAATTTGGAATTCTAGGTTTAGGCATAGATAGTTTTCGCAACGACGTTGGTTTACTTTACATCAGTGTTTCAAGTTTGAAAGCGGAGCTTAATTCATTCCTGACAATTGATTTGATTTGATAATTCTGATTTGCCTGCTAGTTTCCCTAAGCCTAGCGTTTTACTCCATTGATTTATATCCTTGATTTAATTACTTTGTCATTCTTAATTCCATCTATTCTGCTTAAGCTTAGTTCATATCTCTAGATCTATTGAGTGTCATCTTGAGTCTTTGTGGTTCGACCCCTAAAATACCATAGCGACTGCTTAGATACTTTAGGGTATTAAATTTGAGCATATCAGCGGGTGAACATTGATAGCTCACTTAGCAGTTAGCATACATTATTAACAACTAATCTTGACTAAGATAAATTAATATGAGTGTATAAAACACTATCTTGAACACCGAGAAAAAATTTAATATCAAAGATCCAAGGGTTACAACTATATTTCCTCATGTACTATGTAAATTCTCACGTTTCCACAATGATTTTTTTGCTTCTCTAAAATCCATCAAGAAAATAATTTAAACTTTTATATTCCACCATGTACTTTTCATAAACCGTTACATTCAATACATTTCCAATTGATTTAGAGTTTAATCGAAGCTAACCGGATTAACCAATAAACCTAATCAAGTAACCAATCAACGCGATTAAGAATTGCGTTTGGGTTTTTTCTAGACGTGATAAATCAAAATCAAAATTAATTGGGGCTTAGGGTTTTTTCTTTCAAAATCGATTTGGAGATTTTTCTTGAAATTGAATTCGAAATCGATTATGAGTCATTCTTCATCGTCTTCCAGCCATTCATCTCGAGCTCCTTCTGGTGTTCCATCGGGATGTTGGTCTGGGGAGAGAATCACGATTTAAATTCCAAAACAGAAGAGAATCCAAATCAGAGATTCTACAGGTGTTCCGTTGAGATTGAAGGTACATTGTCTTCATATCTTAATTCTAGTTTGTTATGGGAAATCGATTCTAATTTGGATAATTGTGTGCTAGATGAAAACGGAGGAGCATTTGTTGAAGTGGGTTGATGAAGCTTTACTTGAAGAGATAAGAATGCTCGAAGGAAAGTATAAGAGAGTTGTAGAGGATGCTACTGATTTGAGAAAGAAGATGATGGAGTTTATGGAGTTGTAGAAGGGAATGTTTGAGAAGATGGAGGAAGAGATGGTTAAGAAGATTAAGAAGATGGAGGAAAGAGATGTTGAAATCTACTTGGAAGAGTTGGTGTTACGGTTTTAGTTGTCAGTTTGATGGTATGGGTATGGGGCAAGCTTGTTGATTGATGGTTAGAGTTTACAAGTTGTTGGTGTTGGTGTTGTTGGTTTTAGTTAGAAGCGGTTACTGCTGGTGTGATAGTTTGGTATTTAGTGTTTGTTTTTGTATGCCTTGATGTATGTGTTTGCATTTATGTTTGTTTTGGAAAACCATTGCCTTTGTTAAAAAATCAATGCTGAAACCTTGCATCAAATATTGTTAAAAAAAAATTACACATTGTCAAATCGATTATAGAATGTGAATTGTCATAGACCATTGACCCATTCAGACCAAAAAAATAATGACAAACACAACCAAATACTTACTTTACTCTTATCTGATCTCACTACATAGTAGTTGCCATCTTTTAGATCCTAATCAGCTTTGAGTTGCCTCATAACTCATAACAATTTTCAGCATTCTCAGCTTGCACTGCTGCCCAAGCAATTGAATAAATCTAATTGTTTGCATAATAACTAATAGCAGTCAACATTACTCCTTTCACAGTCACCTTCAAGAAGGTTCCATCAATCCCAATGATTGGACGACAGTAGTAGAATCCATTTTTCATTGCTCCAAGATAGAGATACAAGCGGTTGAATACATCTTCACCAACAACATTTGATATTGTCTCAACAAGCCTAATTTT
>SMJT01000095.1:660486-720101 GCA_004349715.1 Crucihimalaya himalaica
AGATATTTAGGAAGAAGGGATCATTGCAGTGTTTCAAGAACAAGTGAGTCTCCGCGTTTTCAAACTTTCTTCCCTGGTTTGGTTTTCTGTTTGCTTGAGGGCAAGTAAAGGTTAAGTCTTGAGGGAAGTTGATATATCATGGTTTTTACCCGTTTTAAGACCATGTTATAAGTCTTTTTATTCGAGTCTTTCTAGTGTTTCGGTAGTCTTTTAGAGTATTTTCAGGTTTTAGCATGTTTGGAGCTTAATTGGAGTTTTTTAGAGCATTCTGGAGCTTTGTGGCATTCGTTGAAGACGTTCCCACCGATGGCTATGCTGCCATGGGTTAGAAACAGGCCGCGCGGTATATATCATGGTTTTTTACCCGTTTTAAACCATGGTATAAGTCCTTTTTATCGAGTTATGTATTTTCTAGTGTTTTCGTAGTCTTTTAGAGTCTTTTCAGGTTAGCATGTTTGGAGCTTAATTGGAGTTTTAGAGCATTCTGGAGCTTTGGGGCATTCGTTGGACACGAGATAGATCAATGGATTAGCTTTCATTTAGAAGTGGTTTGAAGCCATTCCAACGGTGCGATCAAAAGTTATGCCAGTTTTTGTGAAGACAGTCCAGTCTGGCAAAACACCAGAAATGTCCTGGTATCGACCGATACCAGCTGGTAGCTGGTATCGATCGATACCGACTGCAGGAAGGGAAAACACGCGTTTTTACAAGTTTTAAGAGTCTGCAACTTGGCCCAGAAGACTTTATTATTACAAAGAAAGCCCAGAACGTGTTTTAGACTTATAAATAGGGTTTTCAGCCACCTGTTTAGGCTACGCTTCATTAGACGCTTTATTCTATGCATTATTTTACTTTATTCTTTAGGGAGACAAGTCTGAAACTCTGTTCGGGAGAGAAGATTTTGAACCCTTTGTTATTTCTTACTTGATGATCTATTCAATCATGTTGTTTGCTTCATTCTGCATGTCTGAGTAGATCCCTTGTTAGGATTAGGGTTGCTTAAGGGTATTTGATGAATTGTAGATCTGAATTGATTGTTAGGGAATAATCTATAGAGTTTTTCACCTAGACTTGAGATTAATGCTGATTTTTAGCCTCGCGAACTAAAATCTGACTTTAGGTTGTTGATTGGCACGGAAAGTGTGATTGATTTGCCTGATCTAGTGTTTGGTGAGCAAAAGCCCTATCGCAAAGGAATTAATTTGGTTTAGGGATTTTGTGAACAATTGAACTTGAACTTTAATGCTTGTTTAAATTCATAGAATTTGCAAAGGAATTTGGAATTCTAGGTTTAGGCATAGATAGTTTTCGCAACGACAGTTGGTTTACTTTACATCAGTGTTTCAAGTTTGAAAGCGGAGCTTAATTCATTCCTGACAATTGATTTGATTTGATAATTCTGATTTGCCTGCTAGTTTCCCTAAGCCTAGCGTTTTACTCCATTGATTTATATCCTTGATTTAATTACTTTGTCATTCTTAATTCCATCTATTCTGCTTAGCTTAGTTCATATCTCTAGATCTATTGAGTGTCATCTTGAGTCTTTGTGGTTCGACCCCTAAAATACCATAGCGACTGCTTAGATACTTTAGGGTATTAAATTTGAGCATATCAGCGGGTGAACATTGATAGCTCACTTAGCAGTTAGCATACATTATTAACAACTAATCTTGAACTAAGATAAATTAATATGAGTGTATAAACACTATCTTGAACACCGAGAAAAAATTTAATATCAAAGATCCAAGGGTTACAACTATATTTCCTCATGTACTATGTCAATTCTCACGTTTCCACAATGATTTTTTTGCTTCTCTAAAATCCATCAAGAAAATAATTTAAACTTTATATTCCACCATGTACTTTTCTAAACCGTTACATTCAATACATTTCCAATTGATTTAGAGTTTAATCGAAGCTAACCGGATTAACCAATAAACCTAATCAAGTAACCAATCAACGCGATTAAGAATTGCGTTTGGGTTTTTTCCTAGACGTGATAAAATCAAAATCAAAATTAATTGGGGCTTAGGGTTTTTTCTTTCAAAATCGATTTGGAGATTTTTCTTGAAATTGAATTCGAAATCGATTATGAGTCATTCTTCATCGTCTTCCAGCCATTCATCTCGAGCTCCTTCTGGTGTTCCATCGGGATGTTGGTCTGGGGAGAGAATCACGATTTAAATTCCAAAACAGAAGAGAATCCAAATCAGAGATTCTACAGGTGTTCCGTTGGATTGAAGGTACATTGTCTTCATATCTTAATTCTAGTTTGTTATGGGAAATCGATTCTAATTTGGATAATTGTGTGCTAGATGAAAACGGAGGAGCATTTGTTGAAGTGGGTTGATGAAGCTTTACTTGAAGAGATAAGAATGCTCGAAGGAAAGTATAAGAGAGTTGTAGAGGATGCTACTGATTTGAGAAAGAAGATGATGGAGTTTATGGAGTTGTAGAAGGGAATGTTTGAGAAGATGGAGGAAGAGATGGTTAAGAAGATTAAGAAGATGGAGGAAGAGATGTTGAAATCTACTTGGAAGAGTTGGTGTTACGGTTTTAGTTGTCAGTTTGATGGTATGGGTATGGGGCAAGCTTGTTGATTGATGGTTAGAGTTTACAAGTTGTTGGTGTTGGTGTTGTTGGTTTTAGTTAGAAGCGGTTACTGCTGGTGTGATAGTTTGGTATTTAGTGTTTGTTTTTGTATGCCTTGATGTATGTGTTTGCATTTATGTTTGTTTTGGAAAACCATTGCCTTTGTTAAAAAATCAATGCCTGAAACCTTGCATCAAATATTGTTAAAAAAAAATTACACATTGTCAAATCGATTATAGAATGTGAATTGTCATAGACCATTGACCCATTCAGACCAAAAAAATAATGACAAACACAACCAAATACTTACTTTACTCTTATCTGATCTCACTACATAGTAGTTGCCATCTTTTAGATCCTAATCAGCTTTGAGTTGCCTCATAACTCATAACCAATTTTCAGCATTCTCAGCTTGCACTGCTGCCCAAGCAATTGAATAAATCTAATTGTTTGCATAATAACTAATAGCAGTCAACATTACTCCTTTCACAGTCACCTTCAAGAAGGTTCCATCAATCCCAATGATTGGACGACAGTAGTAGAATCCATTTTTCATTGCTCCAAGATAGAGATACAAGCGGTTGAATACATCTTCACCAACAACATTTGATATTGTCTCAACAAGCCTAATTTTCCTATCCCTACTAACTATAAGATCCTCCTTCTTATCTGAACATTCTCGGATACAATTTCTTTCTATCCTAAACTCATCAAACCAATTAGCTACGAATTCCTCTACCACATACTCAAAACTTTCCATTAAGTCTTCCTCTTCATTGACATCCTCTTCTTCCGTTTGCCTTCCCTTTCTCTTCCTTCTTCGTGCTTGTCTTCCCTCAGTATCAGATTCACCACCTCCGTCGTCGACATCAGCTCCTCCGTCGTCATCAGTACCTCCGTCGTCATCTTCTTCGCGCTCTGAAACCTCCACTTCCTCGTAACCATCCAGATCTGCATTATCCTCATCGTAGTCGGGATCATCCGGATCACACTCGTAAATCAATGGAGAAATCAACATTGTAATTTTAGATGCTTTCGTATGTTCGATTTTGAAGATGATTTCGATTTCAAGAAAAATCCCCAAATCGATATTGAAACCCAAAGCCCCAATTGATTTTAATTTTAATTTTATCACGTCTGGGATTAAAACCCAAACGCAATTCTTAATCGCGTTTATTGGTTACTTGATTGGGTTTATTGGTTAACCCGGTTAGCTTCGATTAAACCCCAAATCAATTTGAAATGTATTAAATGTAACGATTTAGAAAACTACATGGTGGAATATAAAGTTTCAACTTTTTTTTGGTGGATTTTAGAGAAGCAAAAAGTTTATGGTAGAAGAGTGAGAATGAGCATAGTACGTGGGGGAATAGCGGCAACCCAAGATCCAAAGATCAATATTACTCCATAATTATATGCAGTCAGTTTTTTTTTGTCTAACTTAGTAGTTGCAGTGGTTACAAGGGCCACATAATTATGGAGTCCATAAAAGTAGCATTATTATTTAATTAAGATTTTAAATTACTAGCTTGATGTTACTTGTTACAAACAGTTTCAATCTCTTTCGAAGATTTTTGTTTCATGAATTCACTTTACTTCCATTTCCAAAGAGTACCGATAGCACTGAGATATTTTTATTAGTTGTTTTTTTGTCAAGCATGTTTGTATACAACCAGATTTGTTAAAATTTTCAATTTGAACTTAATTTAAGCGTTTGTGATATTATTTTCACTCTCGTGTTGACTATGTTGTTTTTGTTTGTATGTGTCAGATGGGAGGTACTGATGAAGCTTTACTCAAATGACAAAGCATATCCGCATAAAAGTTTATGCAGAGACGAGCTGACGTTCTGGACTTCAGCAATTTCTCCCATCTTTGTCTGGCTATTGAGGGTAATCCTCTGTTAGTTGTGTTTGTAGATGTTATTGATTAGAGATATGTATTAACATTTATATATTTTGCTACCTCTCTCTTCTTCTTGACTTGAGCTCCCCTTTGTTCTTCCTTCTTCTTCCTCTCTCTTCTTCTGGAACTGAACCTTCGTTTGCCTTTCTTCGGACCTCCTGCTTCTTCTCTCGTCTCTTGGACATCCACTACAAGAAAAGACCTCATTTCCAATGGAAGAATTCGTCGGTTCTAAGTCGTCGGAAATTCGATAAATTTCAAAGGTTGTGCTTTCTAAGTTGATGAAGATTCTGACGATCGGAAATCTCTATAAGAAGACCTATAAAAGAAAGGAAATTATTAGTAATTAAATTGATTAATAATAAATAGTTTCATACAACTAGTAAATATCATATATAAATCGAAATAATTTGTTAATTTTTTAATATATAAATTATACCTAAATATACAAAATTTAAAACATAATCTTAAATCTTAATCTAATTATTTCAATCTAAACATCCAAAACATCTTAATTATAATCCTAATCTAATTTTAACAACCTAACATACAAATTCAATAGTTACAATCTTAATTTAACAAAACTTAATCTAACAAAATCTACCTTAACTAATCTAAGTTTATCAATCTCAGCTAACAAATCCAAACTTAATCTAACAATTTCTTAATCTAATAAAATTATTCCAACCAAATTCAACATAATCAACATAACGAACATTATAAACAAAACATTATATACTTACATGACAATTTCATGGTTTAGATGGTGAAAAATCGGAAGAAAACATTAGAGGAGGCAATGGTAAGCCCTCAGTTCTGTAATGAACAAACCATAGCGTCTATCAACGAGGAGCTCCAAAAAGCATATAAAGCGAAAGAAGAATTCTGGAAACAAAGAAGCAGAAATTTATGGCTAAGCCTTGGAGATAAAAACTCAAGCTATTTCCATGCAGTAACTAGAGGAAGGAATACAATAAACAAGTTCTCAGTTATTGAAGATGAAGAAGGCAATACTGTTTTTAAAGAGGAACAAATAGCAAAGGTTGTAGTGAAGTACTTCCAAAAGTTATTTACCTCTCAAGAAGGGATGAGAGAGGAAACAGTCAATCTTGCTCTTCACTCAAAAGTAACAGAAGACATGAACCAACAGCTCATTGCTGACCCTTCTCTTGAAGAAATCAAACAAGCAATCTTTGCCATACATCCGGATAAAGCTCCAGGCCCCGATGGCTTTTCTGCAGGCTTCTATCACTCCAATTGGAAAACTATTGGACCTGCTGTGGTAAAAGAGGTACAAAGTTTCTTCAGCTCCGGTATCCTACCAAGAAACATCAATGAAACTCATATTCGGCTCATTCCAAAGGTGCATGGACCAAAATCAGTTGCTGAATATAGACCAATAGCATTGTGCAATGTTTATTATAAAATCATTGCCAAGATTCTTACTAAAAGGCTGCAACCAATTCTTACTAAAAGGCTGCAACCATCTGATTTCGGAGAATCAATCAGCTTTCGTCTCGGGTAGGGTCATCTCTGATAATGTGCTAATCACCCATGAGGTTCTCCATTTCCTCAAATCGTCGACAGCAAAGAAACATTGTTCGATGGCAGTTAAAACTGACATGAGCAAGGCGTATGATAAGCTGGAATGGGAATTTATTCACTTGGTCCTACAGAGATTAGGATTCCACCCAAAATCGATCAACTGGATCCTTCAATGCATCAGCACTGTTAGTTTTTCAATCCTGATTAATGGAAGTCCTAGAGGGAAAATACATCCACAAAGGGGAATTAGACAAGGTGATCCATTGTCCCCTTACCTCTTTATTCTATGCAGTGAAGTCCTTTCTGGACTATGCCATAGAGCTCAACTTGATGGAACCCTTCAAGGGATTAGAGTAGCAAGAGGCAGCCCCCAGGTCAACCATTTGCTCTTTGCAGATGACACAATGTTCTTCTGCAGAACTAATCCCCAATCTGTGGCCTCCCTAAAAGCCATTTTGACAAGGTATGAAGGCGCGTCTGGTCAGACCATCAACTGTGAGAAATCCTCTATCTCTTTCTCTATCAAGGCCTCTTTGGCTTTAAGAGAGAAGATTAAAAATGAGCTGAATATCAACAAAGAAGGAGGAGTTGGTAAATATTTAGGCTTACCTGAGCATTTTGGAAGAAAAAAGAAGGACCTATTCACAGGAATTGTGGATAAAATCCGGCAGAAAGCCATTAGCTGGTCCTCTAAACAGCTTTCCATAGCAGGCAAGATGGTGATGTTAAAAAGTGTACTTTCAGCCATGCCGACTTACGCGATGTCATGCTTCCAACTCCCAATGTCTCTCTGTAAAAGAATTCAATCAGCCTTGACAAGGTTCTGGTGGGATGCAAGTCCTGAGAAAAAGAAAATGGCATGGATTGCTTGGGATAAGATGACACTGACAAAACAACAAGGAGGACTAGGATTCAGAGACGTTCAATGCTTTAATTTGGCCCTCCTAGCAAAGTTAAGTTGGCGTTTGCTTACCCATCCAGACTGCCTTTTAGCAAAAATCCTCTTTGGTAAGTACTGTCATGATGCTGATTTCTTGACATGTGGAGTCCCTTCTAATCCTTCACATGGATGGAGAGGGATCCTTGCTGGTAAAGAGTTACTGGGAAAAAATATTGGTTGGGCAGTAGACGATGGAGTGAATGTGAACATCTGGAAGGATGCCTGGCTCAGCACAACACATCAAGAAACACCAATAGGACCAGCCATGGAAAACACATCTGCTTTACGAGTATCTGACCTATTCCTGGAGAATTCACGAGAGTGGAATAGAGAAAAAATTCAAGAAATGTTACCTCATTTTGAATCTCAAATTCTCAACATCAAACCAAGTCTTGAAGGAGCACCAGACAAACGAATCTGGCTGAAGCACAAGTTAGGAACATACACAACAAAATCCGGATATCATGTCGCTAAGGCAAGGATGAGTATGACTTACCTTGGAGGTTACCCAGATGCTGTGAGAAGCCTTGATTGGAAACAAGATATCTGGAACCTTCAAACAGCCCCTAAAGTGAAAATGTTTTTATGGAAAGCAGCACATAAAGCTTTACCGGTCGGGACCCAATTGGTAGCTAGGCAAATCATTACAGACCCTTCATGCTATAGATGTGGAGAGATTGAGAGTGTTCAACACTTGTTATTCGAGTGCCCTTTCGCGAAATCAATCTGGAAAATGGCCCCTTTCTCAGGCGATTTCGATCCTCCCTCCTTTGTGGATTTCGACTCGGCCTGGAGATCGGTCAAGAATCTCACATGTCTACCTCCTACTGGGATCGCTTTTGGTCCTCTTGCACCTTGGATATGCTGGTCAATTTGGAAAACTAGAAACTTGAAGCTTTTCCAAAACAGAACCTTTTCGTGTGAAGAATCCCTTCTCCATGCCATTACGGAGGCTCGTAACTGGATGATTGCCCAACCTACCAAACAAATTAGGACTGATCTTGCTCGTAATGCCACATCAGCTCGATTAACCTCGGCTGTGATTTGCCGAACAGATGCAGCGTGGAGAGAGAGCTCAAACACTGCTGGAATTGGCCGGACTTTCAAGAAGAACGGCGAAACGAGGACCCTTGAATTCTCACGGGGCGTTCCCTTTGTTGGATCCCCCCTTATGGCAGAAGGGATTGCAATCAGAGCAGCCCTGAACAAAGCTGTGGAGTTAGGCTTCTCAGATCTGATTGTGGAATCGGACTCTCAACAGATGATACAAGCTATTTCATCATCTTCAAGTCTCTCTGAACTCTACGGGATTCTCTCTGATATTAGTTTGCAGTCTCGTTATTTCAATTCTATCTCTTTTGTTTCAATCCCACGAGCGTTCAATGTCGTGGCTGATAACTTAGCAAAAAAAGGCTTGCTTGCCTTATGTAATGAAATTTAATTAAGCAATGGAATACTATGTTTGACAAAAAAAAAAGATGGTGAAAAATCGAGTGATTTGGGAGGGATTTGAGAGTGAGATTTTGAGAAAATTTTAAGAAATTGAGATCATAGGAAGACGAAGAGATGTGGCTGGGTTATTATATAGACTAATTTTTGACAATATTTTTGTCAGAAATCCGTCGTAAATCAACGAAATTTATTAAATTTTTCCGTTTTTTTTTCATTTTTCCGGGCAAAATTTTGGATTTCCGACATATTTAAGATGGAACCTAAGACAGTCGGAAAACTGTCGGAAATCCATATTTATTTGAATTTAGTGTGGTGGTTTTGATAAATTTTTGAGGGTCGTCGAAAATCCGTAGAAAATTTTCCAGTCGTTCAAAATATTCTACATCTGTTTGATTAGTCAATTTAATTTTGATTAAATTATTAATTTCTTATGCCCGTCTGAAAGTCGTTAAGGATTTTCGACGACTTTCATAAACTTTTCAAAATATTCTACATCTGTTTGATTAGTCAATTTAATTTTGATTAAATTATTAATTTCTTATGCCCGTCTGAAAGTCGTTAAGGATTTTCGACGACTTTCATAAACTTCCAACGAATTTCCAAACATTTAGGGGTTCGAGATGTTATTTGTAGCTATATCGATTCATTATTCGAGGTCAACCATTCAATCTATTGTGTTTTACACAATAATTTATAAATTATACTTATACCTAAAGTTTTGAAACACTTAAGTGTTTTTCTTATTAGATTAAATTAGATTAAATAATCAAAGCTTTATTGAAATTTTAGTTCGTAATAAGTGAAATAGTCCTAGGTTTTCGGTTTGATCCGAAAACCAAACGGACTGACCGAGACTCTCGGTTATCGGTTTATGTTCAATTATTTCGTGGAAACCGGTTGGTGGAAATTCAAATGAAATTCGGTTATCTCTTCGGTTTGGTTCGGCAGGTGATAACCGATCAGTTTAATATAAACCAAAGACTAAATACCGCAACCTTAATTTTATCAAACACTTTCTCTTCTTCGCCTCTTGAATTTTCTCTCTAGCTCTCGAAGGCGCTTCACGATTGTGAGAACTAGTGCGCTCATGCAGCTGAATTTCTTCTCATCTTATATTCTTCTTCTTCAGTTTCTCATAACATCTAGTCCTTCTTCATTCCCCTCAAAGATTTTCTCTGTCTCGATTCAAATCTCAAAAATAGAAACCTTAAATCCTCAATCACTCGAATCGGTAAATTCTTCTTCTTCCTCGTTGTTTATAGCTCAAATCGGTTTCATTAGGGGGTTTTATTTATCATTTGGGGGTTTGATTTAGGATTTGGGGATTCAAATTTTATAAACCCTATTTATCAATTTTACGATTTAGAGGTTTAATTTTGGGGTTACAATATGAGGTGTTGATGTGTGTTTGATGTCAGTTTAGGGGCTTTGTTGTTTGTTTGTTGTTCGACTTGGGGGTTTGGTTTTTCATATTGAGATCTATGTTTTTCATTCCAGTGAAAACTTTGTTGATCCATTAAAGTGAGATCTATGTTTTTCATTTAGCTTTTCTTATTTTTCTCAGATTTCTCCTTATGGCAGCAGATTCCAGTCACCGCCATCGCCGTCGTTATAGTCACCGTCAAAGCCATCGCCATCGTCGCCGCACAATCCCCGCTATGTGAAACCCCTACTTTATTAATGGGTTTTAGGCTTTGGGCTTTGTAAATGTTGTAAATTGGGCTTGGATTTTGTATTAGATTTTTAGTTCATTTTTTTTTGTAAATTTTGTCTATTTCGGTTTATATTAACCGAATTTGAAAAAAAATCTGTTCACTTCGGAATATAAAATAAAACAAGTTACCGAACCGAAATAACCAATTTCTAAACCGAACCGAACCAAATTAACTTTTATTCTATTCAAATCGACAGATTTTTTAATAACAAAAAAAACCCGAAAAGCCAAAATAAAAAACCGAGAAACCCAAAAAACGGAAAAACCCAGGGCTAAGGTGAAACATGAAACTTACAATCTATTTGCATCAAATCATTTTATTTTCATTACCCTATACCCTAACTAGAAATTTCCGCCGGATTTTTGACAATAAAACAACACGTGTGTTAATTATTTAAAACATGTGTTAATTAATTAATCCGTCGAAAATACGTCAAAAATAGTTTTCGACATATTTCCGAAGGGTAGGAGAAGTCTTCAAAAATCCGTCGGAAAACTAATATTTTCGACTGATTTCCGATGACTTCTCCAGTTCATAAACAATTACTGAGAACATCGATTTGGTCAAAAATCTGTCGGATATTTTTGACGATTTTCTGAACAATTATTTTCTGTCATAAGTCACCGTTGAAAATTCGTCAGAATGTCGTCAGAAATCCGTTTGAAATTTCCGACCATTCATTTTCGGTCAGAAATTTCATTGGAAAAAGGCTTGTTTTGTTGTAGTGATCCCAAAAAAGTGTTAATTTCCTTCGTCATTTTAAGCTTTGAAACCAAGATGTCCTTCTCATCCTCACTGTTCGACCCCACCAATATGGTTGTTTAACCGTCATTCCATCCCTCCACGAACTAGGTTTTCTAATAGTCTTCCAATTTAAGTTTTGTGCAATTCTTAAAAGGATCTCATTTGTGTTTATGATATGTTTGTAGGGTTTAACGGCGGCGTAAAGCGGAAATGGGATGAACACCGTAATTACTAGGGTTTCTCAATGTTAATTTAGGTAGGATTATCAATGACTCCTCGTACTACGAATGAGATTAATTCGAAGAAGAAGAAGACATCGATATGCTTCCGGATCTCCTCCGCTATAAGCTACCTCGTCTCTTCCGCCATTTGCTATCTCGCCTTCCTCTCCAGCCGTTTTCTCGCCTTCCCCGCCATCTGTTATCTCGTCTCCTCAACCAGATGTTATCTCGCCTTTTCCGCCTGATGCTTCCGGTTCTCTTATGCTAGAGTATCCTCTTCTCCTCTGACATATGCTCTCTCGCATTCTCGGGTAGCTGCTATGACGTTTCTCCTCCACCAGCAACTTCCATTAATTTGCAAGCAGAAAATGAAGGACGGAGTTCTCCTCAATCTCAATCATAGGTAATTAGTGTAAATTTGGATAGGAGGTGGGAATTGAGAAAGTAAATGACATTTGAGATTGACTACAAAAACGAGTATGCTTGGAACCACTATGGATTTTCAACCATGTATTTTGGTACAACTATGTATTATTGTTATATTTAGATTTGCAAGAGAATGATGAGAATAAAGAACAACTACTACAACCTCTGAAACTTTTCTTTAGCCACACAGACTATATAAAGTCGTGTAAATTGTCATCAAAGTCAAATGATACTAAGACGATGAAGGACTTAGAAGAAATCTTTGTGGAATATTAGAAGAATTAGTTTAGATTGCACCCACAATTTAAGCATAGTTTGCTCATGTACAAGGAGGATAACCACAAGTATACGTGTATGTGGATGTTTTTGGTTTGCACGGTTTGTATGGATAATGATAGGGAAGAGAAAATGATCTTATTTATGGATTGAATTGCCATAGTTATCAACTAAACTATGAGCAGTGTGGGAATGAAGAGTTTGTTTAAAAGCAGTTTGGAATACAAAAAAAAAGTGAAGAAGGTAAAAACAAAAGATGTGAAAGACAAAATACGTACCATGGTAGTAGATAGAGACCAGTTGAAGATGGTTTATTGTTTTGAAACACCATCATTGGACCCAAGAAAAAGTTTGGAAACCTATATTGTTTTCTTTTGAGAATTGTGGATGATCTACAAGCGGGTGAAATGTTCAGGTGGAAGAGATACACATTTGACTATGCCATTAAAAATATCTTCCATACAATGAAACATTCTAAGGGCGTTGCGAATGAGTCATGGGGGTTTCCGAGTTTCTTAAAACTTTGGGAGGCAAAATTCATTTATGAAGCATAACTCAATAATTTTTAATTACGTTTTTAGCTCTTCTTATTGAATGTAAGTTCTATGTAGATTTTGATGTGTGAGTGCATTCTGATTTGAAGAGAATGTTATGAAAATATATAGCCGCAGTCACATATTGTCCAAGAATGTGCAAACTGAAATGGAAATACATTGACAAGAAATGATATCATCTTGAAGTTGCAAATGAGGAACTTGAACGTGCAAACTAAACAGTTATTAATGTCGTAGTAATCATCATAATCTTAGATTTTTAAAATTTAGGATATGTTTATATTCACAAGAAATTCAAAACATTTTAAAACATCAATTTTGTGAGAGATATCTTATAGCTCGCATCATGGAAGATGATGATGATGAGATTTACGCTACTGAACCAATTGTTGAGAGTTAGGAGAAGCATCAATGTGTAGAGAAGAAAAAGATAAGGTCGGATGACTTATATGATTTATGTGTGGCTTTTCGTGAGCCAAATGTGACAGAAGATTAGAAACAAGAGAAAAATGTCCCCCCCCCCCCCACAATTTTCTAGGTATGTGAATGATTTAGAATCTCTTGTAGAGTAACTGACAAGTGTGATGGAAGCATAATTTGATAAAATGAATGAAAAGACTGAAAGCATTGACATAAGGTTGAAAGATGTTGAATAATATGTGAATGATGAAATAAATCGTCAAGCTCAAGATGAGTTGAGAAATTTTGGTTTTAAACATTTTGGAAAGAAAACTTTGATTTTAGATAATATTCATTCTTAAAATGTTCAAAACAAAAATTTCTCAACTACTCTTGAGCTTGAAGATTTATTGCATCATTCACATATTCTTAAATATTTTTTCAACCTTTTGTCCATGCCATTAGTATTCTTATTCATTTCATCAAATCCTACTTCCATCACCCTCGTCAGTTTCTCTTCAAGAGATTATAAATCATTCACATACCTAGAAGAATATGAGGGGACATTTTCCTCTCGTTGCTGCTATTCTGTCACATTTGGCCCACGAGAAACACATCTAAATCATATAGGTCATGCCGGTATATATTTTTCTTCTCTACACATGGCGCTTCTCCCAACTCTCAGCAATTGGGTCACTAACATACATCACATCATCATCTTCCATGAAGCGAGCGATGAAATGTCTCTCACAAAATTCAGGTTTCAAAATGCAATGAATTTCTTATGTAAATAAACGTATCTCAAAATTTTAAAAGATAAGGTTACTATGATTACTATGACATTAATAATAGTTTAGGGTTAAGGAAAAATCTCTATCTTTTGTAGTTCCAAACGCCTCATTTACATCTTCAAGAGGGTATCCTTTCATGTGAGTGTATTTTCATTTTTGTTTGCACATTCATTGACAATATGTGACTGCGGCTACATCTTCTTGGAACATTCTCTTCAAATTCAGAATGAACTCACACGCCAAAATCAACATAATAACTTACATTAAATGAGAACCTAAAGATTTAATTAAAAATTATTAAGTTGTGCTTCACAAATGAATTTTACCTTCAATTAAGAAATACGTAAACCCCTATGATTCCTTCGGAACAGCCTTGAAATATTTCATCATATGGATGATATTTCTAATGACATTCTCAAATGTGTATCTCCCCCACGGGAGCATTTCACATGTATGTATATCATCCACAATTTTCGAAAGAAACAAATCTATGTGCCAAACTTTTTCTTGGGTCCAATGATGGTGTTTAAGAACCATCTTTAACCGGACTCCATCTGCTACCATGGTACGTAGCTTGTCTTTTACACCTTTAATTTTTAACATCTTCCCCTTTTCTTTGTATTCCAATCTAGCTTTGCACAAACTTTTCACTCCCCAACTGCTGATAAATTGGTGGATAACTACGACAGTGCAATACACAAATAAGGTCATGTTCTCTAACAGAATACCGTATAGGAACCCCATTCACCATAAACCAACATACTATATCGTTGTCCATACAAACCGTGCAACCAACAACATCTATATACATGTATACTTGGTGGTGAGGACATCCAAACCACACAAACCCAGGATCATACCAAACCAGCCAATACACATACCAAACCGATTAAAATGGAACGTTTTGGAGAGATATTGCCCAAAAGGAGTTCAGATCAAGCACACGGCCTAGGATTGATTATGCACCAGCAAATCAACCCTAAGAAGGCTAATGGTTTAGGTGGAATCATATACCATCGAGCCGATTCACCATACTACCATGAAGACCCATCTGAACCATGCCGAATTCAAGTTGAACGACCAGATGAAGACTTTCCTTAAACCATATTAAAGATTCACTAAAAACAGCATATTTCATGAGGAATGATCAAGCAACATTAAGCCCTTGCCGTAATAAATCAAGAGATGGTCGGCAACACCTTCCTGAACCCGTTCGTGAGATCACCGACTTGACCACTGGAGGTTCCGATCAGCCAAAGCACCTGGGGTACGAAATCCATCAGCAAAATAACTATTTTGAAGAGTTTAATCATGTCAAAACACCCCCGGTTCGAGCTAGTTTAGTAGTTTTTCATTTAGCCTTATCCGTGGACCATATGTTACCATATAAGGAGTTTTCCTTATTTGGTTCGTTGGAGACTTATGTGTGGCCACCAGGGGAGCTTAATAACCATTTAGAAAACACCCAAGACTTCCTACCATGCACCAGCAACCAGAGGATTAAGCGAATCCTCTTGCGCCTCTACTTTCCTTTTCCGGATGCATTCACACTAGGAGCATTTGAAGGGCAACGTGATGCAAGCCTCGGTGGTGAGATTTGCAAGAACACGAACAACATCTCCTATTTCAGGGATGGTCGTCGGCGCTACGAAGGAAACTCGAATGGGGGTAAAGATCGAACACGATGGCGGTCGCTTCTCTTGTGTGGGATCGAACTAAGGGATGTGTTGGCAGATGTGCAGTGCACCACAGAGGAGTGATACACTCTGATACATCACAGATCTTGCCTTGAAGAATCGCTCATCAAGAACAAGAACCAGGGTTATCTTTGCTTAAGAAAATCCAGCGTCTTTATTGATAATAGGGTAAAAATTGGTTACACGGCTGCAATGAGACTTTATAATAGTCCTATCACCTAGCCCTAAGGCCCAATAGAAAATAAAATGCAACAATAAAAGAAAAAACGCAAAAATAAAGAAAACACATAAACTCATCGTTTTAATAAAACTAAAATAGGAAACTAACTAAGCGCATGCTAAAGTCGGGTCTTGGTGTTGTTTTGGTCAAGGACTTAGTCATTGAAAGGACTTGGTGAACCTGCAAGGATGATATAAATAGAATAAAATTTATCCGGATTCATCCGGAGACGAACGGAGTCGTCGGACGCTGTCGTAGATTCCTCGGGGGTGATGTGTGGTTCCTCGGTGCAATGTGTGGTATCCTCAATGATGGTACGTAATGCCTCGGTGCAATGTGGGGTATCCTCGATGACGGTGTGTGGTGCCTCGGTGCAATGCGTGGTACCCCTGATGACGATGTGTGGTGCCTTGGTGCCATGCATGGTAAACTCGACGACGGTACGTGGTGCCTTGGTGCCATGCGCGGAGTCTTTGACGATGATGTGTGGTTCCTCAAAGCGGAACGTAGAATTTTCATGGTTGGCACAAGGATCCTCGGTGATGGCGCGTGGATCCTCGGGATCGGTACGTGGAATCTCAAAGTTGGTTCGAGGATGGACGTGGGCAATTGGTGTCAACTCCTTTCCAATGGTATCCATGATATCTTGCACGATAAGATTTAACCTCCTTTGCAATTGTTTGTGTTTGAATCGAGTCATAATGCCTTCCCTGACTTCGGGTATCGGATTGAGTTCATCTTGTGGTTCGATGTCCGTATCAAAACAACTCTTTCCTTGTCCAAAGTTTCGAATATTTGAGACTCTCTCTATCATCCAGAAGGTTCCAAGATGCCACAATTTTGCACCCAAACTTTCAAGACTCAAGCCATCATAACTTTCCTTATTTGGTCGATTTCACCACTTAATCTCCAACGGCCATATTTTCTTTTATTGTTACGATTTCTCTCTTTCTTTAGGCTTATGACCGTTGCCATGAGCAGTACAAAGGCTCCATAGCTCGCTTTGTAAAAATCAGACCTCTCAATAAAGAATTATTCAGAAAACGTTTTTGTTGATTTTCATTCAAAGTGTGTAGTCTTTGAATTTTGTTTGCATTTGAGTTTTAGTGTGGATTCACTAGGTCTCTTGTGTGTTTGTGAGTACATTAACTTGTGGATTCAAGTTAGTTTAGTCATGTGTTGTTTGAGGATTCGACAACAAAACCTTCCATTTCCATTTCTACCATCATTCATCGATTCATCCAACGCTTGAAACTTTGCTTCCGTTGTTAAAAGCTTCAGTGGACTCTGAGGCCTATATCATCGAGCTAAAAGCTCCTATCCCCAAGGTGAACTCGTTTCCTTTTATCTCTTTACGTTTTGCTTTGCAATTTTGTTGTTCTTCTTGTTAAAACCGAAAACAAAATAGAAATTGTTCTTGCTTGTTTATTTCTTGCTATTTGCTTCTGCATCCATAAACATAAAATCAAAATAATCATTTCATTTGCTTTAGGTTGTTATTGCTTCAGTTTAAGTTTAGTTTCGATGATAAAAAGAAAAACCAATAAAAATCAGTTTTAGTCTGCTTTGTTGTTTCAATTTTAGAAAATCGAAAACAAATATTCATTAATATTATGTTCTTGCTGTTATATTTCGTTGAGACACTCCAGAAGCCAGGAAAATTGTGCTCGTTAATTTCAAAATTCATTTGGTATTTTTGGTTTGAAGTTTGTTGCAATCTGTTTCTGTTTTGGTTGTTTTCTTTGCTTTGATCAGATATTTACTGATTTCTTTCACTTGTCCTTGCTGCAAGGTACAAACCAGAGGAAAACGCCATGGAAAACGCCTAGTAAGTGAAGCTAGCGAATTCCATGGAGATGATGATTTCCAAACTAGTAGCAATGAAGAAGAAGCCTATGGTGAGGAGAATGATTATCAATACAGTCCAGAAGAAGAAGAAACCTTCTTCCACAGAGATGAGTCGGAGCAAGATCAGTTCCACCAAGAAGAAAAGCCATGGTGTGAGATACCTTACTCGGACCATGAGGAAGAATGCCAAGAAGAATACGGTTCCCACTTCAGTTTGGAGGATGATGACTTAGAAAGAGGGAATGCTGAAGATGAAGAAGACGTGAGTGAGGATGAAAGAGATGAGTCTCGTTACATTAATTTTGCAGACCATCACCAAGGACCAGCAGCCTACCTACGTTGGGAATAAGAAATGGAGGATTGGTTATTATTAAATCAAATCCCGGAGGAAGAAAAGACAACTTATGCGGAAGATACCTTAACTGATGATGCATTAAGGTGTTGGGATCAAGAAGAAACTTGGAGACTTGAATTCGATGAACCAGCTTCTACATGGGAGGAGATGAAGCAAATCTTATATAAATAATTCGTGGAGGATGCTGACAATATATGCATCAATATACTCTAGGAGTCTACACTAATCCCGAACCAAGATGGTGCATTTTTGCAACCAGTTCAAGTCTGAAAAGAGTTACTATCCAAAACCAAGACAAGTGTCTACACAAATGTCTAACGAACCACAACCTAACACATTGCTTGCTCCACAAGGTAAAGACAACCAAGGTAAGTCTCCTAAAGTTAAAAACCCCTTAGAACTAACATGTTACAGGTGCAAGAATAAGGGACACATCTCTAAGGATTGTCTAAGCAAACTAGAAGCTGAACCGGAGCAGCCCTAAACCAAACTCAAGCAGTCCGTGTGTGGGTTGATGTGGTGAAGGTCAACGATGCAAGGGTTTGGAGGCCTACAACTGCAATAGAGTGTATGGAGGATGCTATTGGTACGACTATAGCATGGCCTGAAGACAAAGTAGTTATCATTTGACTTGGAGTAAGACTCTTGTTTCGTTCCTGGTTTGGTTACTATATATGACTTTGAATATTGTGTGGTTGGATATTTTCTATTATGAATAGATTATTAATTTGAATTCAGGTTTCTTCTTTGTTCTTGTAACTCTATCGTAACTCATGTAGGACAGGTTAATTTGTAATCCAGATGAGCAAATTCATTATATCATGTAAATGAAGTCACACTATGCTTAATTGATAGCCATATTTTAAAGCTACCACAACGATACATACATCATAAAACCTACGCTACTAAATAGAAACAAATAACATTAGTGTAGCGCTACTAATAACTAATTTATAGCATGAGAAAAGAACTGCGACTTAAAAGAACTGCGACTTACTTATATATAACAAAATAAACTCGCTATTATACACACAAATGTAGCACAACAATTATGCCATTAGTAATTCTTACATAGCAAATCCTTAACGCTATTATAAGTAACCTTACAATAGCATTTGCAAAAAAACGCTTTCATATATGACTACTCTATTATAGCGGAGGTTTTGATAGCATTTATGAAAACGCTATATAAACGATATTATAGCGGTAATCGTCTGCTATCAATACCCATATTTGTTGTAGTTAAGGTAAGTGTTTTTAATTCCTTAGAAACGAGTAAACTAACTTGTTACAGGTGTAAGGGACAAAGGCACATAGCAAAGGATTTCCCTTCACCTATTTTTTTCTTGTCAAATCTCTTCATCTTCCCTCATAGAATTAACATATTCCTCATCAATATATGAAGTTACGTTAAACTTATTAAATATTTTAACTTTCTAATTACACTACGGATTTAGTTGATGTTTTGAGAGTTTATCAAATATTTTCAAAACTCTTATCTTTTCTAAATAAATTACATAACATTTGTATATATATAGATATATTTATATATTTGTTTGTAAAAGATACTTGAAAAAAAATACCACACATTTTGGGGTAAATGCGTTCATCATTTACGTGAGGTAAAATGTTGGTGATGGAGACAATGTAAGATCAAGGGTAGCAACATAAGTATCTTGTATTATTTTTTATACTATTTTTTTTTTACAATTTCATCGTATGTTATAAACCTGCTCATTATTACTTTAATGTTTACCTAGAAGCAAAAAAAAAAGAGCAATCTAAATTTGTTGATGCTATATGATTTACAAAACAACTAGCTTAATAAACATATAACTTCGATGCTAATATTTTTTGGACGAAACTATTTTTAAGAATTAATATTTTTCGAAATGCTCTGATCTTGTTTTACCAAAACTCTTCATCTTCCATCATATAATTAACATATTTCCCATCAATATATAGAATTACGTTGAGCTTGTTAAACTTTCTAACTTTATGATTTGGTTGATGTTTTGAGAGTTTTTATTAATTCAACACAATATTATTTACACATTTTGTGGTAAATGAAAAACGTGTTCATCATTTAGTTGGTTGATGGAGGAGACAATGTAAGATCAAGGCTAGCAATACAAGTATCTTGTATAGTATTTCTTATAATAATTTTTTTTCATTGTGTGCTATAAATTTAGTCTTTTATTAATTTAGGTGTTTACCTAAAAAAAAAAGGAGCAATGAGATTTAAATTTGTTAATGTTATATGTTTTACAGAAGAACTCATGAACTAATCTTAGAAGACATAGAACTTCGATGCTAATATTTTTTGGACGAAACTATATATAAAAGTTAATATTTTCTGAAATGCTAAAAGTACAAATTAAACTACTCATATTCAAAAAGACTTGAATTTCAAAGAGATTTTGAAGTCACAATACTTAACTATTTTATATATGAAATCATGGGTTAAAAAATGCAACCAGCCACAACGAATGAAAAAATTAATATGTTAAAAAGTAAAGTAAAATTTGATAAAATCTAATTTTAAACATTTTCAAATAGTTTATTGTAAAAAATTGAACATTTTTCTCTAACTATTATATCTATCTGGTATTTTCAAATGTTTTCGTACAATAAAAAAAATTTAGATTAGTTAAACAAAAACATATTTGTTAAAAGAATACGTAAACTAAAATCTAAATAAAAACGAATGAAACAAAACAATCGCGTGTATATATCTTATTATATAAAAGAGAGTTTTCAAAAGTTAGTAACTCATAGGATGGTGACACGTGTCATGTTAATCGATTCAAAATTTCGACACATGTCAAAGTTGAGAAAAATGTCAAAAATTATTATAAGAAAACGGTACAAAAAAATAATTAGCTACCATTATTCGGTAAATAAGAAATTTATAAAGAAAATATATAAATTTTTATTTCTTAAAAAATGTAAACTTCCATAATTAAGAAAATTTAATTTTAAAGGAAAAAATTGTAAATATTGAATTCTATAGAAAATATACAAATTATTATTTCTCAAAAAAAGTAAACTTCCATAATTAAGAAAAACTATAGTTTTTTTAAAAAAATTGTCAATATTGAACTCTATAGAAACAAAAAGAAAATTTCTAATTCTAAAAGAAAAAAAAATTGTAAATATTGAACTCTATATAAACAAATAAGTAGTCTCATATATTCTCAACAAACAAAAATGTTTTCTTCAAAAACACCATCATATCTTCAATTTCATTTTATTGGTAAATCTTTTATTCCTTTTATTTTATTTTTAAAAGTTATGTTAATTTAATATTATGAGGTTGTTGTGAAATCGTTTTACTTATATGTTTTATGATTATTAAATTTTCTCTAATTTTGGTTTTATTTTTTTCTACTTTTCAGAAAATTTAATTAATTTATTATTATGAGGTTTTCCTAAAAAAATTATTTTTATTTTTATGATTATTTAATTTTTCTCTAATTTCAATTATTTTTTCTTATACTTTTCAGAAAATTTCTATCATTCAAAAGACAATGAGCAAATAAATTCAAAATAACAACAGTAATTTATTTTTAGATCGGTTTGAAAACAAAAATCAAATATGATTAAAAATAAATAAATCTTATTCAAATAAATATAAAACAAACTATATATTATCTAAATAAATAAATAATTATAACTTTGTTAGAATTTCTTATGGGTGAATGATTTTGGATAGGTGTTCTCAATATTTTATTATATATGTATATTTACATGTAATTTAATTCTATTTTTTAAATATTTTATAATTTTATTCTTATAAATTTTAAAATCATAAATTATAATCCCGCGTATACGCAGGACCTAATCTAGTATATATATATATATATGGTTACTAAATAAATATGCTCTATAAACTCTTGAACACCGAAAAAAAGTTCCAGCCGTGACAAGGGCCACATGGTTATGGAGTTCACAAAAGTAACATATGGAATTATTTAATTAGAGAAAACTGGACTAACCCCAAAAAAGCTTAGAAACTACATATTCAGGCCCATACAATTTCTTTAGTGGGCCTACTTGCCTCTTTTTTTTAACCCCTTTTAATCGCTGTCCTCTCTCCTTCTTCCTTTTTGTCTCGCGACGGATCTTCTTCTTAGGGTCTCTTCGTCTCTTTTTCAAAACCAGGGAATTTAGGAAATTTCAGACTTTGAGCGAAACTAAAGTAGGCAACGAATCTTCGGAACTCAAATTTCAAAGAAAAATTTGCAGAGATGAGGAGGATATTTAGTAGAGGAGGAAAGGATTCGTCTGATTCATCTTCTCCGTCACCGAGATCATACCCTTCGACCTCTCCGGCATCTTCGTCTGCAGTGACGGGTCCACCGAGACCGATTCGTTTAGTGTATTGTGATGAGAAAGGCAAGTTTCGGATGGACCCTGAAGCTGTTGCTACTTTGCAACTCGTTAAGGAACCAATTGGTGTTGTTTCGGTTTGTGGTAGGGCTCGTCAAGGAAAAAGCTTTATTTTGAATCAGGTTTGTTTTTTTTTCGTTTCTTCTTTAAATGTTTGTTTCTGGGTTTTGGTGGAAAATGGTGTTTGTTTGAATTGGGTTCTGTGTACCTTGTTTCCAGGTCTAGGGTTTTAGCAAATTAGGGTTCCTGTTTGATAGGCTTTGGAAGCTTCTTGGACTCATTAATGGGGGGTTTTGTTTTGTAATTTAAGATATTCTTTACGCAGTTTTCGTTGGGGGAATGGTGTTTGTTTGATTTGGTTCTGTGTACAGTGTTTTGAGGACTAGGGTTTCTGGTTTTGTGTTTTCTAGACCTGATTTGCTAGGTTTTTTGTGATGTTGCGTTTTTGTAGCTTCTTGGACGCAGTAATGGGTTTCAAGTAGCATCAACACACAAGCCGTGTACTAAAGGCCTTTGGTTGTGGAGTTCTCCTATTAAAAGAACAGCTCTTGATGGAACCGAATATAATCTTTTGCTGTTAGATAGTGAAGGGATCGATGCTTATGATCAAACGGTAAGTAAGATTTTATTTTACTGGCTTGCTGTTACTTGCTACAAACAGTTTTGATCTCTTTCGAAGATTTTGGTTTTATGATTCACTTTACTTCCATTTCCACAGGGGACCTATAGCACTCAGATATTCTCATTAGCTGTTCTTTTGTCGAGCATGTTTGTATACAATCAGGTTTGTTAAATTTTCAATTTGAACTGAATTTAATCTTTTGTGAAATTATTTTCACTCTCGTGTTGACTATGCTGTTTTTGTTTGTATACGTCAGATGGGAGGTATTGATGAAGCTTCACTCGATCGCCTTTCTCTTGTCACTCAAATGACAAAGCATATCCGCGTAAAAGCTTCTGGAGGGACGAGCTCACGTTCTGAACTTGGGCAATTTTCTCCCATCTTTGTCTGGCTGTTGAGGGTAATCCTCTGTTCATTGTGCTTGTAGATGTTATTGCTTAGAGATATGTATTAACATTGATATATTTTGCTGTAGGACTTTTATTTGGATCTTGTGGAAGATAATCGGAAGATTAGTCCACGTGACTATTTAGAAATTGCGTTAAGACCAGTTCAAGGTACTGGAGGAGATATTGGTGCTAAAAATGAGGTAATATGTTATTTCTTTTTTTTCTAGTATGTTTATTTAGATAGTCAGGCACTCTTGAGAAACCTGGGTGTGACGATCAAGTGTAATTCCTTTGGTAGAATAATTCTCAGTCAGTGTGAATGTAAACAACTTTTTTTTTTTTTGCAGATCCGAGATTCAATTCGTGCTCTTTTTCCGGACAGAGAGTGCTTTACCCTTGTAAGGCCCCTGAACAATGAAAAGGACCTGCAGAGACTTGATCAAATTCCGGTTAGTATTATTCTATGCATACTCATTTACCCTATAATACTATGCTGTAATGGTTTGGATGCTTGTTTAATGCTTGGTTGGATAATACCCTGTGTGCTTATGCAGTTGGAAAAATTGAGACCTGAATTCGGTGCTGGCCTGGATGCATTTACCAAGTTTGTTTTTGAGAAGACGAGGCCCAAGCAATTAGGGGGTACTGTGATGACCGGCCCTATTCTTGTTGGTATTACACAGTCTTATCTGGATGCGCTGAATAATGGTGCCGTGCCAACAATAACCTCATCTTGGCAGGTTTGATATCTCTTGCCTCTGTGGGTGTTCAATACATTTAATCAAAAGCCTTTGTTTTTTGGTAAGATATAAAAAATTGAAGAATTTGACTGTATACGGCCAGGCTTACTTTTTACTGTCTGATACATTACACATCTTAATGGGACATATGGTTGATTATTGCATTCATACGTCTATGTACTTCAAACCATTGTGGGGATCAGTTGGAATGTATTTACTAATGCATTCTCTAGCCTATTTTTCCTCAGATTAATAAAGTGGTTTTTCTTGACTATGTTCTTATAGAGTGTTGAAGAAACTGAGTGTCGAAGAGCATATGATTCTGGTGTAGAAGCCTATATGGCTGCCTTTGACCAATCAAAATCTCCTGAAGAAGTAAGCATCTTGGCTTTAGCGTCTCGTTTTTTAATTGTAGTTTATGATTAATGTCAGTTTTGCTATATGTAGGGTGCCCTGAGGGAAGAACATGAAGAAGCAGTTCGAAAAGCCTTGGCTATGTTTAACTCTAATGCTGTAGGGGCTGGTTCAGCCAGAAAAAAATACGAGGATCTTCTCCACAAGGACTTGAAGAAAAAATTTGAGGTAATATTGTTTAGTAATAAGCAGTTGTTTTTGAATCCTGACTGTTTTATATAACTTGTTTACTCATCTTTCACATGAAATTTCTCCTCTCATTGTCTTATGCTAATATAGACAAAATTTTGGTGATTTAGGATTACAAGAAGAACGCTTTTATGGAGGCAGATTTGCGATGTACAAGTACTATCCAGCGCATGGAAAAGCAGCTGAGAGCAGCTTGTCATGCCTCTAATGCAAATATGGATAATGTTGTCAAGGTTGGTTATTTATGTATATATATCTACTTTTTGGCATAGAAGGATTAGGGATTAAATTTTTCGTGATTTCTTTTTGCTTGTTTGTAATGATCGAGTGTGTCTCAGGTTCTAGAAGCTCGTTTGGCAGAATATGAGACATCATGCCATGGCCCGGGAAAATGGCAGAAACTTTCTGTGTTTTTGCAACAAAGGTATTTTACTACTTCCACTCTCCACTGATTTTCATTTATATTTAGGTTTTTCTAGAGGTGTAATTTGTGCTTTCTGTGGTCTACTTTTTAATCATGCAGCTTGGAAGGACCTATATATGATCTCACCAAAAGGCTTATAGATAGCATCGCTATAGAGAAGAACTCACTTGCAGTGAAATTCCGTTCTGTTGAAGATGCGATGAAACATCTAAAGCAGCAGTTGGATGATAGCGAGAGATACAAGTTGGAATACCAGAAACGTTATGATGAATCCAACAATGACAAGAAGAAGCTGGAAGATATATACAGAGAACGCATTACTAAACTACAGGGGGAGAACAGTTCACTGAACGAGCGATGCTCGACTTTGGTTAAAACTGTGGAATCTAAAAAAGACGAAATCAAAGAATGGAAAAGAAATTATGACCAGATTGTTTTGAAGCAGAAAGCCGTTCAAGATCAGCTTAATTCTGAAATGGAAGTCCTTAGGACAAGAAGTACTACTTCTGAAGCTAGGCTTGCTGCAGCGAGAGAACAAGCCAAATCTGCTCAAGAAGAAACTGAGGATTGGAAAAGAAAGTATGATTATGCTGTGGGAGAGGCAAGATCTGCTCTTCAAAAGGCTGCTTCAGTGCAAGAACGTTCAGGCAAGGAAACACAATTGAGGGAAGATGCTCTTAGGCAGGAATTTAGTTTCACTTTAACTGAGAAGGTATCTTTTTTTTGTCCCATTGGTTAAAGAGAGAACTATAAGTTTAAAATTACCAGTTCATCACTAGTATGCGGTGTTAATCAATTTCAGGATGAAGAAATCAAGGAGAAGGCTACAAAACTTGAGAAGGCAGAGCAGTCTCTAACGGTTCTAAGATCAGAGTTGAAGGTGAGCTTTCTGAAATGATAGTATATCTATGTTAACCTCGTTTTGTTAATTTATCTTACTATGGCTCCTTGCATTCTGATAAGTTTGCCGAATCAGTTGAACCTTTGTGGAGTGTGAATCTTAGCTAGTGTTGTGTCTTTTTGCAGGTGGCTGAGTCAAAAATTAAAAGCTTTGACGTGGAATTAGCATCACTGAAATTAGAATTAAGGGAAATGACTGACAAGTTAGACAGTGCCAACACAAAGGCTTTAGCGTATGAAAAGGAGGCTAACAAGTTGGAGCAGGAGAAAATGCGAATGGAGCAGAAGTATCGATCTGAGTTTCAAAGTTTCGATGAAGTCAAAGAGAGATGTAAGGCAGCTGAAATAGAAGCTAAACGTGCTACTGAACTGGCGGATAAAGCACGAGCTGATGCTGTCACTTCCCAAAAGGAGAAAAGTGAAAGTCAGAGGTTGGCGATGGAAAGACTTGCTCAGATCGAACGAGCTGAGAGGCAAGTCGAAAACTTAGAGAGACAAAAGACTGACTTGGAGAATGAACTGCACAGACTCCGTGCGTCTGAAATGGAGGCTGTCTCCAAAGTTACAATCTTGGAAGCAAGAGTCGAAGAGCGAGAGAAAGAAATCGAGTCATTGTTAAAGAAAACCAATGAACAGAGGGCTCATAATGTGAAGTCACTTGAGAAGCTGTTGGATGAAGAGCGTAAGGCTCATATAGCTGCAAATCGAAGAGCTGAAGCTCTTTCTCTTGAGCTGCAAGCAGCACAGGCAAGCGTTGATAATCTTCAGCAAGAACTAGCTCAAGCTAGGTTAAAAGAAACTGCACTTGACAACAAAATCAGAGCTGCGAGTTCCTCACGTGGGAAGCGTACCAGAGTTGAAGATGTTGATATGGACATTTTAGAAACAAGTGATAGAATCTTGAGGACAAATAAACGAGCTCGAAGCACAAGAGGAGACGATCACGGTCCTACTGATGAAGGTGATGAGGACTTTCAAAGCCATCAAGACAATGGCGAGGAGGAGCAAGAAGAAGATTACAGGAAGCTTACTGTGCAGAATCTAAAGCATGAATTGACCAAGTACGATTGTGGACATTTGTTATTGAACAGAGGCCATCAAAACAAGAAAGAGATTCTTGCTTTGTATGAAGCTCATGTTCTTCCCAAGAAAGAGGAAGAGAGAAAGAGACAGAGAGAAGTCACTTCTTCTTAGGAACTCTGTACAGAGTAAGGAGATAATCATGTTTTAATCTCAAAGTTTCGATCTTTAGAGATTAGTAAAGAGTCGGAATTAGAGAGGCTCTGACTTTGAGTAATGTTGATCGATTGAATCGGTTTGTAGTGGAGAAAGTAAACCGAACTAGCCATTTGTATTCAATTCGCGGTTTAGGGTTTTATGTGTGCCTTTGTGTTGGTATAATATGTGTGGGGCTTGAGTCGGTTTGGTGTTGGACTTTTGATTTTCAGACTAAATGTTCTTTTTTCAGATTTCTGTTACGGGTTTGAGTTCGACCGTTTGTTTTGAATTTTACTCTTCAATTCTAAGTCAAAAGTATTGACTAATTGGGTTTTAGAGGAATGATTCGAAGAGTATCTAACTTGGTGATATTTGACTTCTATCATGGGATGTGACACCGAGAGAAGAAATTAGTTTAACTATATTACATGTGCAATTGCCTGATTTGATAATTCTTAGTTAAGTAATAAATGATTGTTGAATTGTGATTTTTACTACATTAAATAATTGAGAAAAAAATGATACGCTCAATGCTTCTAAGCATTGCAGTTGGAGTGAATAACCAATTTTTTTTTTTTTGTTTAAATATCAGAGAGAAACCTGTTTAGATGAGTTTAGCTAAGCTGAAATCTAGAACAAACTGGTTCAGCTTTATTGGTCTCACTGTCAAGTTTCTAGGGTTTAGGCATTAAAACGACAACGTATTCATAAATGGCTTTTATTAAAACGCAACGTTTCTAGAAACAACAGATTAAACTATAACTAAAAAATAAAAATAAAAACAAACCCAAGAGACGTCTGCTCTGTCTCTAAGCCATGAGGCCACGACGATGTGTCTTGTTCACTCTAGGCACAGCACGAGCTTTAAGCGGATACTTCATAACAACAGTGAACTCCAATTTCTCAGACAAGTCAACCTCATCACCTTCAACTTCTTTCCACTCAAATTCCTTGACCATATTCACCACAAAATACTCCAAATGCAACATGGCCAATCCAATCCCTGGACAAATCCTCCTTCCAGCTCCAAAAGGCATCATCTTTATCCCTCTGCTTCCGGTAACATCCACCTCCACCCCGATGAATCTCTCCGGTTTAAACTCCATTGGTTCATCCCACACCATTGGATCTCTCCCTATCATGGCTACATTGAAGTTAATCGTACCTTTCTTAGGCACTTTGTAACCTCCCAATTCAGTGTCTTCACTTACTCTGTGTGGTAACAATAAATGTCCTGGTGGATGTAATCGGAGACCTTCTAACACCACAGCTTTAAGATACGGCATCTTCTTCATCTCTTCTTCCTCAATCTCCTTCTCTTCTTCTTCTCCGATTACGCATTTGATCTCTTCGTACAATCTCTCTTGTATTTCTTGATTTTTCACAAGATTCGCCATGATCCATTGAAGTGCCGTCGCCGTTGTATCAGTCCCAGCGTTGAGAAACTCAGAGCATAAGCTCACAATCTCGTCTTCGTTTAGTTTCCTCTTCTCATCAGGAAGCTCAAGATCAAGTAGAGTATCTACATACGATTGTACATAATCTTTAGATTCGATCATCTTTCTCCGGGAACGAATTAGCGGAAGCAACACGTCCTTGTGTTCTCTCCGGATCTGATAAAACTCTTCCCATCTCTTTCTCAGAAACAGTTTTGTGAAACTTGGGAAGACATTGAGAATGGTGAATCTTGGTAACGTGAGGAGCTCTCTTCTTTGGACGAACTCGACTTGTTTGATCTGTTCTTCGTCAAGTTTATCTCCGAAACACATGAGAACAAGAAGCGAGAACATTGCGGAACGGAGATGATCAACGACGATGATCGGTTTTACTTCTTCGCCGTGATTACGAACTCGTTTAAAGAGATATTCAAGAACAGAGCGACGAGCGTTGGAATAAGATCTCACACGCGAAGGGTGAAGAATCTCAGAGGTGAGATTACGGCGGAGAAGACGCCACGTGGCTCCGTATGAACCTGAGCTGATAGTGTGTTGGTTGCTAGTGATGATATTTCCGGTTGGAAGCGCCGGTGGACGATCGGAGAAAATGGAGCCGTTTAAAACGAGTGCCTTGTGAGTTAAGGAATGATCAGAGACGAAGATGGCGGGGACGAAAAAGATGCGGAGGGAGATGATGGGACCGAGACGGTGGTGGATTGAACGGAGATAGGTGTTGAGACTATCGAAGCCTTGACGGAGCCACTGGAAGGGACCAAGGATGGGGAAGAAGTTAGGGTTAGGAGGTAGAGGAAGAGAGTTGGTGGTGCGGCGTAGGAAGAGATGGAGAAGGAGGGAGAGTAAGAGAGAGCCAAAGATTATGAGAAACCATGTCGTCATTTTCTTCTGTTTTTTTCTTTGTTATGCTTTTAGGGTTCTTCTTGTTGAATTCGTATATATAGCAAATTCTTCAGATAACAGTTTGAAAATCGTGATGGTCAAGTATAAACTGTTTTTTCTAATTACTTGGGGGAGTAATGTATTATCTTGTTGGAAAACAGATAAATCTATTGAAAATTAAGTTGGATAATTGAAAATATATCCGATTCATATGGTTCTTGGGCGCTACGTCTAGCTCGGGGAGAAAGTTATACGATATCTTTACTACGTTTAGCTTTACTCCAAACAACTATACACATGAATTTTTGTGACATCATTGAGTTTTTTTTTTTTTTAATGAAGATAAAGATAAGTTAAGTTATGATGTTTGTTACTTTTACCAACCAATGAAAAGAAAACAAGATTTCAATTCGTAAAAAGTAGATATTAATAGATGGAAAAAAATGAGGATTAATCCACTTGAAATTATGTGCTATTGATCGAATCTTGCGTTATATTCGTTTATGAATTAAATTACAGTCTAAAATTTGGTGTTTAACAAAAACATGATTACGAATCGGATTTAAATAAATTTGTATAACATTTTCAAGTTCAAACTATAAATGTTGAAGTACGAGGACCAAATTAACTCAGATGCTTTCAATAAGAAACGATGTCGATAGTTTTACAACACACACCACACAAAAATCCGCAGTGTTTGGAGGTATCTTTGCTGGTCGTGGTGCCATGAAGTTGACAATCTTCTCATGAACATTATACCTGTTTCGTTTTTTACACAAAATTGTTTCAAAAGAGGCTTGAAAACTATGTGTTTGTTGTATTCACCTGATCTTTCTGCTCTTAGAGGCACGCCGATCCACAACTTTCCTTTTCTTCGTCTGAAACTTCTTCATCGCGTAGTAAGCCGCTTCTGCCAATGACAAAATAGAGATTTCAGAATATACCAAAGACTTACGGGAAACCAGAACTACAATCAAGATTCAACACAAGCAAAGACTTGAGTTGTAGGACATAACAATCGCTAGGCATTTTATATGATTCCAAGATGTATACCCGAGGAAGCTGGATCGATGGTCTCAAATTGTTTTTCCTGAAGAAGAAAGAGTACACATGTTAGAGAATGGGTATAAAGATAATCAATAAGACTGATTAAATGATTCGATACACTTGACTTGGTTAGAGAAAACCGATACTTTACCTCTTGATTTGGTTCTATGGCTTCCCGAGGGACCTGTGGATGGAAATTTAAAGATCAGAACTTACTGAAGAAAAGACTCATCTTGGATGCTTTTATTATTAAAGCCAAAACTTACAGTTCCAAAAACAGGAACAGTGGATCTTGACTGTTGCATTTGTTTGATCATTCTACTTGGATCCCTCATGTATGAAGCAACCTGTTCACTTACGTTCTGTTTTTTTCTTTTTTTTGAAAAATTAATCAAGTTAAATTCCTGATTGATCCTCAGATGAATTAGAGCAAAATTGTTTATGGGGTTTGTTGTCTATCTATACCTGGTTAAAGGCGTGGAGCTTTCCTTTGATAGCAGCTGCACCACTTGTTGATCAATCGAGGGGCTCTTCTCAAGCAAAGCCTGCAAATATCAATATTTGGATAAAAAGAGTAATTAAAGGTGACAGAGAGATAAAACTCTAAGAAACTAGATCTGTATATGCTGTCGAGACATTCTCATCCTCCGAACAAAAAGACGATTTCACAGGCTCCTGAAGATGATTACCTTCTGTCATAAGCAATGATGAAACAAACAACCATAAATAGAAGAGGAGAAGAGAATATCGTACCTGTGGCAATCTGTTTGCAGTTGTGGTTTTTGCTGCCATATTGATATCGTTTTATAATTTTTGGGTTCTAGAGAATTATTTTATTAAATTATCATTTCTAACGATATTTTCAAACTACGTTTCCATTCCACTCTACAATGAACCAAAGTCTACGTTAATTTTCAAAAACTACAGTTTACAAAATCTGTTATTTAATTATTTTTTATCACTCTGCTAGATTACTATATACATATTCATCTAATTCTATTACACATGATAATCATCTACTAGGGTCGGCCCTATATATTTTGATGTCTGAAGCAATTTTTTTTAACTCATTAAAAAACAGAAATCGAAAAAAACCCCAAAAATGGTTAATGTAAGGTTCTAACTTTGTATCTCTTTATCCTAAGACTCGGCTTTACCACTACACCACTAAATTGATGCCCTTAACATTTATATATAGATTGTGATGCATAAAACACCAACTTCATTTGTTTTATTCTAGGGTCGGGCCTGTATGCAACACATGCGATTATGATGAACAATTCAACTTTTTTCGTTAGAGTCTGATTTCCTAGTGATAATTCTTATTTGCACCAGACCAATGATAAACATTTTTACCCTTTAACTTTCGAGACCAAAACAAAAGGTCGTGCTTGCATCATCTAAAACTTTCTTTCGATTAGCCTTGACCATTAATCTGCAAGAATTTTTCTTTTACTGGAAATCGAACTTCAATTTCTGGTGTATAAACCTTTAAATATTGATCATTGATTAAAAAGGGTTCCGCCAAAAACTTAAAAAAATTCAGACAATGTTTAAAAAAGAAAAAGTTCAGCCATAAAAGAAAATAAATCTTATGGTTAAAAAGACAAGTTTTTTCTTCATCCCAGTTATTGGTTTGTAATAAATTTGCAGTTCATTTCATTTATTCAACCATTTAAAACTGATGCCACCTTACATGAATCAAGATTAAATTAAACAACAATAAAAATTAAATAAAATCTACCAAAAAATGAAAAATATGACTTGTTCCACAAGGTGGCAGGATTAGGTCCACCTTCCAATTTTGACGAAAATGTAGCTTCCAAGTCTCGTCAAATTATCAAAATGAGTTAAAATATACTTTCGTACACACTTTATTTTTTTTTGTTGAAAAAGAAAAAGAAAAATTTTCGTACACACTTTCTTACTATATTTTAATTTTAACTCCTAATCTATTATTCTTTCGGACAGAGCACACGAAAATTAATTTCATATCAATAGTTTATTAGAAATATATGTTTAATATTATATGTAGATTATTTGAGAGTAACATCATCTTTGATTAATATGAACAGAATTTAACTTTAAACGTCGAAAAAAATTCATATAAATATACACGGCGTTTTCTACAATACCCCTTCAATTTTCATTTTTCTCTATGAAAACCCAAAATATTTTGAATTGTTCAAAAATCACAAACTGCATCATTAAAGGCATTAATTCATAAGAAACCGAAATCTAACTCTTAACCATAAAGGTCATATATACACGGCAAATAACAACATTTACGTTAATGTTCAACTAATAACAACTCTACCCCTTCAACTCCCAATTTTATCTCTAAAACCCCAAAACTTTTCGAATTAACAAAATCACCTCACTTCCTTCTCCAAACTATTCAAAATCGCCGCCACTTCAGAAATCGACGGCCGACTCCTCCGTGAATTTCCAACACAAGCCAAAGCAACCTTTGCCAGTCTTATTACCAAACCCTTAATCTCACTTTGAACGATAATCCTTGGATCTAAAAGCTCACCATATCTCTGTTCTTTAATCAATAGTGTTGCCCATTTCACAAGCAATCCATTCTCACTTCTTCTACCACTCAAAATCTCCATTAAAACGACGCCGTATCCATACACATCACTCTCTTTACAATACCCTTCTTCAGTATACCCAAAAATCCCAGATTTTTCAATCGGAATCAAAAACCCAAATCCGTAATCGCAAATCTTAGCCTTTAATTTCTCGTCAACCAATATATTCGATGATGTAAATCTACCGTGAACGATTCTAGGGTTTGCGATTTCGTGTAAATACTCCAATCCTCTCGCCGCTCCTGCCGCGATTTTAAAACGCTTTAACCAACCGAATTCAACCGCAACCGCTGATTCATCGTGTAAGTGATCACTCAAGCTTTTTGCTTCTCCAATGAATTCAGTTACGACGATTCTTTCTCCAGGAGCTTCTGAAAATCCTAAAATCGAGACGACGTTTTGATGATGTGAAGAAGAAAGCGTTTTCAAAACCGTGGAAAAACCAAAACCAGGTTTACTCAAAACCAAACCGGGATGTATTCTTTTAACCGCGACGAGGTTTTTATGACCTGGAAGAATGGCAGCGTAAACCGTTCCTAACCGACCAGAACCGATGATTTGTCGCTGGTTGAATCCGTCGGTTGCTGAATCTAATTCCGTTAAGGGATAAGATACACCGGCCGGTTTGGTTTCTGGAAGAAGATATTCGTCGTCAGACCGGTTTGGTTTTTTCCTGCATAATAAGAAGAGGAAGATGATAAGAAGAAGAAGAGAGAGCGAGAGAAGAGACAAAACCGAAACGTAAGCGATTTTTTCAGATTTGTCCATTTTGGTTTCAATTTAAAATAAAGACTTATGAATGTATGATTACGGGGCCTGTGTGTGTTTTATATACGAAGAGAAAAATAAAATAAAATAAAAGTCAAAAAAGACAAAGGAAAGGAAACTTTTCGTCTAGATGGTCAATAAATATTCATGGACTAGTTGTTAATATTCATGGACGGTTCAGCATATATATATATATTCATGGACTGTTCAGCATATATAAATATTCATGGACTAGTTGTTAATATTCATGGACGGTTCAGCATATATATATATTCATGGACTGTTCAGCATATATATATATTCATGGACTGTTCAGCATATATATATATATATATATATATATATATATTCATGGACTGTTTATGTTAGGAAGAAAATCATTTTTGATGTACATTTTAAAAAGTAACTGTAAATAATTATAAATAATGTAATTCTAAAGAATGTAATTATTTACTAGGCAAAATAGATAACTACATTAAGGGTATATATTGAATAGAGAAAATTATATTATATATATACATATTTAAATAAGTTTTACAATTAATTATTTACTATCCATATAGCCAAACACAATTAAAATATTTTAACATTAATTATAAAATTAGAAATATGCATATAATGTTCCACAATTAATAGTATAAATATTTAGAAGATTTTATTAGGATTTAAACTTATGACTCTCCTATCATCTTTATTTGTTTTTATAATTTTTTTGAATGATCATATAATACATAAAATTAATAAAAAAAATTAATGATTCAACTTTAAAACAGACATATTACTCAGTTAACGAAGAAAGAAGTGTGTGTTTAACGTTCCATATCACTTAAAATATTTAGGCAATGATGAAGAGTCATATTATAAATAAAAACAAAATGAATTCAAATCCAAATGAAACGTGATGCTTAACTTAACAAGCATCTAAATTTAAAAATTTGTATTCGGATTAATTTGGTTCTTAAGTTGAAATGTTTAATTATATTAGATGTAATAAATTTACTGATATATTCAAACTTAATAAAAATTTTAAAATATTATGAATATTTAAACTAGTAAAATTTTTAAACACGGACAAGTTATATGGCAGAATAAGTTCGAATCGACATTAATATTTTATTAACCCGAAGCTAAAATAACATGAACGAGTTACAGGGCAGGATAAGTTTCTAGTATTTACTATTTTTTGAAAATAAAACATCAAATAACATTAAACTATGCATTTATTACACAAATTAATTATTCTAAAGTTAACAATTATATTGAAATAGAAAAAATATTAATTAAAAATATATTTAAATTAAACTTTACAAAGACATTTGTACGCGGTGTATTGCGGGTTAAATTCTAGCTACTTTTCATAAATATATGAGAAGATATTTTAGGCTATATTTAAAATTTTACATTGTAAGACTTACAAGTTTTTTAAATTCTAAAACATTTCAGTCTTAGTTATTTTCATTAATATATATATGAATATATAATTTGTGATAGAAGTAATTATCATACATTACAAAATAACACAAAGACGAATATATAAAGTACGTTAATTTGTGATAAAATAATTATCATACATACAAAAGTATCAAATAGACGAAATAGATAATGAATGATATTGTGCATATATTCAATCAATGGAGACTTATTGGAAAACATTATATTAGAGTAGTTCCATCGGTAGAAACCCAAATGGGTTTTTCAAAACTAAAATAATATTAATTTTATATTATTTAATTATATATATTTTTTTGGTTTTTAAAAGAAAGTTTCAACCAGTCAAGACATGATATGTGTAGAACCAATCTCTCGTGAATCTCTTATACCATATACATTTTTTGTCTCCTTCTTCTCTTTTTCAAAACTTTCAAAATTTGATTTGAGGGGTCTCACTGAAAGACCACGAAGTGCTTTTAATATCTCGAGGAAATTTGAGTGTTTTTCATGCAGCACCTTTATCTACTTTTCAAATGTCAATCCTCAAAAAATTTCAAAGTACAAACATATAATATCACATGAACTTTATCATAATTAAAAAAAATACATGATTATATATATATATCATCTATGTACCTTGAATACCACATGAGTATACAACATAAATTATAAGGTGTAAAAAAGGAGCTTGATAATTAGAAGATAACACACTATTAACTATCTTATTATATAAAGTAGAGTTTTCAAAGTTACTAACTCACAAGATCGCGACACATATCACGTCTATCGATTCAAGATTTCGACACGTATCAAAGTTTAAAAATGTCAAAGATTATTATAAGGAAACTATACAAAAAAATAATTAACTACCATTATTCAGAAAATAGAAATTTGATAAAGAAATTATACAAATTGCTAATTATTAATAAAAAATAAACTTCTAGGACATTATACAAATTGATAATTTTTTTGAAAAAATAAATTTTCATAATTAAGAAAATTTGTAATCCTAAAAGAAAATAATTGTAAATATTGAACTCTATATATACAAGTAAGTAGTCTCATATTTTCTCAACAAACAAAATATTTTTCTTTTAAAATACCATCCTAGGCTCAACTTCATTTTACCGTTGAAATATCTCTTCTTTTTAAACTTTTTAAAAGTTCTTTTAATTTATTATTATAAGGTTTCAAATTTTTTTCCTATCTTATTAGGGTTATTAAATTTGCATTTAGTTTCAGATGGGTTTTTTTTCTACTTTTCAGAACATTGCTATCATCCAAAAGTCAATGAGTGAATAAATTCAAAATAACAACAAGTCAACACTAATTTATTTTTTATATCGATTAGAAAAAATCAAATATGATTACAATAAATAAAATTTATTCAAATAAAAATAAACCAGTTTATATATAATCAAAACAAATAAATAATAAAAATGACTATCATCCAAAAGCCAATGAGCAAAGAAATTCAAAATAAGTACAAGTCAACACTAATTTCTTTTTTTTTGTCGATTTGAAAAAGTCAAATATGATTAATAAATAAATAAATCTTATTCGAATAAAATAAACTATGATATATATAATCAAAATAAATAAATAATTTTAACTTTTTAAGGATTTTTTATTGGTGAATGATTTTATATAATAAAATTAATTTTTACGGGTGATTTAATTATATTTTTAAATTTTCTATTTTATTTCTTCTCATAGAGAAATCTTTAACTAGTATATATAATGAGTATAATCTATCGTGAGTACTTTTAAGTAAATCAATTCATAGCAGAAAAATTGGGCGTGTGGGACTTATAGGTAAGAGAAGGCTGGAATTTGGAACCAAATGTCGATAATTTAGTTATCGTTGGTTGATCTAGTAGGTATCGCTTTACTCTATTTTACACAATGCAAATTAATCTAATAATCTATGAATCATTTAAAATTCTTGAAAAATTGTTTAGTTTGTAAAAGATATATATTGACACTTTACTAATTAGTTATCTACTCACTAGTATTTGATGAAAACTATAGATGTTCCTAAATATCAAATCAAATTGACTCACTAGTTTGATCTAACTAAAACTAGTGTTCAACTAATGATAAATGTACAGATAAAAATAATGTGTTGAAAAAATCACTAGTTTGACTCACTAGTTTGATCTAACTAAAACTAGTGTTGTAAAAATGATAATAAATGCTCAAAAGAATATAAAAGAGTATAGTAGTTAAAGTCTACTGGAATGACATATTCGAGAGGGACCTATCTAACTTTGGCAGGTGAAACTCGCACCTAATATAACTAATGTCATTTATATAAATTATATTTATTTCCTCTGTTTATAATTCTATATATATATACATATCATAAATAGTGCATCTACTATATCCCCTTTTGATAATTCTATCTTTTAATCAAAAGATAGTTTTGACTCTGATGAATAATTTTCCTGCTTCCGCCACAAAGGCCAAACGAAAATTATGATATCCTTTGTCATACCTACAAAACACCCTAAATACTGCAATTTATGTAGCTAAACCATTTACTAATGACACTAATATAATATTGGTACGTTCGTTACACCATCAAATTTCCTTAGATCCCGAAATTAACTTAAAGAAATATGAGAAGATATACCAAACCTATATTGTTTTATTATCAAAAGCTCATGCTCACCAACGATAATCATTGCCCTTGTATTATAATATTATCTCATTTCATTCATTACATATGTCCATAGATTCTCCCTTTTCCAAAAAAAACGTAATATAATATAAATATAGTGTTTGCAAAACGAAGACAGATGTTGGAGTCCTCATTGCCTTTCGCTCACTGTTGTTTTCGTTGTTTCTCGAATCCATTTTTGCTCTCTATGTGTAATGTAAGTGGTAAACTAAATTTCTTGTATATGGTTTATATAGAAGATTTTCATAAGGAAAATACAAAGTACTTCATTCTGTTACGCTAGAAAACAATAATGGTGTAACGAACTCATAAACATAAATAATAATCATATTAAATTGTATATGGAATTAAGGACAAAAAAAGTTTTTTTTCAATGTTTTCATGTCTGACCCGGACCGCTCGATCCGCCCGGGTTACCTGCGATCCGAGCACTACTCCGATTTGGGTCAAGTACTAGAATTCATCAATTTCAAAACCGATAAGATCCAAAAAAAATCCGCCAATAACTCGGGATCCGGTGAATTTGTTGGATAACGAGTTAAGAGAATCTTTTTGATTTAGGAATAAACTAATAAATTATAGGGTTTATAGTTATATTTAGATTTTTTTTCAGTTATTTGTAATCGGACATACGAATCAACACATATGTGTTACATAGTGGTTTTTCTCATCTTATCTGACTCAAGTATAAGAAACTAGTTCGTCTTTTTATCTTTCTATTGTTTTCAAAATTTCATTTGTCTTTTTTTTGTGACTGTCATGGTCATTATATGTTATATATTAATATAATGTTTTCTATATTTTTGCAGTTTTTATGTCATGTGATTTTTCGGCTAAACAAATTCATTGATATCAAAATGAGTTTACAAAATCGTAACGGAAACTTCGAAAGCAAATTATTACATAAACAGAAATATGCGTCATATATTGAAGATGTTAGAAATTAACAAGTGAATTTGACGATGCTTTCTCTAAAGCCTTACTCGTTAATGGATTGTTTAAACCGTTATTTTCTTCATTTGTAATATAATATAATATAATAATAATTTAAATGTTCTTAGATTGTAATAATTCATTCTCATTTTTGTGTTTTTTTTAACAATTGATTATGTTGTATTAGTCACAAAGACAAAGAAAAATACTACAAAACAGAGAATGAGGATGATACGGAGCATGATGGTGAAATGGATTGTGATGAATTTGAGGATGAGGGAACCAAGAATGCTAAAAAGAAGAATAAAAAAGATAACATATGTGAAGATGAATATGAGAGAATGGATCGATTTTGACTATGAGATTGAGGAATCAGTTGCGAACTTTTTCGATGAGATGTCGATTGGCCGTAATACCATTCCCGATAGCTCATATGACGAGGATGTGATCTTGTGTGATGAAAAGAAGATTGAAAAGGAGAAGTGATGATAAGTTAGCTTTGAGAACTGCTTTCTATACGGGCTTTGAGTTCAAGGTGGCAGTTTTAGAGTATGCTTTGAGCAAAGCAAGAAATATTGTACAAGAAAGATGGGATAAGATAAAGCATTCCTATAAGTGTGGCATGGGTGGAAAATGCAAATGGCGGGTTTATTGTTCGTATGACAAGGAAAGCCAAAAGTGGTTGGTGAAGACTAGATACGAGTATCACAGTTGTACTCCTAATAGAAAATGTAAGATTCTAAAAAGTCTAGTCATTGCAAGAATATTTTTGGACAAATTAAGGCAAAAGTCTGATTTAATGCCTGAAGAAATTCAAGATCTTATAAAGGAGAACTAAAATTAGTGAGTTCGAGGAATCAATGCCAGAGAAGAAAACTTGTAGCTCTAAAATGACTTGAAAAGGAGTACAAAGAACAGTCTGCTCATCTCCACGGTTATGTCCAAGAGATACTTACTTCAAACCAAAGATCAACTGCTATTGTCGAAACAATTCCTAATGCAGCTGTTCAAGATGTTTTTAATATGTTCTACCTGTGTTTTGAGAATCTCCGAAAGAGTTGGCGAGGGACTTGCTGACCAATCATTGGGCTTGATGGCACCTTTTTTAAAGTTGTTGTCAAGGGTATATTACTTACTGTCGTCGGTCATGATGCAAACAACCATATATATCCGATTTCTTGGGCTGTGGTACAAGATAAAATGCAGACAATTGGTTATGGTTCATCAAGTAAATCAAGATTGACTTAGGTCTCGAAATGGTGACAAATATGTCATTATCTCTGATAAATCAAAACTGAGTATTTGATTACCATTTTTATATTTTTAATACTTATCTAGCTACTTATATTTGCTACTTTAATTATTTGAGTTTCTTACTTTTAGGGAATCATAAGTGCAGTAAAAGGGGAATCACCAAACGCTCAACATAGAATGTGTGTGAAACATATCACAAAGAACTTGAAGAAGAAGCATGCAAATAAAGATTTGATAAAACCAATGATTTAGAGCTTAGCTTGGAGTTATAGCCCGGCAGAATATGAAGAAAATATCAAGAAGTTAAAAGATTATAATGTGGCTTTGCATGATGATGTTATGAAAGAGCAACCAAAGACTTGGTGTAGGGTTTTTTATAGATTAGGAAGCTTTTGTGAGGATGTTGATAACAATTCTACAAAATCATTTAACTCCACACTTACCAAAGCAAAATCCAAGGCATTGGTACTAATGTTAGAGACAATTCGGAGGCAAGCAATAGTGAGAATCTCAAAGAGAAACAATAAATCTAATAGGCGGCAAGGGAGGTACACCGATTATGTTGCGAAAATGCTTGCATCAGAAAAGAAGGATGCTGAAAAATGTACAACAATCTCTTTGACCCGTGGACTATATGAGGTTGTTCTATACGGGAATTCTTACAATGTCAACACGCTAAGAAGAACATGCTCTTGTTGTAAATGGAAAATCACTGTGATACCTTGCGAACATGCGTATGGTGCAATGATAGATGTTGGTTTGGAGGTTGAAGACTATGTTTATGACTTCTTCTCAATATTTATGTGGCAAGAGATGTACAGCACAAACATTTTCATAGTTAGAGGACCAAGGTTCTGGTTGAAGTCTGGTTATCCATTTATTACTGCTCCTATGGAACCTAGACTACCCGGGAGAAAGAAAAAGAGGAAGAAAACCAAGTTTCCAGGAATTAAAGGCAAACACGAGTTACCAAATAAGAAGACAAAAAAATAGGTCGAAAGAATAGGAAGGGGTGGAAGAATTATCCATTGTTCTAAATGTGGATAAGCTGTACAGAACACAGTTGGTTGTAAGTTACATCCAAAGAAGAAGATGAAAACACAAGAAACAAGTGAGCATGTATGTTTATTGTGTCTTGTGTCTGTTTTTTATGTCTAGTTATGTGTCTGTTTTAAGCTAACTTTATCTAATGTATTTGTTTCAAGCATCTTCATCATCTCAAGGGCAAGATACATTTTTCCTCACACAACTCACTCAAGCTACCAATGACTTTGTGTTTGACATTTAAATGACTTATTGTAGTTTGTTTCATCAAGCTACCTAGTAACGTTGCCCATTTTCAGCTCCATTTGTTTCAGTTCTTGTTTGTTGCAGTTTTTGGTTGCAGTTTGGGTCTGCCCTGGTGCAATTTTTTTGCGTTTGTTTTTAATTCAAAACAGAACCTGTGTAACATATGTTGGTGTCATGCTTTAATCATTCTCTTTAAAACGTCCAATTCTGATTTTTAGAACTTGTAATTTTGTAGTTTTAGAATCTATTTAAAACACGCACTTCCTATTGCAGACAATCTCAGTTGCAAACAAATCAGGCATTGAACAAAAGAGAAGAAGTTTACCAGTTCACCAGTGGCGAAGAACTCTATAAGTTAGGAACGAAGACACGTAATACTTGAAAGACCAGAATTCAAGCAAATACGCACAAATATAAAACGACAAAAGTATATTACATGTTCAAAATTAAGCTTACGAATAAAGTACTTTGCTAAAGTCCACATTGAACATGTAGTCATGTACTAAGGTAAGGGTATTGCTTGTTGAGTTTACAAGCAAATATATTTATGTTAATATACTTGGATCAGTTTGCAAAATCCAAGAGTTGAAGCAAATATGTAAACATGATAATTCAAAAGGACGGTAAGGTTTTTACCATGCATAATCCCTAGCTGATTTAGCCTCAAAAGCCAAATCGGAAACATCAGAGGCTTTACATGTGTATGAAAATGTTCATAGGCGTTAACAAAAGAATAAAAAATGGCACAAAATAAAATAAAATAAATCTTTTTCGTCTTTCAACATAGGTAGCGTTCTCCACATGTACAACATTTTCAGCAAAATTAGGATTTGATAAGACAAGATTCTGCAAAGGGGGAGATGGCAAAGTCTTGAATTTGGGTTGCCTTTGCTGCTTCAGCTTCTCCTGAAACCAACTATGTACCAAAAAACCTCAATTTAAAAAGAACAAGTTACTTTTCTGGCCTATTTACATTTCACCAATTGTATGAAGAATTAGGAGACACTGATACGAAATATTAACAAGAGAAGTGAATAAAATAGGACACGTGGAGGGTCAGAAATAGAAGTTATATCAACGGCATAGATTGAAGCGGCGGAGTGTTAAAGTCAGCTCAACACGCATTTTTTCATTTTATCGAAAAAAAAAAACTAAAATTGAAGTTTGTTAGATTCTCTGTGACGTTGAGAGTGTTGGTGAGAGAATTGTGTTCATCCTCTGCGAAGGGTCTAGAATCATCTTCTAGTATTCTTGTAAGTTGAACCTCAGATTCCTTGTTTACATTGAACATTGGATCTGGATTTAGTGGTGTTTTGGTGTTAATCGAAGAAATTGTTGATCGTGAGCTATTTCTTAACAAAGGTATAAGAGCTTTGTCGAAGCTCGGAGTCAGAAATGGAAACTAGAGCTCAATCGAGGAAGGAGAAAGAAGTGAAAGATGATTCCATGGATTCGCGAATGGAACGGATGGAGAACCGATTAGAGGATCAGAACACGAAGCTGGAGAATCAATTAGCCAAAATGTTTGAAGCGATTAACATGTTATCTAGATCGGAGTCCCATTCACAGATTGAAGCTCGTACTCCGTCTCGATCAACTCCATCGTCAGTTAATTTTGCTTTGGAACATGAAAATAATCGCCGTTCAGGTAATCCGAACACTTACGCTGGTGTAACAAGGCTAGCTAGACTGGATTTTCCTAGATTTAATGGAACAAAAGTAGTTGAGTGATTATTCAAGGTAGAACAATTTTTTAAGTTGGATCATACTCCAGAAGATATCAAAGTGGTTGTAGTCACGATTCATTTGGATGGAGTTGCAGCGAAATGGCACAGGTCATTGAATTCCGTTGAAGTAGATTTGTTGGATTGGCCTACTTATAAGATGATGATACAAGAAAGGTTTGACGAAGTTTGGGAGGATCCTATTGCTGAGCTTAAAAAATTGCAAGAGACGGAAGGAATAGTAGAGTATCATAACAAGTTTAAAGATATAAGAACAAGGGTTAACCTCTCTGAATCTTATCTGGTGAGCGCTTACTTGGCTGGATTGAGAGTCGATACGCAGATGCATATACGGATGTTCAAGCCACGGACGGTGAGGGAGTGTCTAATGCTTAGACGTCTCTATGAAACTGCACATCCTTGGAAAAGTTCTTTAAGTGCTTGGAGTGCCACTAAGTCGAATAACAAGAGTTTTTTCTCCAAGAAAGACACAGAGACGCCTTTGAACAAACCTGTGTTTCCAGATAAGCTTAAAGATCAATTTAGTAAGCCAAAAAGATTCTTATCGACAGAAGAGATGAATGAAAGGAGAGCAAAAGGGCTTTGTTATGTCTGTGATGAACCCTATACTCCAAAACATTACAAAATCCACAAGAAAGCTCAACTTTTTTGGTTGGAAATAGAGGAGGAGGATGAATTTTTGGATGCAGAAGATAGTAAAGAGAATGATGAACCAGAAGGGGTGATTGCACAGATCTCTGTCAACGCCATCTCAGGGATCTCTACTTATAACACTATGCGTGTTAGGGGTGTGCATAAGAAGCGTTCCTTATTCATCTTGGTTTATTCCGGATCTACTCATAATTTCTTAGATCCTCAGGTAGCAAAGAAGTTGGGTTGTGTTTTGTTGCCTGGAGACAATGCAAAGGTTCGAGTGGCAGATGGTAATAAGATGAATGTGCAAGCCAAAGTGGAGAAGTTGGAATGGGAATTCCATGATACAAGTTTTATTGCAGATTTTATGTTAATTCCATTATCTGGTTGTGATGCAGTGTTGGGGATTCAATGGCTCCAGACATTAGGCCCAATCACTTGGGATTTTCAAAAACCGACTATGAAAATTATGATGGGGCAAAGAAAAGTGGTGGTTCATGGTATTCAGCCTACTTCAGTGAGGTCAGTGAAGGTAGAAAAGATTAACAAGATGAAAGATGAGGCCATCCAACTCTCTATGCTGTGTGTGACTGCAGATGATGAAGACGACAATATTTCTTTAGCAGCTTTAGAGACTGAACATGACAAGCAAGGTGAAGACCTTGTTTTGATGAAGTTGTTGAGTGATTATCAGGATATTTTTGACGAACCTCGTGGACTGGCACCTTTTAGGGAGCATCATAATCATCGGATTCCACTAATAGAAGGATCCAATCCAGTGAATTTACGCCCTTATAGATATGCCATTCAACAGAAAAATGAAATTGACAAGATGGTGCAAGAGATGCTTGATAATGGTATAATTCATGCCAATTCTAGTTCATTCGCTTCTCCAGTGGTTTTGGTGAAGAAAGATGGGTCTTGGCGATTATGTGTTGATTACAGAGGTTTGAATAAATTGACAGTGAAAGACTGCTTCCCTATTCCACTAATTGAAGATTTAATGGATGAATTAGGAGGTTCTAAGGTGTATTCTAAAATCGATTTGAGGGCTGGCTACCACCAGGTGAGAATGAACCCTTAAGATATTCATAAAACTGCTTTCAAGACACAAAGTGGGCATTATGAGTATAGGGTGATGCCTTTTGGTTTAACAAATGCTCCAGCTACCTTCCAAGGCCTAATGAATGCAGTGTTTAAGAAGTTTCTCAGGAAGTTTGTGCTGATATTTTTCGATGATATATTGGTGTATAGTGAATCTGTTGAAGCGCATTATCATCATTTAGAAGCTGTTTTGAAGTAATGCGAAAGCAGCAATTGTTTGCTAAGAGAAGCAAATGTGCTTTTGTCACTTCAAGATTTGGAATATTTGGGTCATTTCATTGATAAGGGTGGAGTTTCTACTGATCCAGCTAAGGTAAAAGCGGTGGTTGATTGGCCTATACCCATTAATTTGAAACAGTTGATAGGGCTCTTGGGGTTGGCTAACTATTACAGGCGATTGTAAAAAATTTCGGCAACATCGCCAGACCTTTGACATTACTCACCAAGAAGGATGCATTTTTGTGGAATGAGGAAGCTGCTGCTGCTTTTGCCTTACTCAAGACGGCTATGAGTTCTGCACCAGTATTGGCTTTACCACGATTTGATATACCTTTTACAGTGGAAACAAATGCATGTGGAAATGGGATTGGTGCTGTTTTGATGCAACAAGGTCACCCTCTTGCATTTATAAGTCGCCACTTACAAGGTAAACAGCTCCATCTGTCAATCTATGAAAAGGAATTACTTGCAGTTGTGTTTGCAGTTCAGAAGTGGAGACATTATTTGTTGAATATACATTTTGTGATTAAAACGGATTAAAGAAGTTTAAAGTATCTCTTGGAACAGAGATTGAACACTCCCATCCAACAACAGTGGTTGCCAAAGCTATTGGAATTTGATTATGAAATTCAATATAAAGAAGGAAAAGAGAACTTGGTTGTTGATGCTCTGTCTCGTGTGGAGGGTTCAGAAGTTCTTCATATGGCTTTGTCAGTTTTGGAATGTGATTTATTACAGAAGATTAAAGCAAGCTATGATTCTGATCAAAACATCAAGTCTCTTATCACAGAACTGGAGAATAATCCGAATGCTCACAAACAGTTTGTTTGGTCTAGAGGGTTGTTGAGGCGGAAGAGCAAGTTGGTGGTGCCTCAGGATGTGGTTCTCCGCAATTCTATTCTTGAGTGGTTTCATGGTTCTGGTATTGGTGGACACTCCGGCAAGGAAGCTACTAGACAACGGGTATAAATATCTTTTATTGGAAAGGGATGTCTAAAGACATACAAGCTTATATCATAATTAAGCTGTTCTGTGTGTCAACAATGTAAGTACGACACGGCTGCTGCTCCTGATATGTTACAGCCTCTTTCAATCCCTGATGATGTGTGGTCCGATATTTCTATGGATTTTATAGATGGTTTACCACCTTTTGGAAAGACTGTTATCCTTGTGGTGGTGGATCGCTTGACAAAGGCTGCTCATTTCTTGGCATTATCTCATCCTTATACTGTCGTGATTGTTGCTCAAGCATATCTGGATCACATTTTCAAGCTTCATGGGTTACCTAACTCTATTGTGAGAGATAGAGATTCGGTTTTCCTCAGTGACTTTTGGAGAGAATTGTTTACTTTGCAAGGTGTGGCTCTCAATTATTCTAGTGCGTATCATCTTGAGAGTGATGGACAAATGGAGGTGGTGAATAGATGCTTAGAGACGTATCTGAGATGTATGTGCAGTGATAGACCTCATAGATGGAGTAAATGGCTTCTGCTAGCTGAATATTGGTACAACACCAGTTTTCACTCTACAGCCCATATGACGCCTTATGAGGCTGTGTATGGACAACTCCCTCCTCAGCACTTACCTTATGTACCAGGTGAATCAAAGGTTGCCGTGGTGGCCAGAACCTTGCAAGAACGTGAAAACATGCTACTTATTCTCAAATTTCATTTGTTGAGAGCTCAACATTGTATGGAGCAAGTGGCTAATAAGAAGAGATCTGAGAGGAGTTTTTTCATTGGTGATTGGGTTTATGTGAAGTTGCAGCCGTATTGGCAAGGCTCTGTCGTTCTACGGAGTAATCAGAAGCTTTCACCTAAATATTATGGCCCTTATAAGGTGGTGGACAGATGTGGTAAGGTTGCTTACAAGTTGGCATTGCCACCTACTTCCAAGATTCACTCTGTCTTTTATGTTTCTCAACTGAAATTAAGAGTGGGGGACTCCTCTGTGAGCACTCAACTTCCTTCTGTGATTCAAGATGTGTTGGTGCGTGAACCAGAAGTTGTCTTGGAACGTCGAATGGTGAATCGTCAAGGCAGGGCAGTAACTCAGATGTTGGTGAAATGGGTGAATGAAGATGAGGCTGAAGCAACCTGGGAGTTCTTGTTCGACCTGCAGTCTAAGTTTCCTGACTTTCAACCATGAGGTCATGGTTCTTGAGGGAGGGAGGATTTGATACGAAATATTAACAAGAGAAGTGAATAAAACAGGATACGTGGAGGGTCAGAAATAGAAGTTATATCAATAGCATAGATTGAAGCGGCGGAGTGTTAAAGTCAGCTCAACACGCATTTTTTCATTTTATCGAAAAAAAAAACTAAAATTGAAGTTTGTTAGATTCTCTGTGACGTTGAGTGTTGGTGAGAAGAATTGTGTTCATCCTCTGCGAAGGGTCTAGAATCATCTTCTAGTATTCTTGTAAGTTGAACCTCAGATTCCTTGTTTACATTGAACATTGGATCTGGATTTAGTGGTGTTTTGGTGTTAAACGAAGAAATTGTTGATCGAAGAACATTGAACATTCATGTTGACACCCTTAAATGCTATTTGATTTGGGTTAGCATTCTATTCTCGAAAAGATTGGCTGTACTTAATACCGAAAATTTCCTATATACAAACATAGTAATGTTAAAAATATTCAAAAGTAATCAATTGTTTCTCTGGCAAGTAAGGAATGTTTGCTATATCGTTGTCTCTTCCTTTTCCAATTTCCATAAATGGCGAAAGACAGAACTTGTAATGAAAATACAGATAGTTGCTTTATTGAAATTGAGAACACGAAAGAGAAATGTTGTTTCATCCAAAATTCGTTTGTCACTCTGTGATTTTAGGGCTCAAAGAAACATGATTTTTGGGCTCAAAGAAACGGAACGATGATGCTGGGTCGGCTAATTGTTGTTACTATTATGAGAAGAAAATGGTCTCCTCATTTTGTTGACCGTCAATTTTAAAATCAAAGATGTCTAAACATGGATAATGAGAGAATGAAGAATATGAAAGCTGCTGGGACAAAAACAGAGGATGTGTTCAAGGAGATTTGTTCTTGTCCGAATTCGGGTACTAGAGATCTGAATGAGTTTTTTAGTGGGCTTGTAAAATCAAATCAATATGAACTGGTTTTATCATTATGCAGCAGAACAGATTTGCAATTGCTTATTTTGCCTGATTTGATTACTTGGAATATTTTGGTGAATTACTTCTCCAAATGTGGTCGTTTTAGTCATGCTCTGGGTATTATGGCAAAGATGATGACATTGGGATTCCAACCGAATGCAGCAACATATGGACCTCTTGTCAAAGTTGCTTGTGACTCTATGGAGGCTACAGTTGCGAGGGATCTCCTAAAACAGATGGAAGAAGATGGTATAACAATTGACGCAAAAAGGTACAACATGATCATTGAAAGTTTGTGCAAAGAAGTTAGGCTAGTAGAGGCATTTAACATGTTCAACAAAATGCTTAGCAAAGGGATAGAACCAGATATATACACTTTCAATTCGCTGGTTAGAGGTTTATGCAGATCAGGCAGAATAAGGGAGACTAAAGTGTTGATGTGTGATATGTTTAGAAGAGGAGTTGAACCTGTTGTTGTCACGTTCATCTGGATCCTAAATGGTTACGCTAAAAGAGGACTAACAAAAGATGCCGAAGAGATGTTTTGCAAAATGATGAGAAGTAAAGTTGCTCCGGATGTTAGGTGCTACAACAGCTTAATTGAAGGATATTGCTACAATGGTAACAACTTGGATGCAACCACCAAAACATTCTATACAATGACTTGTCCTCCTAATTTGGTTACTTACAACATTCTTCTTCAAGGATATCTAAAAGGTGGCAAGATTGAGAAAGCTATTGAGCTTATGTCTACAATGCATCATCAAGGAAAATCTGCTGACACTATAACTTACAACTGTCTCTTGGGTTAGATATGTGGGTCGGATCGGGTCAGATTATGGGCAATCACACTTTATTAACCGCGATTTTGAGTAATTAAACATGATTTTTTATAATCAATTGCATATATGTAATTAGTTACATATGTGCAAGTTTGGGTCATTTAGGGATGATACGATTAGTTTGGGAGGAATGAGATAGGAAAAGTTGTTTTGAGAGGGTTTAGTGAAGTCAACCCTTAAAAATAAGTTGTCAAAGAAACAAATAATACATTGAAAATACAAAGTGTGTTATGTTCATAGAGTAAAATTATGATGGGTGTTATAGCCTTTAACAAAAATAAAACTATAATGGTTTTACCCATAACCCATAAAATGACTTATAAATCCATTATAGTCGAAACTCATTTAACCCATCAAAATCAATCCACTAAAATCAAAAATACTCAATCCACTAGAATTCGGATTGGATCGACCCATTCATGTTGACACCCTTAAATGCTATTTGATTTGTGTTAGCATTCTATTCTCGAAAAGATTGGCTGTACTTAATACCGAAAATTTCCTATATACAAACATAGTAATGTTAAAAATATTCAAAAGTAATCAATTGTTTCTCTGGCAAGTAAGGAATGTTTGCTATATCGTTGTCTCTTCCTTTTCCAATTTCCATAAATGGCGAAAGACAGAACTTGTAATGAAAATACAGATAGTTGCTTTATTGAAATTGAGAACACGAAAGAGAAATGTTGTTTCATCCAAAATTCGTTTGTCACTCTGTGATTTTAGGGCTCAAAGAAACATGATTTTTGGGCTCAAAGAAACGGAACGATGATGCTGGGTCGGCTAATTGTTGTTACTATTATGAGAAGAAAATGGTCTCCTCATTTTGTTGACCGTCAATTTTAAAATCAAAGATGTCTAAACATGGATAATGAGAGAATGAAGAATATGAAAGCTGCTGGGACAAAAACAGAGGATGTGTTCAAGGAGATTTGTTCTTGTCCGAATTCGGGTACTAGAGATCTGAATGAGTTTTTTAGTGGGCTTGTAAAATCAAATCAATATGAACTGGTTTTATCATTATGCAGCAGAACAGATTTGCAATTGCTTATTTTGCCTGATTTGATTACTTGGAATATTTTGGTGAATTACTTCTCCAAATGTGGTCGTTTTAGTCATGCTCTGGGTATTATGGCAAAGATGATGACATTGGGATTCCAACCGAATGCAGCAACATATGGACCTCTTGTCAAAGTTGCTTGTGACTCTATGGAGGCTACAGTTGCGAGGGATCTCCTAAAACAGATGGAAGAAGATGGTATAACAATTGACGCAAAAAGGTACAACATGATCATTGAAAGTTTGTGCAAAGAAGTTAGGCTAGTAGAGGCATTTAACATGTTCAACAAAATGCTTAGCAAAGGGATAGAACCAGATATATACACTTTCAATTCGCTGGTTAGAGGTTTATGCAGATCAGGCAGAATAAGGGAGACTAAAGTGTTGATGTGTGATATGTTTAGAAGAGGAGTTGAACCTGTTGTTGTCACGTTCATCTGGATCCTAAATGGTTACGCTAAAAGAGGACTAACAAAAGATGCCGAAGAGATGTTTTGCAAAATGATGAGAAGTAAAGTTGCTCCGGATGTTAGGTGCTACAACAGCTTAATTGAAGGATATTGCTACAATGGTAACAACTTGGATGCAACCACCAAAACATTCTATACAATGACTTGTCCTCCTAATTTGGTTACTTACAACATTCTTCTTCAAGGATATCTAAAAGGTGGCAAGATTGAGAAAGCTATTGAGCTTATGTCTACAATGCATCATCAAGGAAAATCTGCTGACACTATAACTTACAACTGTCTCTTGGATGTGTAGGGCTGTCAAAATGGGTGGGCTGTCCATGGTCTGCCCACGTCCATAACGTTATGGACCGGTCATGGACAAGCCCATTTTCGAGCGGGTTTAAATGGACATGGTCCTCAATGGAAATGGACAAAATGGGCTTGGACAAAATGGACAATGGGCTGTCCATCGTACATATAAAAACTTGGTCAATTGAGTACAAAGGATTAGGAAGGCTTTTCTTTATGCTAATTCTAGTACCGAGTTTTGGAGTAAGAATACTGCAGCAGCTGATTGTCTAAAGATCAAGAGAAGGAGAAACATAAACTTAGGAAGAGGTTGGATGAAATTCCTGGTAGGTTTTGTTTAACAACAGATCTGTGGAGAGCACTCACAATAGAAGGTTACATGTGCTTGACTGCACACTACATTGACAATGATTAGAAATTGAAAACGAAAATCTTGTCATTTTGTGCTTTTCCTCCTCCTCACACTTGTGCTAGTATAGCCACAAAGGTTTTGGCTTTGATGAAAGAATGGGGAATAGAGAAGAGGGTGTTTACTATTACAGTGGACAATGCTACATCGAATGACAACATGCAAGGAATTCTCAAGAGACATCTTCGAAAAAACTTGGTGTGCAATGGAGAGTTTTTTCATGTTAGATGTGTTGCACATATTTTGAATCTGATTGTGCAGAATGGGCTAGACGTGATTGATGATGCTTTAGAGAAAATCCGGGATAGTGTAAAGTTTGTGAAGGTGAGTGAGTCTAGAGAACAATTGTTTCAATCATTTGTTGAAACCATGGGAATTGAATCTAAGGTAGTACTTGTTTTAGATGTAAAAACCAGGTGGAATTCAACTCATCTCATGCTCTCTAGAGCCATCATGTACAAAGAAGCATTCCGCCATCTTGCAGAGATAGATTTCAGTTTTATAAAATAATGACTAAGTATAGAAATATGTTCTATTATGACCATTGGACATCCCATTTGGACATGGTTGTTAATGGGCATGGTCCTTAATGTACGCGGTCCTTAATGGACGCGGTCACTATTTGTCCATAATCAAAATGGTCAGTATTGGATCGGTCTTAAATAGACGTGGACAGCCTATTTGACAGCCCATTTGACAGCCCTAGCTGGGGGATTCAGAAAAGCAAAGCAAACAATATGAGTCGAATAGGTAAGCACTTATTGGCAATTCAAATCATCTTAGACGGCACAAAGAGACATACCTCCGTAAGATAGATCATCGACAAGTTCTGAGACATATCCTCAACACCTTCACTAAATGGTTTGGTTTGTATTACTCGCATTTGCTATTATGTATCAATAAAACCACAATTAAAATCTAGCCAGAATTATAAGCTATTAGCACATCAAGACAAGATATGTGTCCAAGCAGTCTGTGAGATATAACAAGAGATTCATCACACAGCCAAAAATCTTCCAAAGCATGTTAGTTTATCTCTTGCATCAAATGGAAGGCCGAAAACAGCGATGAGAATATTACCAGCTGGTGCAGCTTTTTCAGCATCTGTAGATACAACTCCTTAGAAACAAGTCATGAGTTAAGTGTCAAATAGTCACTCTGTTACTTGAAAATGTCTAATTTGCTCATGGATCTTTAGGGCCAACGCACAGTGCGTGATGATATACAAAATTAATTATATAACATCGGAAATGACATACCTGATCAGCAACAATTCCATTAGCTTGCATGCCGAGAAAAGATCTAGATTTCACCTAGACTCGCGGAAGAAGATATTCTATCAGGCTCCACTGTGTCCTGCTATACCAGCTTAAATGTATAAGAAACACTACAGAGCATATAAAAAACAAAACCAATTTTATTGTATTTGCTCAGAGTACTTCATACCTTTGGTCGTGCCACAGGCTGGGTGATATGATCATGGATACGCCAGCTCGAGAAGAGGATCCCGAGGAAGCATTGATTATTCCCGAAGGACCCGTTACGCGATCAAAGACACGAAAGCTAAACCGAGCTGTCCGGGAGTTACTTAACAACGTTCGAATCACTCAAGAATTCCCGAGCTCCGCATTATCATTCGACCGAGCTCTCGTGCTCAAGGATTCCCGAGCTCAAGGATTCCCGAGCTCCGCATTACCATTTTTCCGAGCTCCCGAGCTCTCTCACACCGTCCTCAACGTGATCCGAGTACAACACCCGTACTTTCCATAAAAGTTGGACCGAGGTGTTTGATCTTGTACTCTTTTCCCTACTTTTGGGTTTGTCTCAATGGGTTTACCAAAAGAGGTTTTAACGAGGCAAGAACATTCATCTCCCGAGCTAATCTAACTTCTCACTCCCGAGCTGGACCAACTTCTCGGTCAACAACCGATAAGAGGATGGGAGGCTAAGAGGCATTCACACAAGAGTCAAAGTCTTTAATTAAACTTGTTATTTCCCATACATTGTTTTTAGTCTTTTCTACAAAACTCTTTACATTCTAGTTGTATTTAAACTATGTAATCTTTTTGAGAATGAAAAATCAATTATCATTTTTTTATTAAAAGAAGTTTCTCTTTGTTCCTTTGTGAACTTTTTCGATCTCTTTGGTGGTTAGCCAAGAAATCTTTTCGGTCTTAGGGTGGTTAGCTCTTTGATCACATCCGTTCACTAAGGTGGTTAGCCTTGTGTTCAATCCGATTCCGAGGTGGTTAGCCGACGAGTCACAAGCGTTCCTTAGGTGGTTAGCCTGCGGTTCCGGTTTACCGAGTGCAGTCCATAGCCCTCGACGCAACCGTTCACTTCCCCGCCTTGTTCTACAAGGATTATCCGCAACCAAATACCGAACAAGAGTGTGTTCCGTGGGAGATCTTACCAAGATCGTATCAAGTGGTATCAGAGCCACACTCTTGATTAAACCCGGTATTTTCTATCCATTTTCTACCTCTTCATCTTCTAAATAATTTCTTTCCTTTCTATCTATTGTATTAAACCAGTTAAAAATATATATATATATATATATATATTCAAAAAAAAAAAAAAAAAAAAAGAAGAAGAAGAAATCTGGTTCATCAATTCTTTTCTACCTATCTTATCTCTTCATATTCATCTAGTGATCTATTTGGTTTTTGAAGCTTACCATCGATTAGTTTCGATTTAGTTCCTTAAGAACCGAGGAGAACTTCTAGTGTGTTGTGAGGAAATTTTGAGAGTTGGAGAAAACACCGAGAGAAACACTTGAGTTTATTTACTAACGTGATTGTTTGTTTTGCGAGGTACAATGTCACAAAGTCATGAATCCAACGATAACATGAGAGCCATGATGAGAGAGAATTTACGTCGGACGATGAAATTTGGTAACCGACCGTTTTGGTCCGACTAGAGGAGCAAGCCGAGCAAGGGTCCAACGTTGGCATTGCACTTGAGAACAACCATGGACGAGAATCACGGATCCGACGATAGTGTAGGAAAAAAACAACCACGCGTGCCACCAAGCAAAGGCGAGACAAAGAAACCAACAACAACATCGACGAGAAACAAAACCAACTCTATCGGCAAAATCATCAAAACCGGCAAAACGAACATCTAGTCAATCCGTTTTATGAGCAAGATTACTCATCCGAGGAAGGACGAAGCTAGACAACAACCGGTCAGGAAGAAATGACCATATCTTGCGGTATAAAAACTTCGCATTCCACCCTTTTTTACGGAACCAACGATCCGGACGCATTCCTAGAGTGGGAAAAGAAAATCGACTTAGTTTTTTGATTGCCAACACCTCTACGAACGAAAGAAGGTCAGGTTAGCCGTTACTGAGTTCCATAATTATGCCTATTGACTGGTGGGATCAATTGGTGACTAGCAGGAGACGCAATGGAGAGAACCCCATTGAGACGTGGGAAGAAATGTCTTTGGTTATTGAGGAAAGACGTTTTTGTTCCGACCTCACTACCTTCGAGAACTCCATCATAAATTGAGGAGGTTATCACAAGGAACTAGAGGAGTCGAGGACTACTTCCAGGAAATGGAGAAGCTCATGCTCAAGGCTGACATAGCTGAGCCCGGCGATTGCCCAACTTATGGCAAGATTCCTAAGTGGAATGAACCGAGAATTACAAGATCGGATGGAAATGCAATCGTATGGTACCGTGGAGGAGATGTTGCATAAGGCCATTCTTGTGGAGCAACAACTTAAGAGGAAGGGTATCTCACGGCCATCTTACACTTCTAAGCCGAGCTATGCCAAAATCGAGAAGCCGAGCTACCCATCCCGAACTGATTCCAAACCCAAGTCAGAATTCAAACCGAGCTCATCCGGACATGACTACAAGGGTAAGGCTGAGGCAACTACTACTGTTCGTAATCGTGACATTGAGTGTTTCAAATGTAGGGTCAAAGGTCATTATGTGAACAAATGTCCAAACCAACGAACCATGATGTTTATGGACGACGTTGAGATTGTTACCTAAGATGAAAATTAGTTTGATTCAGCACCTATCTACGACGATGAAGGAGAAGAATATGCGGCTGAAGGAGAGCTACTTGTAGCTAGGCGTGTTTTTATTTCCCAAGAGAAGGTCGTTGAAGACGAACAAAGAGAGAACTTGTTCCACATCACTGGGGAATCTTTAAAGACTTCACATGTCGCATTGCAACTTCAACGGCCTTGGTTCCACCAATAAAATTTTGGATGTGAAGTGTTTATGTAGTCCATCTGCAAACAACAATCAAGAAATTAACACCACAATTGAAGTCATGACTACAATAAAGTTAGCTCACAATAATTTAGTTCACAATTTAAAAGATACTTATCAATCAAAAACAAGGAACTCACTGCTCAAGATTAAAAAAGTTTTTAATCAACCAACATGAGAAAGTATCAGTCTAGGTTTCTTATACATAATACAGAAACTCAACTGAAAATTTGTTCTTGGGTAAAAGACGTCAATGATCATAAGGAATTTTAATTCATTATACAGACCTCCATATCAATGAAACTCCGATCATTGTTTCTGAGGGTTTAAGACCTTTCTCGCAGGAAAACCCCGATAACCTCATCCATGCGTTTTCTCAGGACTGGGAATCGTTGTAACTCATTCATCATACATCTATGACTATCTTAGAAAAATTCAAAAATTCAAAAATTCAAAAATTCAAAAATTCAAAAATTCAAAAATTCAAAAATTCAAAAATTCAAAATTCAGTAAAGTTATCATAGTTTGAGAAACTTACTTAGAGAAGTGGGCTTTGGACTAAAGTTACAGCAAAACGGAGCAATGTTGTGTCCCAAAAACAGACACATCCAGCACTTGAAGTGATTGCACCAGTAGGATCAGTCTTTCAACGAAGGTCCTGAATAAGCGATAGATGTGTTTGAGGGCTGATATGGCAGCCAATTTTTTGCATTGCTTGGAACAATTCAGAAAATGCGTCAACATGCCCTTGCTTAAACACACCATCAATGAGAATTTTCCAAGCTATTTCATCATCATAGTAGCCACAAAAAAGCAACTTCTCAAAAACTGATCTTCCTCTCTCTTTTTCTCCTCCTTCGTACAGCCTGAGAATCACCATTTTGCAATACTCTAATTCCGGTGACTGGCCACTGCAAATCATATCTTCCACAACCTTTGCAGCTTCCTTGTGCTTTTGCAGCTTGTAGAAACAGCTAAGAAGTGCATTAGAAACCATCTCACTCGGAGGCATTCCTCTTTTTTCCATCTGATCCAACAGTCTCCGTGCTATTCTCAAGTTCTCGACTTTACACATCCCTAGTATGAGCATCTCATAGCTATTTTTTATCAGGGGTACACCCATGATCTACCATTTTTTCAAAAAGTTGGACGACAATATCAAAATCCAACATCTCCCATCCAATACCCGGTGCATCCTTCAACTCTAGTGTTGTTTCACCACCTTCTCCTCCAACGTACTTCTTTACAAAGAGATGTTTGATCAATGTCAAAAACGTTTGATGAGAAGGGTCACATGCAGTATCAAACATGTGCTTTAGGACATCAAATGCAGAACATGTCATCCCTATGTAGCCATAAGCTTTGATCAGCAGGGTGTATGTGAAGACATCCGGAGGAACACCATTTTCCTTCATCGTCGCCATCATACACTCGGCTTCTTGCAGTCTCCCCGCATTACAATATGCCTCGACAAATGAGTTGTAAGTTTGTGCGTCAGGTTTCTGTCCGGAGGACGACATTTGACCAAAAAATCTATGGGCTTCATCGAAATCCCCTTCTTTGAGCATTTTTCTGATGAGGATTGTGCGTGTACAGGCCGTAGGCTGTATGCCCATCTTAACCATCTTTTTCGTGAAGGACAAGGCTTCTTTCAAATCGCCATCAATGCATAGCCCATGAATCAAGGCAGTAAAAGTATATGAGTCCGGTGAGCAGCAACCCGCACCCTCCATGGTCTCAAATAGTATTAGAGTGGAAAAAGGAGAGGAGAGGTGGAGGCCGAAGTCATGAGGACAAGACCGAGCATCTCCACTCTAGAGAAGAAGAAGAAGAGGAGAGTCAAGGCCACGGTCATGAAGACAAGGCCGAAGACCACCTCAAGACATTCCAAAGAGGAGAAGAAGGTGGCGGTCAAGGCTGAAGAAGCAATTGATCAAGTTAAGCCTCGACCAATTGAAGAGAAGCTTAAGGCCGAGGCCTATCAAAGTATTGATCAAGCAAATAAGAGTGCCATCCGTACGGACGTCCGTACGGTTCCTTACGAGGCCAAGTTCGAGATTGAGAAGAATGAATGTCAAAGAGTGAGGCCTTAGTTAAAGAGTGAGGCCTTATCAAGTTTAGCAAAGCCTTACAAGGCCCATCCGTGGAGAAGAAGAACAGAGTGGAGCGGAAGTTTAGCAAAGCCTTACAAGGCCCATCCGTGGAGAAGAAGAAGAGAGTGGAGCGCAAGTTCGAAGTGAGATTAAGGAGACCACATGGTGTGGACCACAAGGCCGAAGTCTCCCACTTCATGGTGTCTCCCACTTCATGGTGTCTTCCACTTCATAGTGTGGACCACTTAGGAGCGCCTCTCCCCTTGTGTGGGCTGTGTTTAGGTTAAACTTATGTAGCCTAGGTCTCTTGTAAACTCCTATATATATCCTTGTAATCCCCTTATGTAAAACAACACTTTGAGATCATAAATACAAGTATTTCTCTTCATTAAACTCGTGTTCTCTCTCCCTTTCTTCACTTTAGTTGTGCTTAATCAATAATCACAATGTAGAAGATAAAGAAGCCACGGTTTAGAGGCTACCTTAAGGCAGCCTAGTACTTGTTAAATACTCACTAAACTCTTCTTATCTACCGCTTAGGAAAACGAGTTCTTTGTTTGGTTAAGGGGATTCAATCACAAGTTGATTGTCTCCTCTCTTGTTCATGAGCTTTCTCTCATAAATTCCAACAAATAAAAAGGCGAGCATCGTTTAACTTACCGGCTTTGCAGTATCCATCAATCAAAGAATTGTACAAGTCCACGTTTGACTTGTGCTTCTTCCCAAGGGAATCAAAAAGGGCACGGGCTTCTTCCATCCGCTTACTTTTACAAAGAAAATCTATGATACACCCATATGTATGACGGTTTGGGAACCCGCTCTATTCAATCAAACCAAGCAGTCTATATGCGGTATCCAAATTACCAGACCTGCACTGTCCAAGGATCAATAAGTTGTAACTGACTAGATTCGGAACCAAATTGAGCTCTCGCATCTCATGGAGAAGTATCATTGCCATGTGCACATTCTTCTTATAAAACTGATATATCATGGTTTTTATCCACTTTTAACCATGATATAAGTCCTTTTTGTTAAGTCTTTTCTTTAGTTTTAGAGTCTTTCAGGTTCTTTTCAAGCTATAGGCGCATATGGAGCTAAATTGGAATATTGGAAGCTTTTGAAGCAATCTGGAGTTGAAGCAGTTCGGGAACAAGCCAAGCATCGATCGACACCTGAGAAGCATCGATCGACGCCACCCCTTTTGGAGAGACACGACCAAAGAACCTAGCATCGATCGATACCATTTACAGTATCGGTCGATGCCAGTGACCAGAACGCGAAACAAACCCGAAGATAAACCAGAAGCTTTCCTTATTTTTCGAGATAACTCCAAAATGTTTTGATTAACTATATGATGTGATCATGGAAGACATTCACAACATGGAGCTAGAACCACTAAGAGAGTATGAACCGGAGCAACTTGTAGCTGAGGAGAAACTTGTAGCTGAGGATGCTTTAGCTGCACCAAGTGGTCCCATGACCAGATCAAGGAGCAAACAACTGAAGGAAAGCATTGGAGGAATACTTAGAAGGATTCAGACTCACTCAACAAGTTCTAATCAAATGGAAAAGGAGGTTGCATCCATTCTGGTTGTGATCCAAGTCCTTGAAGGATAATGGGCTTGTGATCCAATCCGGCACTCTTTTTCCCTATCATGGTTTTGTCCCATTGGGTTTTCCATGATAGGTTTTTAATGAGGTTGGATTGGATTACTAAACATTTTAAGCCCATTACCTCAGCACCATTTCAAAGAAGCCCAGGCCATTACATTATGTCATTTTCGTCCAGGCCCATGTCATTTCTAGGGTTTTCTTTGTTGCTTCTATTTAAACACTCTTAGCCTCTCATTGTAAAAACAAACAATCTTTTATCTAAATTCGTTTTTAACTTTGTTGGTGTTGAGACTGTCTCTCTTCATCACTTCTGGAGTGATTCCAGAGTGTTGTTCTTCTTTGAGTGTGATTCTCTTAGAGGTCCAACTGGGTAAACCGAAGGCTTTCCATCTCCTTTGCGTGTCCCTTCATTCCACAACCCTTGAAGCTACGGCTTGCAAGGCTTATCCGTCCGTTTTCAACCGTCCAAGATCAGACTCGAGC